>CM074987.1:21165480-21183470 GCA_037576825.1 Pangasius krempfi
TATGTATATGTATATATATATGTGTATATATATATATATATATATATATATATATATATATATACACACACATACACACACACACACACACACACACACATGCCACGGTGTGTACTTCACTGTGAGTTTTTCTCACACTTTGAAGGCAAATGAAATAAACTATTTGGTTTGTGTTGCAAGGACCAAATAAATAACACCAAGAATGGATTTCACACCCACTTTCATGTCTACTCCGCTGTTAACAGTCCCAGGTTTTTTTTCCCCCTTGTGTTTTTCAGTTGGTGAACTAAAGGAGTCATGGTATAATCCATTATCTGCCATCTTCCCTTTGGGCTTCTGTTGTCTTCCGCTGATCGATCCTGACAGCAGCACTCGAGTGTGTGTGTGTGTGTGTGTGTGTGTGTGTGTGTGTGAACGAATGTACAATCTCTGTAGCTTGTTATGAGGAGAACTTGCATAAATTTGCAAAGATTTGTGCAATAAATCCATATTCGAGTAATTTTCACCTGACAAGTTTCTGTCCAGAGGTGCATACTGTAGAGAAGAGCATGGACGTGAAAAATAAAGGTATTAAACTGTACCTTTCCTTATCATTAGGTTGGCACCTTTATTGTGCATGTTGTGTACCTTTAAATCTTAAAACTCTTAAAAACTAATTATGGCCCATTTGTGTACCTTAAACGGTACACCGTAGAGATAGATATTAAAGATACAAAAGATAAGAGTACCATCCGAGCAACAAGGAAAGGTACAGTTTAGTATTTTTTTTCCTGAGAATGGGAAAATTTCAGAACAATGAAAGTACAAATATTTTGTTGATTTGCTGCAAGTGGAAGCATCTACAATTATAGTTGAAGGAAGAATTTAAAAGTGTCCATAAAAATTATTTTAACCAAAATGGGATGAAATGTAGCCACAATTATAGTAGAAAGATTTAAATTTATTTATTTTTTTTTAATTAAAAAGCGACAAATTTTTTGTTAGTTTTTTTTTTTTGTTATTTTTCCGCTTAAAAATAAATAAATAGGGTAGGATTAGGGATGTACGTAGTGTCTTCAACCTTTATTACAACTTTAGTTGTATGACTGTAAAACATTTATAATATTTAATAGAAGTAACTTTATTAAAATTCTGACTTTCAAACTGTTTGGCCATTTTTGCCTATTTGTCTTAAAATATGTTAAAATATCTATGTATAGTCTTGTCCAAAAGTCTTGTGTGTGTGTGTGTGTGTGTGTGTGTATATGTATGTATGTATATATACATATATATATATATATATATATATATATGTGTGTGTGTGTGTGTGTGTGTGTGTGTGTGTGTGTGTGTGTGTGACAAATGCGTTATAAACATATTTTCTCTGCGATGATGCAGCATGATAAGTGAAGAATTAAAGTGAATCGTTGTGTGGGTTTTGTACATTTTATTTAGGTAATTAATATAATTTTATTTGTTTAACTTGCCAATTTTTATTTAGATAACTTTTACATGGTATCTAAAAAAAATTTCATTTGATTTAAATAACTTGTAAAATCTTATTTATTCTAACTTGTACATTTTTGTGTAGGTAACTTACAGACTTTTGAACTTTATCTACTTTACAAGCAGTTCACGATTTTCATGAAAATAGTTACAGACACCTTACAGGATATTTTGATGCCCTTTAGCTGACGAATTAAAACTGATATTGTTAATTTCCCAGCAGGTTGTATATGTAAAAAAAAAAAAAACTTTTTCAAATGTAAGGAGATTCTGTAGTAGTGACTGATTTTATTGTACGTCTGAAGAGCAATATGGCTTACTGAGTCACAGATATCGACATTTTATATATTTTACTACTTCGGCGTTGTAGTAATAGTGTGATATATTTCACGATCACAATAATTCACTTAAAAATCCTGCTATAATCTGTAGCTGTGTTTACCATTACACTCACAAGAGAAAGCCAGCAAAATAATTCTGTTTTTGCAGAATTCACTGGTATTTTCAGAGGAAATTTGCATACACAAAGGAAGTGTGTTAATGTGAGTAATATCCGTATCTGTTCAGTATTTTAAAACACGCTTCTATTCCTGGAATTTTCTTATTAAAGGAAATGGTTTTCTGAAACAAGTGGCTTCCTGTAGACCTTTAAAAAACATTTTTTATAAGCAACATCACAAAAGAGGCCCAGGCTTCGCAGTGAAAGCAGATAATAACGGATGATAAGCTAATGGTCTATTATCTCTCGCTCTGTTCACTCTCTCATTATTTGAACAAGCTCCTGTTATTGCAGTAATATTTACAGCTCTGTGATTCTCGGCGATGACGCGGCACGATAAGTGAATTAGAGTGGATCGTCGTGTGGGTGTCACGGTGAACTACCAGTAACCTGCTCGCGCTTTATATAACCAGGTCAGGGTTAACCAAGAGCAGCGGCACAGCAGCGTCTCGCCAAGTATCTCACGGCTCTCATCCCAGCACTGGCTGTTTGTTTAATCAGTGACCAGTTGTATTTAACTTTCTGTCTTGATTCCAAAGCGCTGTTGAGTTCTGGATTCTGATTGGTCAGAAGGTGTTGATTAATTTCCCGTAACAGCAGTTCTGACAGTCTTTATATATATGAATGCGCTCGCTCTAATACGTTATCGTTTCTATAGTAACAGCTCGCACGATGACTCTCTCGGTTTTTTCTCTGTAACATGAAAAGATGTGTGTTTTTTGTGTCTCATTAACTTCAAATGAGAGATAAAAGAGAGAACGACTGATCGCTGCTGTAACGTAGCATGTAATGTGTCATGCATTAATAAATTAATAAGTAATGTGTTATGAGAGCAATAAAACACGTCAGGAGGCGCCGATATAGAAAAGCAATCAACTTCGGGTTGGTCAGAGTGACTCTGCTTCATCACAGCACCCTGCGGATGATTATTTTCCTCTAACAACATGATCCCAAGTGTTTTATTCTTAGCCCAAGTGGTGCTAAGATTTCGGGAATAAAATTAATCATATATTAGTATCACGATATACATTTTTCTGTTTTTATTTTTTATCAAATGTATTATTATTATTATTATTATTATTATTAATATTATTAATATTATTAAATGCACTTAAATCATTATTATTATTATTATTTTTTTTAAATGCACTTAAATTATTATTATTATTATTATTATTATTATTATTATTATTATTTATTTATTTATTTATTTATTTATTTTTTAAATGCACTTAAATCATTATTATTATTATTATTATTATTATTATTATTATTATTATTTATTTGATGGCGTGTTTTTGGAGCACGCATTTATTCAGACACTCAGTTATTTATTTATTTATTAATTATATGAATGTCTGCCTGTCTGTCTGTCTTGTACATTTAGCCTTTTCCCCCAGAAATATTCGGGATGCAATCTTACGAGGTTAATTAGGTTAATTACATACTTTACAAGCTGTTCATGTTTTTCTTTAAAACATTTTTTTTAAAATTCTAGCCACATAAAAATGATATTATGATGCACTTTTTGGCTGATGAGCCGAATCTGATATTGCTGATTTGCCAAGAAGGTCACAAGCAGCGAATCTGTTAATAATCAGACTAAGAGCTCAGTCAGAATAAACAACATTCATGTGTACACCTCATTTGGTTTAGAGTAAACAGTTTGAAGCCAGTCCAAATGAGCTTCCTATCTGATCAAATGAGGAGGCTAATCTTTTCAACATGCTTCATTTTACGGTATGATTTTGGAGCACTTTGGAGTATCTTGGGTTATTTGGAGGTTTATGACTGGGTCAGACTCTGACCACTCACATCCATGTAATACTCCGCGACTGTCACTACGTTTATCTTTATAATCTGCTTTATGGACAGATTAGATGTGAGAGTGCGAGTCACAGAGCCAGAATCATTGAAAAAGTGAGTTTCCTAACATCTCCGCTTTCCCTTTATTTAATACGTAGCGCTGAGGGCATGTTCGTGTAAGATGCAACACGTTTCGTTTTACACATAACTACGTCAACGGCCCAAATCTGCAGTCGCCTTGTAAATGATTGGTGGAAGTCTTCGGATCTGAAGCCTTGTTACAGAGCTGAGGATGATGGGAAAGATCGAACGACTTCCTCTGCCTGCTCATCTCACATCAGGGAACAGATGTGTACAGTCCCTCCATGTGTACAGTATAATAATAAAATGCAATTTTTAAAATTATATATAATATGATATCATAATTACCTGAAGACATTTCTGCGATAAACAGTATGCAGCATGATATAAAGGCGACTATGAGCTCCTGTATGCGGAAGAGGGCAGTTAGCAAGCTAGCTCCTTCCTCCGAGTGTGCGGCTGTGCTGTGTTGTAGCAGGAGCAGCAGTTCGAAAAACATGAGGTGACTTCACGTAGGTTATCCTCCCTTCACACGAACAAGAGCTAAGTCTCTCATGTCGCTTGTAGTCACTTGTGGGCTTGTAGCTACCGTTACTCTTGTCGCATGTGGGCGTGGCTTGTACAGTTTTTTTATTTTGTTTCAGTGAGCTATATTTCAGTGAGTGAAAATTAGCCTTTTGATTTACGCTACAATCCTCGACTTTGCACTAACGTCATTGGCAGGCTAGCAAAGCAGGCTAACTCTACTAGCTATGCTCTTTCACCAGAGGCACCAACGATCTCTGCTACTTCTTTCCAAGCTTTATTTTTCTTCATAACATCTCTGTAGGCATTTAATGAAATATGATACAAGAATCGGTGGTTTCTTCTTCTAAATGGAAACGAATTGCGAGTCGTGAGTGGCCAACTGAAGAAACGCTGGACGACGCGTACCATAGGATCGGTCCGAGGAATCGTTTGAGCCAGTTGTATGGATTTGTCGCTTTACTGCATCACAGGTAATTTGCATACAAGTCACGTGTTCGCACTGTCGAACTAAAGTTGCAGCTTCGTGTTGCAGACGTACACAGAAAATGAGCCGTTGGTTTCTTTCTGTGTGTAGTGTTAGCCTTCGCTATCCCCACCTGGTAGCTGTCGTGTGATAGGAGAGCGCTAGCTAGCGGGGGGTTTTGCAAATGGCCATATTGGGAGAAAATGCAGTTTTAAAAAAACAAACAAAAAAAAAAATGATATGGATCTTTCAGAATGCTGTGCTGTCTCTGGCTAATGCACATGAAACAACAAAATACTCCAAGGCATTCACGTAAGCGCGCAAGAGGCCTTTATTAAATTGGGTGAAATCATAAAAACCTTAAAAAAAAAAAATCGTTGATCAGTGCATTTTAGCTTAACACAGCTTTCCTCAGGATACACATCCATTGTCCACAAAGATGTTTATTTTTCTAAAAACGCATCATTTCCTTTTTAGATCCAGTGAAATAACCAAAGAAGCGTGTAGGTGAGCTCTTCCTGGTCGAACAGGTAAATTTGCGGACGATCGTAAATCAGGTTTTTTGGGACTTGCTCTATAAAGGGTTCAAGGTTTCTGTTCTGCTGGTGTTCGTCTATCTGCGTGAGGAGGTGAGGCATCTCACACTGGCTCCTTGTTCAAAGCGCTACTGAAAGTGTGTCAGGCGAGACGTGAGGGGACTCCAGATCTTACCACAAGACACGCTGCCTTTCAGATTCATTATGCAGGCGTATGCTAATCCATGCCTCTCTAATCCAAACATGCTCCTCACCCCGAGGATGATTCCGACACAATCGGCGTGTTTAACCAGGTCGGCGCTAACAATGAGCAAGGGCTATGATTTACCTGGTTTGCCGCGCTCCGTGGTGAAGCGATCAGAGGTTAAACGCAGTGCGCTAGCTGACCCGAAGCGAGTTTATTTAACCCTCGCTCTGATGCTGAGGAGGGACGGGAGCAGAGCCGGTCTGGATTAATTAGACGAATCAAAGCGAATGGGAAAGAGGAGTCGGAAACACTGCAGCCACTGTGTTCTCCCGTGCCTCTCTATCAAAGAGTCGGATTCTCTGTAATTCTCTTTATGTTCATCCCCCGTGACGGCTGAAACACAGCACACACTGGGCATCATTAGATTTTCCCCGGCGCTCCGAGGACTGTGCTGTGTGAACCGGGATACCTGGCTAATATCTGTGGGGGAAAAAAAATGAAATAAAATGACACACTTTACTAATTACCTCATGTGTTCATTCAGCCATTGCAAGATCGGTGCTTGATGTCTTTCGCTTCTTTAATTTTATCCTGGCGCTCCATTATATCAGTCCTCGTTTATCGACCTGGATATGTACAGATTTATTCGTATTCATAATTCCATGGTCTTCATGGAGAGCCTTAGTTTGGAGAAATGTTTATAGCCTACATTCGCTCGTGAGTTTGTGTTTTATTTATAAATTTTGTTTATAAGGACAATCAATGAAGGTGAATCTCAGTTCAGCCAAAACGATTTTGATGAATGGATTACGGCGGCAAGTTTAAACGGATTGTATTAGTTCAATAAATGAATTTAATCAGAAATTAGGCAATCCAAAGCAAATCCAGAAATGAAGCCAGGTCTATCCCAAGAGCGTGGTTCGTGAGGCGGGAATACGCCGTTTCCTTATTTGAGTTATTTATAGAAACGAGAGCGAGACTCGCCCTCAATCACTCTTTCCAAAGTTCAGCTAAAGTTCACCTGAACTTGAGTCTCCTTCCACCGATTCTGTCTGACCTCCTGACTTGTAATAATAATCGAATCTAATCCGACAGCCGATCTGTCGTGAATAACGTCACCGAGTCTGTTTCTTCTCTTCATTAAAAAGAAAATAATCTCATAATGATCACATGTGGGAATATTAGTGTCTTGCTGTGATTGGTGGGACAGAAATCAATGCATAAAAAAAAAAAGGCTGTAAATAAGTTTTTCCTGTCACTGGGAGCTGTAACCGTGGTAACCGGGTTAACCATCACCATGCACAGGCCTAGTGTGCGCAGTCATCGGGCAGTCATTAGACTTCCTACCTGCCTCACAAAGGTTAATGTGCTGTAATAAGATATAGTTATGAAGTCAGGCGTGTATATTTTCCATCTGAGCGGGAGGACGCTTCAGTCTGATAAGCGCCGGTTGATAAGCTCTCGTATACGCTGCCAGCTCAGAGAGGTGCTCTATCAATATATAACACGATGAAGTGACCTTTCCTTCCTTCCTTCATTCCTGTTCACCGGCTCATAAATGATACTTTTGAAAATGCTGCATTCGCTTCCGAATTTTTCCAAAAATAACAGCGTTGAGGCTTCAGGCAGGCTTCTGTCTCTCGGCATCAGTAATAGATGGTGAAATATTCATGAGCGGAGCAAACTGATTGCTCGGCTCGCAAAATCGGGACGTATCTGAGAGCCTCGGTCACAAGACGAGCTTTAAATCCCGAGAATTAAAGAAAGCTCAAGTCAGCCTAGTTCACGCTTGATTTTTTTTTTTTTTCTTTTTTTTTTTCGGTCGACACGTCGTTCTTACCGAATTCGTGTCGTATTGATTCGAGCAAGTCTGGACGGTCTGTCTGTGATGCGGGTTACAGATTTAGCCAGGAACAATCGATGTGCTTCGAGGCACAGGAGAAGAGGCTAGCTCCTGCGAACAGCGTGAGCCGTAGTCATGACAGGAGAACCCGAGGAGTTTCGCTCGCTCGCTCGTTTGCACATGATCGTCCTACACTCTGGAGCTTCCTGAGCTTTGGCTGAGCCCGGCAAAAAGTTTTCTCTTCTATTCCCCACAGCGAGGTGTGAGTCAGTGTGCTGCAAGCCAGTGGCATGAAAAGCAGAGCCAAGACACCTCCAACACTCCTGCTTTCTTTAGCACCAGCTCCAGCAGCAGCCTTCAGCGGCTTTGTGGCTCATCACGCTAAGGATTCCTCACCGCGGGTGGGAAACAAATGTGCGCAAGTTGTGTATGACGTTTAATATACACATTATACTGAAATTTAACGGCAGTTCGGCTGATCAGGGAGGGGTTAAGTGTGAGCGCAGACCAGCTCCACCCTAATCAAGTGGATGTATTTATTAGTGAAAAGTGCATTTATTACACTGCATACACTTAATAAAAGCAGCAAAAGTAGTTCATTTTACTGTCTTTAGTGGGACATTATCATGCTGGCTAGTTCTCGCTAGCTAGCATTGTATTAGCTGCACGTAACATACGCTACAATCGAGGGCGGTATAACATTGATCTGATAGATTATCGTAGATATCGTGGTATCTTTTTGTTTTTTTGGTTTTTTTGCCTGTTTTATTTATTTTTTTTAATAATTGCAAACTGACTGAATGTAGATGATGTGATGTTAAAAATGTGCATAATTTTTCCAAAAACAAAAAATTTTTCTCTTTTAAGTGCTGTTTTAAATGTTTTTAAAACTGAAAATGTTATTGTTTTTAAATCTAAAATATAAAAATAGTGATACTTTAATTTAAATGTGTTTGTTAGTAATAAAAATATTACGTATAACTTTTTTTTAACGCAACACCACTCTATTTCTGGGAAATCGTGAGCAAGCCTATATATCGTGATACATGTCGTGTATCGCAGAAATGCCTTTTCGTAGAAAATGACACTGCTGTAGCCAGAAATAACAAACACAAAAAGACACTATGTAAAACCCTAGGTAGTGAGCATATTTAGTGTCTTTTGGGATATTTGTTATTAAACTGTTGCTGTGAAGTAGACTGTTAACAGTTAACTGATTGATTGATTGATTGACTGATTGATGGCTAAATCTATTGATTCGTTAGAATGTCACATTTTGGGTGTCATGAGTTTTTAATCTAAGGACTGAAAGAATGTATGGTTTGAAAGAAAAGGCTGTTTGTGTGAATGACAGATTCCACACGTTCGGTCTCATTCATCACGCTGCATACGGAGACGTTTTATCCGTACGAGCATTTATACAAGAATTGTGGCATTTATGAAAATCCAGCTGGTTCAGAATATCATTTATATCCTGCGTTTGCTCCTGAGTTTGTGTAAATTGTACGTCTAAGGAGACTCAGTAATGTGAAGCTCGATCGCTTGATATCGTATAATTAGCGATGAGTTACTGCGATTTTATACCTGGATTACTCTCTCAAGCTTGAATCTCTTATTTATTTCAATTGCACACCAATTTTTTTGTGAAACTCATAGTCGTATTTCATGTTAATGCAACCCAAAATAAATAAGACTAGCTGTTCAATTTGTACAAAAGTAATAGCACCTTAAAAAAGAAAAAGTCTTAGTGTGTGTCTATGCTAGCTGATGCGCTGCAGTGGCTGAGCTGCATTACTAGACAATTTAGTGGTTAGGAGGTGTTCTTTCGCTGTTTAGTCGCCATTTTGTAATTTTCAGCGCTCTGCGAGCTTTACCCTTTATGGACTTTTGTGGGCGTGGCTAAATGTAAATCAGCTGCGACATGAACACTCGTGGTAATTTTTACGGTTTATGATATGGTATTTATCAGCATACGAACATGAGTACGAAGAAAATCAGTGTTACTGAAACTTTTAGTTCGGTTTGCACGCTGTACAACTTTACTAAAAGATTATTGGTCAATTTATGAACGAGGGTTTTACGCAGTGATGCACCAGCGTTTAGACGTGTTTGTGTTCAGGTTACGTAGCATGCCGGGTGCAGGTTTAGAAAAACGCAGCGTGTTATAAATACCCGTAAAGCTGTGTTTGCGTCAGAAATTTTCATTGCTTACTGTTTCACGAGCGCCTGCCCTTAATATTCACGCAGACGTAAAAGGCAAACGCGGCTCTGAGAGGTATGATTCATACGACCTCGCGTTTTACACATTAGCCTTCACAAGAATACAGTCTGCTTTCTCTGCTGAATGAGTCAAAGCAAATGTCCGTACAATAAACAGATCCTTGAGCTTTGATTTAGTGGTTTTACAAGGGGAGAAAAGAAGTTTCAAAGTGGCTGAACAATCATTTTTTTGGATTTTTAGTAGGCTGATGATTTAAACTCAGAGTGTGAGCGAGATGCTTTCATCGTGGTGTTGAGGGAAGACGCTGAGGAAAGCCGTCGTCACGTGGCCCGAGTTGTCGATAGTTCTGCTGGTGTCATGGCTTTAACGAGTTTAATTACAAGGCATCCACTCCCTTCCTCCCTCGCACTGGCTCAGGGATACACCGAAGACGTTCCTGCTGAGATCTGCTCTATCTCTCTCTCTGTCTCCTCCCCCTCTCCGTGCAGTCTAATCCAGCTCATCTCAATCCACCAGACTCTGTTCGTGTGTGTGTGTGTGTGTGTGTGTGTGTGTGTGTGTGTGTCTGTGTCCTGCTGAAACCCCTCAAGACGTTCACGGTTAATTATTTATGGAGCCAATCAATGTTTTGCCAGTAGATTGAATAAACAGCTCAGTATCACCTTCTCGTGGATCAGTGATCACCAAACCTGTTCCTTCACATGAAGTGTTTTTGAGAAGTCAGAGGGATTTCAGCTATTAGCAGGCATTTAGCATTAAACAAGGTGGTAAACAGGAAGTCGTAAGCTGAGAGGATGCAGAGGACAGCGTTTCAGCTGATTTAACACTTGTTTTTAGACAGGATGTGGAAAAAGAGCTGCTCAATTAACTGCCCCTAATGTGTATTCACACCAGCCGCTACAGCGGGGCAATTTCTTGGCAATTTCTGTATTTAAAAAAAAAAAAAAACCAAATGAACAGATTATTTAATTTTATGAGGGTGAATCAAATTTTTTTTAAACTTTATAAGTGTGACGTATATTAGAACTGAATTGATTTTTTTTTCTGTAGGAATCTGGACACTCGTTAAGCACTGGCGCACTTGCATTGAAGAAAATGGAGATGATGTAGAAAAAAAATTACAAAAGAAAATTACAAAAAAACACTTTTGTGACACCTACTTGCAATAAAGAGTGCAAAATGGAGGGGAAAAAAAGCTGGCCCTCGTATATTTAACAAAAAAAAAAAATTTGCTTTTTGTTTTGTTTTTTTTGTTTTGTTTTTTTTTGTTTTGTTTTTTTTGTTTTGTTTGTGTCTGTTGTTTATTTTGTTTGTTTTTTTGTTTTTGTATTATTTGATTGTATTTTTTTCTTGCTTTTCATTTTATTTCATCTTTTATTTTAGTTTTTATTTCAGTTTTTCAAATGTGTGATATGGTCGCACGATATTGAAGAAAAACGCGATGAGCGATAACTCGTTAAATAATGCGATATGCGGTACTATAATGGTTTAAGTGTGTAAAATCAATTTCAATTTTATATATATATTTATATATTTAAAAACTGAAAATAACATAACCACCATAAATGTTTCATGTTCTTCTGAGGAAAAGAAAGCGGTCTCTGCTGTCTGCATCGCTCTAAACCTTTGAATTTTTTTGTAACCTTTTGAAGTATTAAAATCCTTCCGTTATCGCGAGCCCTTGCGATATTCATATCGCGATATTTACATTTGCGATATTTCGATCATTTCGATATATCGTGCAGCCCTATATGGTATGAATACCTTTTTCGGCTTCTGTGTGGCAGTAAATCACTAGCTAACGTTCTTTCTTAAAAAAGTCTTTCTTTAAAGACTTATGTGCTGATGTATGATGTCTATAGATGAATTATGGTGTATTCTTATGTGAGACATATAAAGTGATTATGAATGTGAATTGTATTCCACTGTATGTCACTTGGCTGGAATTTATCAAAGAAATGCAAAGAATTATGAAGTATATTATACAATGTTTGTAAGGTACATAGGCTGCTAGGTCTGTGTACGAAACATGCACCATAATCTAAAATGAAGAAATGTTGGTGTTTAAAGTGATGCAGTGGGAAAAAAATGGCAACAGATCGTTTTCAGGACCCAAAGCATCTAAAACATACATCATAGGTGAAGAGTTTCATTCAGTAGCTTTGGCTTTTAGAAGCATTCAACATCTAAAAAAATCTATATTGTATTTGTCTTAAATTTACTTAAAACATTATGTATAAGATATTACAGGTGTTCTATAAATATACCGAATCAAATAAATGTTTTTCAGGCGTTGTATAAATGTATCGAAACGAATAAATCGTGTTCAGGTACTGTCACTATTAAAATTATGGCAACTCTGAAGTACTGATTCGGTCCAAAATGTGTAAAATATTGTGATAATAACCGTGATGTAATCTCCCGTCTCTACTGACCACTCGCTACAGGTCATTGGATGAAACATTCTGATACTTCTGTTTCGCTCAAAAACTTCCCTGACCTTCAGAAGGTTTTAGATGCGAGCATGTAGTAGCTTAATCCAGCACCTGGATTATTACCTCCAGATTATGACTCTGCTCCATTAGCCGGATTAGATCCCTGCTGGATTAGTTCTGGGGTCTGTAGGAAGGGGGATCTGGGTACAGGCTACCAGAATTATGATCACATGTGTTGCTCACGCTACTCAGTCAGTCAGTCAATCCATCCATCCATCCATCTTAAGTGAATACATCTTAAATATAGGGTAATTTATTTAAATACGATACAGTGCTTTGCAAAAGTATTCAACCTCCTTAAGTCAGCAGACTGGTCTGGATCTACAGCTGACACTTTGATTTTTCCAGCCAGTATTTTTATTGCAAATCAATATGCTCACAAAGTAAATTTGCAAAGTGAAATTCATTATTTGTCATCAGATCTTCAAAAAAAACAAAACAATCAGAACCGAAAAATGCTGCTTGTGTAAGTATTCAGCCCCTTCAGACTAGTACTTGGTAGAACCACCTTTTACCGCAATAACAGCTTTAAGTCTGTTGGGGGTAAGTTCCTATCAGCTTTGGACGCTGTGATTTTTCACTCAGTCTTCCTGACAGATTTGCTCCAGGTTCTTCAGGTTGGTCGGATGTTGTTTGTTGACTGCAGTTTTCAAACAGTGCCACAGATTCTCAATGGGATTCAGAACTTGACGTTTTTTTTTTTAAACAGTCTGAAGCAGGTTCTTTCGTAATATCCGCCTGTATTTTGCTCCATCCATTCTCCCTTCAATTTTGACAAGAAGCCCAGGTTGTGGGGATGAAAAGCACCCCCAGAGCATGATGCTGCCACCACCGTATTTCACTGTAGGCATGGCGTTAATTGAGGTATGGCCCGTGTTAGGTTTGTGCCACACAGAGTTCTTTGAAACTCATCTCGAACAAATATCTTGATCTTGGCCTCATCACACTAAAAAATAACACAACTTCACTTGGTCACCCTCATGTTTTCATATGGCTCTTCTTGAGCAACAGTTTCTTTCTAGTCACCCTCTCGTACAGTGCTCAATTATGTAGAGCTCTTGAAATGTTTGTGTGGCGCACCTTCACTCCACTCTCAGCCACTGTACCCTGTAACTCCTTCAGAGTAACTGTTGGCCTCACTGTGGCTTCCCTCCCAGTCTCGGTCTTGTTTTTGTGCCGGGTTTTGAGGTAGTGCTTATCTAAGTAGTGCGTGAGTGGCGTGAAGTAGCTTCCATTTCCTCACTATTGATCCAACAATACTGGTATGTCCAACCTTTTAGATATAATTTTACAGACCAATTCCTAAGTTATGAAGCTCTAATACCTTTAACGGCCTTAAAATGCTCCATCTAAGGAAGTCTTCATTTTCACTCCTCTCCTTCAGGCTGACAGTGTCTTCGTTGACAGTTCAACTGAGGTGGTTTTTGTTCAGAAAATGGGATCTGTTTTACTATTTCACAGATGAAGGTCTGTTATAAGTCTGTTGTGTCCTTGTTAAGACAATATCTTCCATATGGAGCTTCCGGAACCTGGGGGGGTTGAATACTTATGCAAACAGCATTTTTCAGTATTTGATTTTCTTTGAAATAGCCTACTTGTTGACCTATAATTCATTTTGACTTGAAATGGTTTTACATGAATTTTGAAATTTCTCTGTAAGAGAATTTGAGAACTTGTGTTTGCGGGAAAAATACTGTCAGGAAGAATATTTGAATTTTGTCATCCGTTATTCAGAAAAATCTGATCAATTCCGGGGGGTTGAATACTTTTGCAAGCCACTGCATTTGAGCATTTATTTCTTGAAAGAATCAAAATTGTTTGCCACTGGAATAAGACCATTTTTAATTGTTTGTTTTAACAAAGTTCAAGCCTAGAAATTGTTTAAAAATAATATTAGCACTCTTAATGACTGGCTATTCATATTATAGCTAATAATTAATAGCAGTCTGATTATCTGATGTAGAAGATTAGACTAATTTTTCTATATTTCAGATGTTTTCACTTAAGATTTTAGTTTTGCAGTGTTCTGTGCGGCCCTTTAGCTTTCAGAAACACGTTGAAAAAAAAAAGAAGAGAAAAGAAAAGGAAAAAAAAAAAGAAAAGTGGGGGGAAAAAACAGCGATGGCTACATCCAGGCTCTGGTATAATTAGTTTTTCTTCTTTCAGCTCTCGAACATCCCACTTTGATGACTTCTTGTCGTCACTAAAGCTGTTATTTCTGCAGCTTTGATTCTGGCTTCCTCAGCCTCGCAGTCTCATGTGTACCGATGTAAAAGATCAGGCAGCTGATGTTGTCGGAGTCGCTGTTAGCGTGGAGCCGGCGCAGAGCTGTCGGTCGTGTGGCATCACGCCGGATTCAGGACCTCACTGCTCACCACGGCTCCCAGCTGGAGTCTCAGATTAGCAGCAGGAAGGAACCTGAGGATTGTTTGTAGCTCGTGATGTTCCATAACGCCTGTGATGAGGTGCGCTGGGACGTGACGCTACATGCTCCAAATATTAGCCTTCTGAGGATTTACCACGGAGTGCCACAGTGTCCTGATTGTTATGAAAGTAGCGTCTGTTGGGATTTGGTTTTCCGTATGACTGGCCTGATGTACCGTCTTTATTTTAAACAAGATCATCTACTGCCTGTCATTTAACATGAACTTTTTTGTAAGCTAAACCTGCGTTTGCACCTGCATCAACGCAGCACAGCGCAACCGAGCTTTCGTAAGCCGTTCACTTTCAGTGAACGCTTCAGATTTACGGCACATGAGGATAGAGCGAGTGCCGGCGGAGTGGGCGGGGCATGAAGTGGGCGGGGCAGGTTTAACAGAGTTTCATTTTATGCAAATAAGACACAAAGTGATGCGGTGACTACTAATGAGAATGAATGATGTTAGCATAATTCTTTTTTTCCTCACTGTGGGCTTGAAGAGGTCAAAATACCTGAATAGTGCCTTATTTTATTTATTTTTTTTGTCACAGCGACTGTTTTTGACTTTGTTCCATAATTTTCATTAAATGTTGGAAGACATGTGGTTCTGTAGCTAGGTGTGTACTAGGAAACCATGGCAACGAGCAGCAAACCCGCACAAAAACATCTTAACATGGCAAGATTTTTGTTTTTAGATTCGCGAAGGGTGCTTGGACCCCACACATCTCTGCTTGCACACAGATTAGAAAAATTGAATGATGTGGTTTAAAAAAAAAAAAAAAACCTCCAGCTCGCAGAATTGGATCAGTGCCTCGGTAGCACAAAAGAAAAAAGAATGAAAGGAGAAGTCTCATTTGTGCTGACCTTTCAGTTCCTTGTCAGAGACGTGAGCGAAGCAGAGAGATGATAAATCTATTTCTTAGCGCTCAGCAGCAGTGTGTTGGGCCTTCGGTGCTCTGACGGCGGATCCGACTGGCTGATGATAACGTTAGAACATCAGACGTGGCTGCAGAGAGCGCTAAAGGCCATGTGGGGTTCACTCGTGAAGAACCGGCGGTCAGTTTCTCACCGTACTCGTCTCTCTGCTCTTCTCTTCTCGCTCAGGTCTGTGACTGACCCCCGGGATGGTAAACGTGTGGCCCTCAAAAAGATGCCCAACGTCTTCCAGAACCTCGTCTCCTGTAAGAGGGTCTTCCGCGAGCTGAAAATGCTCTGCTTCTTCAAGCACGACAACGTGAGTTCAAGCTAAACAATGTGTGCTGTGTCTCTGTTAGTGTCTGTCTTTCTTTCTTTCTTTCTTTCTTTCTTTCTTTTGTTTTGGCATGACTGGTTTTCTTTCTTTCTTGCACATCATGCTTTCTTTCTTTCTTTATTGCTTGCTTGCATGTCTTTCTTTTTTTTTGCTTGCTTACATTTTTCTTTCTTTCTTTCTTTCTTTCTTTCTTTTGTTTTGGCATGTCTGGTTTTCTTTCTTTCTTTCTTTCTTTCTTTCTTGCTAGCTTGCTTGCTAACATTTCTTTCTTTCTTGCTCGCATATCTTTCTTTCTTTCTTTCTTTCTTTTGTTTTGGCATGACTGGTTTTCTTTTTTTCTTGCACATCATGCTTTCTTTCTTTCCTTCTTTCTTTCTTTCTTGCTAACATTTCTTTCTTTCTTTCTTTCTTTCTTTCTTTCTTTCTTTCGTTTTGGCATGACTGGTTTTCTTTCTTTCTTGCACATCATGCTTTCTTTCTTTGTTTCTTTTTTTCTTGCTAGCTTGCTTGCTAACATTTCTTTCTTTCTTTCTTTCTTTCTTTCTTTCTTTCTTTCTTTCTTTCGTTTTGGCATGACTGGTTTTCTTTCTTTCTTGCACATCATTCTTTCTTTCTTTCTTTCTTGCATATATTTCTGTCTTGTTTTCTTTCTTTCTTGCATGCTTGCTTGCCTGCACATCGTGTTTTCTTTCTTTCTTTCTTTCTTTCTTTCTTTCTTTCTTTCTTTCTTTGTCTCGGCTGCTGTTAGCTGAGTGTGCTTGCTGGTGGTGTGTGATCTTGTCCAGGCTGATGTCATGTGAAGGTTAGTGTCAGTGTCTGTGCTCATTGTCGTCACTGCCATTGACCCTGCAGACTTGTTCTCTCTCCCCCTCTCTCTCTCTCTCTCTCTCTCTCTCTCAGGTCCTGTCAGCTCTGGACATCCTGCAGCCTCCTCACATTGACTACTTTGAGGAAATGTATCCTAAGCAGGCGTAGCAGGCGCAGGTCACTTCCTGGGTGGTGTTCAGGGTGGTGTTCAGTAAGACCTCAGTGCTGTTAGTGCAGTATCAGTGTAGGTTTAATTCGCTGATCGAGCGTCGAGAGAACAGCAGCAGCAGAGCGTGAGTACTTATCCCTGTTCTCAGCGTGACCCGAGTGTGTGCTTTCTTCGGAGAATAATCGGTGACAGTGGTGTGAAGAAGCGCTCTTATTGTTACCACCCTGAAGTTGATTCATTTCCTATAACAGGATGTCCCGAAGTGTTTTATTCCTCTTATACCACAGCAATTTGCCAACGACTACAATTTTTTATCCATTTTGTCTGTACATGAGAGTGTACATTTTACTGGATGTATTCGAGTCCGTGCCTTTTTTTTTAAAATTTTTTTAAGAACACCTCGCCAGCCTATTGTGCATCCTTTCATTTTCGTTAGAACAATAGCATTCTGTTTTAGTGTCTCTTTAAAGAAGTTTTGTTTGTTTTTTAGCGGCTGTTTGGTGTGCACTGTCGGTCGTTTGGTTCTCGGTTCTCCTCCAGCCTGCCTGAGACAGACTGGACACACACACACACACACACACACACACACACACACACTCACACACACTCACCTGTCCTGAGACACACCACTGATTATTTACCCTGTCCAAGCACAGTGCAACAGTTAGCTGGAAATAGCTTTCTTTCTTTCTGCCTTTCTTTCTTGCTTGCTCACTTTCTTCCTTTCTTGCTTTCTGTTTTTTTTTTTTGTTTTTTTTTGCTTGTCCTTCTCTAGAAACAGAATCGCAGTGGGACAGTTGCGTGTAAATCGAAAGACAAGCACAGCCACCCAAGCTCCAGTCTGAGTGCTGTTTTGGACTCGATGCTCTTCCTGTTTGCGCCAGCGTTGTTGAGTGAATGTGCATAGATGGATGGATGGATGGATGGATGGATGGATGAATGGATGGATGGATGAATGGATGGATAAACTTAATGGGTTGGCTATAGAAAGCTAAAATTAAATGGTTAATACAAATTCAAACAAACAAATAACCAGTAAAATGAAAAAGGCTAAAGTAAAGATATGTTTTAAGCTTCTTTTTAAATTGCTAACTGCTTATGGGGCTGACGGCTTCTACCTTTTTTGTTTGTTTGTTTGTTTGTTTGTTTGTGCTCCACTGCATTCAGTGTTGGTTAAAGGTTATCTAAGAGGGTATGGT
>CM074987.1:21189361-21202514 GCA_037576825.1 Pangasius krempfi
GCAGACTATCTAGTTTATAATAAAGTGAAAGGCTGCCTAAGCAGTTTAAAATAAAAAATGACAAACAAAAATAAATAAATAGATAGATAGATAGATAGATAGATAGATAGATAGATGGATAGATGGATAGATAGAAACAAATGGATGGATGGATAAAGATAATCACAGGCAGACTATCTAGTTTATAATAAAGTGAAAGGCTGCCTAAGCAGTTTAAAATAAAAAATGACAAACAAAAATAAATAGATAGATAGATAGATAGATAGATAGATAGATAGATAGATATGAATATAAACACAAAAATAGATGGATGGATAAGTAAAATCACAGGCAGACCGAGTATCCAGTTTATAATTTTAAAAAAAAGTAGACAGTTGCCTGAGCAATCAATTTTAAATAATAAATAACCTTGTCAAAAAAGTGAAAGGTGGCCTGATTAGTCAGTTTAGAAAGATAGACAGATGGACAGACGGACAGACGGACGGACAGACAACATTACAAAAATGTGGATTGCTGCCAGGACAGTCTTTACTTATATCTATATCTATATCTCCATTCCCCTCTGAAAGTATTGGAACAGCACGGCCAATTCTTTTGTTTTTGCTACACCTGTTCGATGTCTGGCTGTTACTACACCAGCAGTTTCTTTCTTTTCCAGGACATTCCAAACTGTTGCACTGGCTGTGCCCGATGCTCGTGCAATGGCTCTGATCGATTTTCACTCTTTTCTCAGCTTCAAAAGTTTTTTTTTTTAACAACAAATGCACTCATCACAGGCAAAACCCAGGACTCGGACCAAGATTAGTCATTCAGAGCTATGAATTGTTTAAACAGTCAATCTCACAGGGAACACCTGGGCAACAAGAAACACCTCACATGTTCAGTCACATGTTCCAAACAAAAGACTAATTCTTCTCATTTGTTTAAAAAAAAGCAGGCAGAAACACACAGAAAGATACGGCCTTGCTGCCATTGAATTGCACATGTTTTTCTCCAGCATTACAAATTTAGATTCTGTTTGAGGAGATCAAAACAACAGACTGCGCTGGATACAGACCAACAAGCTTACTTTAATTCCATTGTCATTTTTTCCCTCCTCCCATCTCTTTTTTTTCCCCTTGCGCTACTTTTTTTCCACGAGCTTCTGATTGCATTGTTGACTCCGTGCCACTGCATATGACATTGTCATAAAACATCAAACGGCGGAAGATAATGAGTTTCTCTGCAGGTTGCGGGCCGAGGTCAGGCCTCGGCGCTCGTGTGGAAATTGAACATCGCTGAAGTGTTTCTATAGGTGCCGCCTGTTGACGCGGAGGCGCCGAGCGTCTGGCTGTGAGAGTGTGAGGACGTGAGGGTGTGGGCCAGGCCTCCGCCTCCACTGTAAGAGCTGTTTTTACTGGCAGAGTATGCTACAGGTGTGAGAATTTGCACCTTGCGTGCAGATTGTTGTCGCGTGCGAACAGAACGAGGCGTGGCGGAGTTTATAGAAGAGGCTGCCAGCATTAATGTTAGTCAGGAAGCCGTGTGGATGAGCATTGATACAAAATGTTGTGCTTCTGTATCAGGCAGAACTCTCTGACAGAAGGGTTCCTTAAAATACTACAGCAGGCGTCGTCAAATGGTGGACCACCGGGCTGAATCGAGCACCCGAAAAATACTGTAGCAGAATCGATTAATGTAGGAGGTTTAAAAAAATAAAAAAAAAGCCCATACTTCGGCCACTCCATTGTTATAAACGTGAACCATCTTTGCTTCTGTATCATATCTTCTGTCGTGGTTTATCCAAACACATGCGTTTATGTAAATTATTTAGCTAAAGGTAGCTCGTTGGACAAGAGACTAATGGTGCTTTCGACTAAAATCCCAACTAGAAAAAAAAACAAAAAAACAAAGAAAACACTCCTTCAACTCAGAATTCCTACTCATCAACTTAGGAAGGTCTCCTCAACCCCGAGTTCAGCAAGTGGCATCGAATCAAAATGGCTGCTCACAGGATCAGCAGTAAACATAGGTCATACCTGGGTTTTAAAAAGAACAGTGGGCTGGTTCCAATTTAAAAAAAAAAAAAAAGAAAGAAAGTTCGAGGTGAAAGAACCCCCGAAGTAAAATACAGGCACTTAAAAACCGACTTCAGTACGGCAACACAGTAAATCACGTTTGGAAACCTTTCAGCTTTATAACCTTAATGCTAAGCCAGTGGGCTTGCTAGCTAATTTAGAGCGCGCACCACACCCAGGGAAAGAGTGCACAAGAGTTTCGTTCTGTTTGTTTAATTGTGCTAGTATTCTTGGAATGATAGTCAGGCATTAATGTTACTGTACTCCACTCATAGCCACACATACACACATACACACACACACACACACATATATATATATATATGTACATACACATTTGAGGAATACCAATTTGTAATAAGAAGGACTAGACTTGTTGGCAGTGGAGGCGTCCCCGTCAATACCATTGGCGTCGAGTTTTGCTTGTTTTTTTTTTTTTGTTTTTTTTTAAACTTGTCTGAGGATGAAAAGGCACAAATCGGGCGAGCCAAGGGCATGAATCACTCACTAACTGAGAGAGAACTGTTTGTTTAATACAAAAACACAGAGAAACCTCACAATAGTCACTTGAGGCCTCTAGCTAAAACAACTTTGCAACTGGGTAGAGATGCAAACTCCTGACTGACTGTCACTAGCTTCCCACCAACCTGGAGAACGAATTTAAACCTTTTGCCACTCTTGTCTGTTTACACTCTCACACTATCTCTCAGCTCCTGCCAGTCACCATGTTGCTGGACTTCTTTTGTGCCTAAGGCTAGGTTTTGGTGACATTTGTAAAATTGTGTGTGAAGTATGCATACAAATTTCCTGCTGATTCTGACCTCTGAGGCAACGTGAATTAATTTTACAGGACTGTCAGGGTGACTCGCAGCAGAACATCAGATTATACAGTATTTTTTGCTAAATTGATCAGTTTGGAAAAAAAAAAAGAAAGAGAGAGAAACTCCACGTTCGCGCTTTAACAGATCATTTCTAATGGTGTGAAATGACATGTTCAGGCACTTTAGAGTATTATGTATTACAGCCCCTGGAAGTGATTTATAAAAGGCCTGTATGGCTTCGGTTTTGGGAAATAGCTGAACAGGCGTCCTGAAATTTGCATGAAACCTAATTTTTCCACCCAGCAGAATATATTTAGTTTCTGGCACAGAAAAAAAGGAAAAATGGAAGGGTCAGGGCAGCGGGGCTGCGTTTGGATCCATTAATACCGCACGACCGCACAGCTGGAGTGCTAATTCAGAGAAGCTGTGTGTTAATGATGATGCGTACGAGCCTGATGCTGGGGTCTCGGTGGCCGATGAGCGGCTAGATGTGCAGGGTTTAATTAAAGAAAACTCAGAAGCAGCAGTTTCTCTTTCCCCCTACACACCCCACAGGGCAATTAGCAGCCGGTCAGCGTGTTTCTGCAGCTGGAATCGTATTATATTGTGTTTTGTATTGTGAGAACTCGGTTTATTGTGTGTGTGGGGGGTGTGTGTGTGTGTGTGTGTGTGTGTGTGTGTGTGTGTGTGTGTGTGGGGTGGGGGATGGAGGGAAGGAGATATTGTTGTTCTTAATACCTATTATTCTGTACATCAGTAATGAGGATTGATACGTGTGTGTGTGTGTGTGTGTGTGTGTGTGTGTGCGTGTGTGTGTGTGTGCGCGCGTGCATGCGTGCGTGCGTGTGTGTGCGTGCGTGTGTGTGTCAGGACGCTACAGCATTAATGAAGACCGAGCCTCTCAGGTACAATGACCTGGCTGCAGGCTGTAATGTAAAATAAAAGACGTCTGGCTCGATTGCAGAAAAAATGCAGAGCTTCATCAATTATCTTCTTTAATGATCTTTTTCTCTCGTTTGATTTAAATCTGATGTTTAATTGTTTGGGATCGGAATAGCGGGACAGTATTTAATGTCAAATAAAATGTTTTAAATAAAAAATTACCCCGTGTAAGGGATCGACTTTATTATTTTAATTAATTAATATTTATTTATTTATTTATTTATAAGTTAACTAATTTTTTTAAATTGTTTTTCGTTTGTTTTATGGATTTTATATAAATTTTTTTTTTTTTTTTTTTTTTTTTTTTTTTTAGCAGTTTGGTCATTTTTCTTTTTCAACTGATTTGTTTCGAGTATTTTGGGGAGGGGCTTGTATGTTTTCCGTAAGGGTTCAACCATTTATTTTTGTTTGAGTTTAACTGCTGATATGGTTTTTGTTTGTTTGATTTTTTTTATCAAGTGTTAACCGATTTGATTTTTTTAAATTAATTAATTAATTTTTTTAATGTAGGTACCTGTTGCTAGTTGATGTATTATATGTGGGGATGATATTCCTTTGCTGTAAGTTTTATATTCTTTCTATTACATTTACAGGTTGTAGGGTGAAAATTTGCAGGAAAACATCTCGCACTCATCTCTTACTTACATTACATGAGCGTGATATTTATTTAAATCCTTAGAAAAGTCCAAAGGCATCTTTAGTTTTAGTTTAGTTTTAATAATGCGGAATAGCGCCTACTAAATTTAAACACGTGCCATTTTTACATTTGGCCGAAGCAGATAATAAATCGACAAAATTATCAAGCATATTCAATAGAGATAGAGCTTATAACGATACCTAAACATACAGCTGTGGCAGTATGTAAAATATAAAATTATAGACGTATTCATATTTGAATGCATTCAAATCTTAATTGAATTGTGCTCAATTTGGAAACCAGCGCATTCCTTTTAATCATTTACAACCGACGTGAGCTGGCAGTGTGTTATGGGATTGCACACGTTTCTCTGTCACTGAGAATAATGATGTACACTTAAAAATAAATAAATAAAGACTATCAGTCAGTCAGGACTTTCAAGATTCTGCTAAACTACACGCACACCTTTCACTTTTACTGTTAGTTTCACTGGAGTTACTGAATAATGTGCTTTAAGATGAATAAGGCTGTTGCCTTGGTGTAGCTTGGCGGCAGAACAATCATGAGATTTAAACGTAGGAAGTTAAAGTGAGATAACACATCACGTACCGGCGAACATCCATACACAGACATACACCTGTTGTTATTTTTAGTTACAGCTCTAGAATATTAGAAACGAAATACTTTGTTATAAATCTGCTCATATTCGCTCACTAATGACTTTTTTTTTTTTTTTTTTTTTTTTTTTACCACCAGCACTTGCTTTCAACTTGCAGCCTGATTGGTCAGGAGCTAAAAAAGCGCTTCGTGCATTTCTGAGAAGTAGATTTAAAAAAACGCCAAGTCTGAATAACAATCCTGGTCTTTAAAGGGTTAAACTTAAGCTTGTTAAGGAATTTCTGCATGAACTTGTGTGTTCTGATCCAAATCTGTGTCATTTAGTGTGTGTGTGTGTGTGTGTGTGTGTGTGTGTGTGTGAGTGAGTGTGTAAATGGAGTAGGTGAGTGGTGGTTAATGTGTTTTTCCCATGCTGCCACTGTGGGAAATGAATTGTGGGAACTTCTCTCTCTTCAGCTCTCGTCTGTCAGTTAGTCGTTCCTGAGAGGGGGCGGGGCTTATGGACCACAGGTGAAGCTCCGCATAGGCCCACATTCAGCCCTGTATTAGTTGGCATGGTGACTGCTGTGATAAGGCACTCGTGAGTGTGTGTGTGTGAGTGTGTGTGTGTGTGTGTGTGTGTGTTGCATTAATTTAGGGTAGGAGCTGCAGCCTGTGATCTGCTCCAATGCTTCTAGTTCCAGGCCATTGTATGTGCATGTGTGTGTGTGTGTGTGTGTGTGTGTGTGTGTGTGTGTTTTAACTCCCTCACCCGGTGAAGAGCATGCCTCGGAGGATGTGTAGTTTGCATTTCAGTGAGCCACTCAAGCTTGGCTGTCATTTGCATGAGGCTAATTGTGTTAGATACGTGACAAAAGCTCTCTTGTGCAGCTCCTATTCAGCATCACGTGCAACTGCGCTCGCCTCATAAGCTAATCTCTGTCAGCTTTGCCAAACACACACGCGCACACACACACACACACACACACACACACACATACACACACACACACCTTACATCCCAGGGTATCAGGCAATGCTTGAAAGAATGTAGACATCTAGGTGGTGTGCTTATGGGAGGTTGCTTTTGGGTCTCGGGCCGCTATCAGTATTTTGGAATTTGTCAAAAAGGAATGAGCTTCCAGCGATGCTAAATTTCACCTCATGCCAAAGTAGATGAACTTTAAACAGAAATCCTAGTCTGCAGGAAAAAATAATCTGAGTGGAGGAACCGATGATAATTAAATGCACGCTTTTCTTTTCTCAACATGTAAATCACCAGCGCATGTTTTACATGTAGTGCTATGGGAAGCTGTGATAAGCGGGGACAGAAAACATCCAAAAGATGCAAACGAGGCTATATAAAATAAATAAATTAGATAAAACGAATAGTTTTTAAAGTTTATTTAATTTATTAATGACTATTATTATTATTATCATTATTATTATTATTATGAATATAATGCAGAAACCGTTTATAATTCAGTAAAGTTGTAGAAAAAAAGGGATTCTTTGCACAATTCTTCACTCCAGGCTGCTTTTTTTTGTATTTTCTTAACCACCAGCGTACGTTTTTACATGTAATCCTCCGAGAAGTGAGTAGAGCGCGGAAACTTTGTATTTTTCTTGTTTGTTTCACAGTGGAGCACTTAGAAACGTGCTTTTATAAAAAAAAAATCAGCTGTATAAAAAGGTATAGAAATATAAACATAATATAAATATTTATATAAAAATGAATACATTTTACTTCCCCAGGTCTATCTATCTATCTATCTATCTATCTATCTATCTATCTATCTATCTATCTATCTATCTATCTGTTATTATTATTATTATTATTATTATTATTATTATAAAAAACCTTTTTATTATTTAAAAAATTTAAAAAGTTACGTAGCAAACCTGGAGGCTGTGTCCACAAACATGGTGGCACTGCAGACTTATCTGACTTACTGTTTTTTATATACACACACATATATATTTATATATATATATATTTATATATTTGCGTGACTTTGTGGACCTGCCCTCCTCCCTCTTCCACACTCCAACTGCCAAAGAAGTGCTTTGCCGACCTTTTAAAAGCTGCAGAAGCCTGAGTTGAGGGAAGTATAAACCAGCCTTCAGGGGGCTGTTGCCCAGTGCTGTGAAGTGTCAGCAGTAGATCACACACACACACATGTGCGCGCACACACACACACACACACACACACACACACACACACACACGCACATGCTCTTCTGCATTTTATTCACTAGCCAGGATATCTTTACTCCAGTGAAGAGGACACTCTTTAAGACAGCGAATGAAAATAATTAGTATCGTACTTATTGAACCATTTGTTCATCTGTCCGTTGTGTTGTAATTCATAACCGTTATCCTGCTGGACAGAAACGTGTCGTATTTTATGAGCCGGCTTGTAGTCATGCTGAGGAGGTGTGCAGTGGTGCCAGTGTGAAGGGTTTGAAATTAGGTGTGTGTTTGTGGCTGCTGTCTCTGTGGCTTAGTGAAGCTGAGCGCTGGCACTGACGCTGGCGCTGATGTGCACAGAAATGTTCCTGACTGAGTGTGTATCGGTTTGGACTGCGGATTTAACATAAACCACACACACGCACACACACACACACACACACACACACACACACACATACATGCATACACACACACACACACACACACACACACACAGTGACCTGCCCAGCAATGCTATCTTTGTTTTGTTAATTTTTCTTCCTCTTTTTGGAAAAGTTTTTTTTGCTTATTATTATTATTATTATTATTATTATTATTATTATTATTATTATTATCATCATCTGGAGATTAAGAGTTTGAATCTCAACAATGCAATAATTCATTCATTCATTCATTCATTATATTTTTCCCTTTTTGCCTCTTCTCCTTTTTCTAATTAGAAATGTAAAAAAAAAAAAGCCAAAAAAATATTCAACACAACACAGAACAGATTTTACCTTTTGAATACTACTAAAGATTTCACAATATTAATATATTCAAAATGGAAAAACAAAAGAATATTTGAAACATCAGCTGTCTACTTTAGCAGTCTACTTTAAACCACATGTGCTTTTAACCTTTTAATCCCAGTGACTCCACTGATGAAGATAAAAATCTCTGAATAAATGCATGTTGTTGCTTTTGTTTGTTTGTTTGTTTGTTTGTTTTGCATATTTCATTGTCGCATATTTATAATTATGTATCAGTTCATTAATTAAGGAATAAAACACTTTGGGACATGCTGGGTGGTGTGGTGTCGCCCGACATGACATCATGACATCAACCATCCTAAAACTGATTATCGTTCAGTAACAGCTATTCCTCTTATACCACAACAATTTGTCAACGATGACAATTTTTCATTTTTAAGTGACAGTGTAAGCTTTACTGGTTCCGTGGTGGCTAGAAAAGCATTTCGAGGCGGTTCGAGTTCAAGATGGAGGTTATTTACATGGAGCGTAATATCAGCGACAGGAAGACATTACAGAAACAGTGAAGTGCTACATATTAAAAAAGTCTTCTATTGCTTTAATGTGATACATAAACATGGTGTATAGCTGATTCTCTTTGTGTGTGGCGGTATAAAATTCCCGGCCCATTAATTTTTTTTTTTTTCCCCAAATAAATTCAAATGCGATTTTTAAAACCGGAGCTGTTTGTTCTACGTTAGAGATGTTTGTTTAAAAAAAAAAAAAGCACAGACTTCTGTAAAAATGTGATTATCGACATTCTGTGCATTGATGAAGAATCATTAGAGGGAAAAAACGTGTGTAATAAAGTGTCTTTATTGCAAATTTTGGCTTGTTAATACTCAGTAGCAGTATTACACTTCTGTGTATCCTGTGTTTACTGACAGAAGCTCGAACAATTCCAGCTCTCTGCGTTGTCTGAAAATGTGAGAGGAGAGAGTCACTGTAGAGCCATTTTACGGGATTCTTCATGATCTTTGCGGCATTTTGTACCCCGTAGTGCACTCGATGTTTCGTTCAGTGTTGCTCTTCCTACTTGTACAGAGATGGGCTGAGCCGCGAGACTGTCCATTAGCATGGCATGGGGCAGGAAATGAGCTTCTCCTCCATCTTTCCCTCTATCGACTTCCCTTAGGGCCTTCTGATAACCACCCTGCTTTTAGCTAATCTCTCACACACTGACGTTGCTCTGTGTGTGTGTGCGCGCGCGTGTGTGTGTGCATGTGCACACTTCCTGCTGTTATTTATAGAGCTGTGTTCTTCCTTAATTAAGCTCCTAATGTAGCTATGTGGTGACGGAGCTGATGCAGAGTGACCTCCATAAGATCATCGTGTCTCCTCAACCCCTCAGCTCCGACCACGTCAAAGTCTTTCTCTACCAGATCCTTCGAGGTAAAACCTACACACACACACACACACACACACACACACACACACACACACCACCTCTCACATATGTCCAGGTCAAAGTCAAACACACCCACAGATACTATCCAAATCAAGACTTTCTCTTCCAGCTCCTCTGAGGCAAAGAGAACTCATAAATAATTCATCTGTAGTGAACTATGTTACAGATCCTTAAAGCTACAGGATGTACGATTGTGGAACTTTGCCCTCTGGTAGAATATTGCCGATGCAATCAACTAGCATGAGAACATTTCATAGCATGGGTTGTGCTATGGGTTGTCTCCACTTCTACAGTTCCGCAGTAGCACTTACGATTTTGATCCCTCGATACAGCAACACGGGAGACACTTGCATTAAAAACTACACTATTCTGCTTTTTTCAGCTAAAGTAGTGAGAAAAAAAACTCATCCAGCAGTAAAGCAAGTTCACTAAAGGAAAGAACTCTGTTCGTTGCGCTTTGCTTCGGCGACGTACAGTATGTAAACTCTGTGTAACTGTAAACCGCGGGATTGTGAGCCAATAAAAAAGAAGAAGTGACTGTGATCTCTTTGGTCAGTGAAATGGACGTGCTGGTAATTAAGTGAAGTGAAGAAGTGAAGTGACGTGTAGCCAAGTATGGTGACTCATACTTGGAATTTGTGCTCTGCATTTAACCCATCCAAGTGCACACACACACACACACACACACACACCGTGAACACACACCCGGAGCCCGGGGAGCAGTTGGGGGTTCGGTGCCTTGCTCAAGGGTCTCACCTCAGTCGTGGTATTGAGGGTGGAAGAGAGCTCTGGTCATTCACTCCCCCCGCCCCCTACAATCCCTGCCGGACCTGAGACTCGAACCCACGACCTTCAGGTTCACCTTCAGGTTACGACTCTCTAACAGAGTCCGACTCTCTAACCATTAGGCCACGACTGCAACTTTTCTTACTGTTGCATGGTGCATATCTAGAAATAAAAACACAAAGAAATTAGAGATGGCACTGATCCGATACTCAGTTTCAAAACTGGGCTGATACCCGCAAAAAGCACTGGATCAGATATCAGAGCAAACATATCAGATATATAACAAAGACTGGAATTGGATTTTGAAAAAGAAATTTATATTTGGAACCAGAAATGTTTACATGTAAAGAGACTCGACTGTTTTTTCTTTTGGTAGGAATGATTTTTATTATATTTGTACATTATCATGTCTATTATATTTACAATGTAAATGATTTTTTTGTGTGAACGAGTTTAAGTTAAAAAACATATTTATATTTTAAAGCTTGATAGTTTTTAAAGAAAGCTGTATGGACTGGTATTGATATTAGCCGATACTCAAGGTTTCAGTATCGTTATCAGGAAAGTAAGTGATATCCTGCCATCTCTAACAGCAAAGCGGGTTTTACAAAGACGCGTTTTATGGTAAAACTCTGTTCTTTCTGCTGCTAGGATGTTCCTGTTAGCAGATTCGGTATCAAGCAGAAGACAGGGCTGCGTCCCAAACCGCATTCTGCACAATGACTAAATATTATAGACACTTCAGACAGTATTATGTGGTTTGTGGCACATAATCATAAGATATCATTATTTCTCTGTTGTATCCCTGTTATGATCAGTGTGCTGCTCGTGCAGGTCTGCCGAGTGCGATAACGAGCTGTCCATGAGGCTCTTTGAGGCCAATTATCATGAGCTATCTGCCTCAAAGACAGTTAAATGGAAAAGGCTTCACTGCTATGATTCCTGCGGGTCGGTGTTAACTCGCACCAGATAATTGGGGACGAGTCTTTGGCTGTACTACTTTCAGGTTCGATGACGTAGGATGCATCAGAGCTGGAAATTTCCCACCACTTTAAACGTGACAGCTCCGCTCGTGACTTAATGAGGCTCGCTATCACGTTATTTTCATCCTCATCAAAGCATTCAGTGAGCCGGCGTGCCCCTCAGGATGAGGGCGGAGTCATACTGGAAGAGAGCACGCCCATTCAGATCGTAAAGTTTCATCATTAGATGAAGATGATCAGTTAGAAGAACTTTGCATTCATTGATTTTGCAGTGATGCTTCGGTCTGAGAGGACGAGTGAAGTCAAACCATGGCCACGAAATAAATAAATGCCCCCGCAGCATAACAGAGCCACTGGGTTTTCCTTTAATTTGTCATACATCAGGACCAGCACTTCAGAAGTCTAATGGATTTTCTGACTGTGGTTTCTGTCATCATCTCCTCAGGTTTGAAGTATCTGCACTCCGCCGGCATTCTGCACAGAGACATCAAACCTGGCAACCTTCTGGTCAACAGCAACTGTGTGCTCAAGGTTAGTGTCGTCCTTCAGTGTCAGCATTCATACACTCAGGCCTCATCCATCATGTATATGGATATTTTTTTAAGCATCTTTAATATTCCAGCATATGGAAGCATGACTCTATGGAAGCATAGTTTTTACCCCTCATTTTCAAAAATATCTCCACATGAAAATGCAAGAAGGTGACAGTAGTATGCTATAAACTGTAGTGTGAAATGTGTCAGAAATAACGTTAAGAGCTGCGTATTGAGTGGTAGAGAAGGGGAAAAGCGGAAAAGCACCAAAATGGCCAAAAGTTATAAAAAATAAAAAATAAAAACACACACACATGAGGATTCATATGTGTGTGAACTGACAGTGAGGTGGAATTACTGCTTAAGGTTACACATAAATAGAAAAAAAGGCTTGTAGTGCCGAAGAAGTGGATCACGTCCCATCACACTGAGGGTGTAATAATAAAATAAAGTGAAATTAAAACGTACGCTTGTTAGCAAATAAGAAATTATAGACTGCAAAGTCACAACCTGGTCAGCAGCCATGATGAGAGGAGTCCTAGCACACATGTAAAACACACAAAAAAGAAACGGAGATTTGCAGTGACGCCGTGACGTCAGCGTTTCTAAAGACGTTACATTTACGTTTATGGCGTTTGGCAGACACCCTTATCCAGAGCGACGCAAAAGTGCTTCGAAGTCTCTATTAATAAACACATCCTCATACTGGCTCACTAGGTCACAGACTAAGAATCATATCAGTCTAAAAACTCTGTGGCAGCGGTTAGTATAGTACAAAAAACACACAGGACATGGATTTAATTTTTTTTTTATTTGCTTTTCTTTAAATAACAAGTGCTAATTTAAGTACTTTGTGAAGAGGTAGGTCATCATTTGTAGACAAAACACACATTTTTCCCGTCTGCATGGAAACCGTGACATCAGAGTTTTAAAGGTGCAATTGTCAATATTTTTCATTTCTTAAATATGTAGAATTTATTTTTTAAAAAAACGTTTAAGCTGTGGTCTCAGCACAAGTGTAGTATGTAGCTGAAAAAAAAAAAAAAACAGTTTGGAAGCACGTCGTCCAGTCTGGATTTTTTTGTTTGTATTTGAATTGGCTTCTTGTCAGACAATTTCTAGACACGCCCCCAACACCCATTCACATCTGAGGAGAATTTTGCATGTGTATAAAGCTATAACTTTATAACAAGTCCGAGTGTGCTTGAACGTGATGTTTAACTCTAGTTAGCATGGCACCACGCTCCCTTCGGTCCTCTAGCACTGCTCGACTGGTCCCACCATCTCTCAGGGTACAAGGAAGACATGCGTCGAGACTCTTCTCGGTTCTGTGGTGGAATGAACTTCCCCTAGATGTCCGAACAGCTGAGTCACTGGCAGTCTTCAAACGACGTTTAAAGACTTGCC
>CM074987.1:21202614-21236320 GCA_037576825.1 Pangasius krempfi
GCAGTCTTCAAACGACGTTTAAAGACTTGCCTCTTCATTAAGTACTTAAGTTAGCACTTGCGCACGCACACACACACTCACACTCACACACACACCCAAAAAAAAACAGCCCGACAGAGTTTTTGGACTGATGGTATTCCTAGTTTGTGACCTAGTGAGCCAATGTCAGAATGTATTTTTGATGGACTTCAAAGCACTAGTGTAAGTCGCTCTGGATAAGAGCGTCTGCCAAATGCCGCAAATGTAAATGTAAATGTAGTTAACTTTCAGAACCTGTTTCTGGGGTAAGAGGTTTGTGTACATTGATGGGAATGGGGGGCAGGATCAAGGAGTTAAAAAAAAAAAAAAAAAATCGAATTTTATTCAACTCTACCATTAGAGACCAAATTTTCACAAAGCTGACCTAATGTATCTTAAAAAGTCTTGGAGTGCGTTTTTGGAAACGCTTCAATTTCAGTGACCCGGAATGCCGTTTTTGTGTGGATATCTGTAGACGTGCAGATAGGGCCTCAAACTATCCCCCAGACAAATGTTTACATTCCTGTGTTTACTGTACATAGAGGCTTAACGTTGCCCTCAGGGCCCTGTTAGTGTTTGTTACCCTTTCTTTTGGTCTCAGAAAGACACAGTACAGCGAGTTCTCAAAAGTAAGTGCACAGTAGTGGTGTATGTGTATTGCTGTAATGTTCGAGGTGACAATAATTCAGGTCTTATATGTTTAGATCAAGCCCAAACACACACAAACATTCACATCTTTGGCTGCACGAGGTCATGGCTGCTTTGGGATTGATTTATGTGCTTAAGTCCCAGCATAAATCTTTATTCCTGAGCCCAAACGCAGAGCACTGCTAAAACTGTGTGTGTGTGAGTAGGTCATGCAGCTAGAGAAATGTCCTCGAGGCGATATACAGAATAGATGAAGCTCTTAGGCTTCAGATAGAGAATTATTTAGCATGCATTAACTCATTTATCCTTTAAGCTCCATTTCCGGAAAGAGAAAACATTTTTCCTACTTTTAGCAGCTGCTCACTGTTCTTCGGAGAAGTCCTCGTCCGTGTCTGAATGGCCATCTGCAGGTCACACTGAACCTTTTAGTGTCTTGTGGGTCTTTATCTCCAGCATCACTGTGTGTATTTGTGTGTGTGTGTGTGTGTACGTCTCAACATGTGCTTCTTAGTACAGATTGTCATTTTAGCATGCTGGTTCCAGTTCCAGTTTGAGAGGTGATTAACACCTCACTCCTAAAATCTCTCGCATTCTGTTTTCATGTGACAGACATGAAGCCTTGAAGACCTGCTCTTCATGATTAACTGGGAGCTTTTTGCTTTGCTCTACATTCATCTCTCGCTTTCTTCTCCTTCACCTCCTGTCCTCCTGTCCACCAATTTTATTTTTAGCCACCACTAAAATGAATGAGTGAGTGTGTAATAATGGTGCTGTTTATAACGAGATGCCACAAGAAACACCCGAAGCACAACTTATGTAAAACTAGGACTTTATTTATAATCTGTCGTTCATAAAATAGTTCAGTGAAAGGGGGGGGGGAGGGGGGTGATGCAGCCCGAGTTACTGTTTTCATCCAAAAGCTGATTGTTTTCCTGTAACTGCACGTCCAGAAGTGTTTTATTCCTCTTACACCACAGCATTTTGAAAACAGTTGCATTTTCCTATGTATTAAAGAAACAACACGTCACACTTTAATGTTGTGGAACACCCCCTAAACAAATTCCAGTTGTCACTTGTGTTATAGCAGCTGGACGGAAACTGAAAGCCAAGTGCTTTTACTTTTATTGCGCTTGAACTGTAATAATTAATGTGAAAACTGGAAAGCATTAATTAAAAGTGTTCATTCATTAATGCATGATTAAAAAATGCTTTAGGACATGGCTCAAACCAATAAAAAAACGTATAAAATATACATTTATTAGGTATTTAATGAATCTTGACAAGGATTTTTATGCTTTTAAGTACAAAAGTCATTAGGCAGAACATTGAGTTTGCAGTTTTACTAATGGTTAAAAAAATGGCCTTTTCCAGTTTGGCCATTTTCAGGTGAAATTTCTGGTGGCGAAAAAATTCATTTCATTTCATGTCTCATATCGTTTTCTTGCTCAGTCCCTGTCTCTGCTGCTTCCTCTCACTTTTCTCCTCATGTCACCTCAGGGAGTGTTTTTTTTTTTTCTTTCCGCGCTGTCACCTCTGGCTTGCTAAATAAAAAAAGTAAAATACAACACCTATAATGTTATGCTATAAATACTTTTCGCCACAGATCTGTGACTTCGGTCTTGCTCGGGTGGAGGAGCCTGATGAGTCGCGTCACATGACGCAGGAAGTGGTGACGCAGTACTACCGCGCTCCCGAGATCCTCATGGGAAGCCGCCATTACTCCAACGCCATCGACATCTGGTCCGTGGGCTGCATCTTCGCCGAGCTGCTGGGCCGACGCATCCTCTTCCAGGCCCAGAGCCCCATCCAGCAGGTACACCCTTAGTGCCGGAGCAGATCTATTCAAGAAAGAGTGTGTGAGAGAGAGAGAGAGAGAGAGAGAGAGAGTGAGTATGATCAGTAATACATATTCATACCACGTGAGGATGGTCTTCGCATTTTCATGTAACGTATTTAACCAGTTAAAATGAATCGTATAAATTGCAGTCTGCACTGTTCCATGTTGCTTCTTTTTAATTCCTCTAAGTTGACGTACTTTTTTAATCTTATGTCTCGCGTGTTGCACAATATGACCTTCTATATCCATACTGGGTTTGCCGTCAGTGATGCATCGCAGCCTTCAGGGAGGACCTAAATGACCTTTTGTGTACAAATTCGTCTTGCCTTGTGGACATGAATATAGCATAATTGGCTGAAAATTAGCTCTGGGATTCCTGTCTGAAACCAGGATTCATGGTGTTCATCTCTATCAGTAATTTAGCAAAGCTTTTTATTTAAAATTAGACCTAAAGTGGCGGTCAGAAACAGGTCAGACTGTGCCCTCCTGTTGTGCATTTTGGCACATCGTACACAAACACTCTAAAAAGTGAGAAATGAAGAGAGCGGGAGTCTGAACGCAGCAGGGCCGAGCTCAAGGCTGTGTGCTCCTAACGGCCATGGAGCTTGATTTATGGGATGGAGGCCAGGATCTCTGCTGAACAAGCACTAAAGTCACACAGCAATACTTCAGACTTTACAGTCTACTTAATGGAATGTACTAGGATAAAAAAAAAGTCCACAAGACGAGGAAGAGGTTTTGTGTTTCTCTAGCAGGTCACGGCTAACACATTCTGTTAGGATTTCATTTGGAACAGAATAGTCTGTTACAGAACAATCCTAGATAGACACACCCTAACTCATTAAAATCACATACACACTGTAATAAATGCAATAACTCGAGGAGCGTCCTAACCTTTATCTTAAATATTATCAAGTGTAACAGGTAGCCTGATGTTACAGCTAAGCTAAGCTAATGTAATGGCATTACATTTATTTATATTGCGAAATGGCAAATATCAAAGCTTATACTAAAGCACTGTTCATTTTCTATAACAGCTGCTCTGACAGTAGTGCAGCTGCAAATCACAGGTTTGTATTAATGAGCTGTAGATTCTATAGCAACAGCTTACATAACGACTTATATGATGGATGATCCACATAATCTAAGCCTAATAATAATAAACGGATTTGTTGTTGAGTGTGTTGTTATTTAAGAAAGAAATTGATCATTGATATGGTGACGTTGTCTGTTAAAAAAATATTTATTCGACAGCTATGGAAGGAGTCTCCAGTGTCAGCACTTTGTAACACTCAGAGGTAAAGCTGTAACTTTTAAGTGTTCCGACACCTTCAGGGCCGAGGAGTTTACGCCTTGTGGTTTCTCTGTAACATGACACACTGCATTTTACCATATTTTTACCATATTGCCTTAAAGCAGGAGTTCCCAACCTTTTTGGGCAAACGACCGCAAGTCGGTATTATGAATTTTCTATGACTCCAAGCCTTGACCACAGTACATTTTTTTTTAAATTCCATATTTATTATTTAGGACTATTTCAGAACAAAGGTATAACATAAATGACTAAAGCTCAAAGAAGTTTTCCTCGCACTGCCTTACCAGTCTAAAGGGAAGATTGAACTTTCATTTCTTGACACATTTTTTTTTAAAAAGTCAGGAGGTGTTTTTTGAAAGGGCGCATCTCTTTCCGCTGTCACATCCAGCTTTGAACGATACATAAGGAATAAAACATGCTGCGGTGTGTTGTTATAGGAAACTTGTTCACACCTGGTGTGATACAGCCCGAGGCGAAGCAGATGCATGATGCATGACTTTGCGTGCGCGTGCAGAAGTGACGCAATGCCATCGACGTTGTTCACACACACACGCCTGCGTATCTCAAGTATATTTGGAGGATTAAATGTGGCATTCACTAGATGGCACATCAGAGCCTAAACATCCCTGTCCGTCAGGTTTCCACGTCAAACTGTAATATGTTAAGCGCATTCATGCCTAAATACTTGAACAGTATTTACTAATTTAGGAAATCCAGCAGCCTGGTACACAAAAACAAACCTTTCAGTAGGTTTGAAGGCTACATGCGAGGTGTTTAAAAGTCAAACACTAACTGTAATAGGAAAACCGGTTAGTGTTAGTACTCAGTAACCGTGTAAAATAGTTCATAAGTAAGTAATTTGAGACCGCTAGCTTGTAATTTGCGTGGTTTTATTGCTGAATTCTTGAGCTACTGCTGTGTATGAGGATAATGAAAAGATTAAAGTTAAATGTGGCTATTTTCAATGCGACTCCCAGTAAGATCTCAAAATAGTAGCACACAAAATCCATCTTCATCGTTAGAGTTCCATTTCTAATAATAATTTGTAAAACAAATGAAAAAAAGGAGGAAGAGATTATGAGTTGTAGAGACAAAAAGAGAGGCGGCTGAGGGAATGACTGTTTATAGCTGCTATAGCGTAAGTGATATCAGGAACTAGTGTCTTTTTGCAGATGTTCCATAACAGTGAAGGAAGGGGGAGGGGGGGTAACTATAAGCAGATAAAAAATATGATGTCGTTCTTTCATTAATAAAACATTGTCATTGTTTGCAAATTGATGTAGCATAAGAGGAATAAAACACTTGGAGATGTGCTGTTATAGGAAAATAATTGACCGGTTACTGATAACAGTAACTCCACTTCATCACTCCATCCCGTCAGTGATTATTTTCCTGTAACAGCATGACACAAAGTGTTTAATTCCTTATTTAATACAGCTCCAGGATTTTAGGTGAAGTTTGTGTCTTCTAGCCAAGCTTGTTATGAGTGATTTATATCTATCCACATGCCACGTGCAGTATGCGGTATTAGTTGTGTGATTCTGATTGGTCAGAAGAAGCAGCCGTTCCTGAAGTAAAGAAAATGGTCTTTGTTGTATTGATTGTCTGCAGAAGAAGAGAAGGCATGTGTTCTATTTATATCTCCGCTCCAGCTGTTCCTCTGTGTGTGAGTGCGTGCGTTCGTATGTGTGTGTGTGTGTGTGTGTGTGTGTGTGTGCTTGTTGTAGATGGAGAAGTGTGTACAGCTGGCCATCCACCCAGACTGGAATGTGCACACATAGCACATCAACAGTCCCCCCCCCCCTCCCCCCAAACCCCCTTTAAATCTTATACAACTCTCTCCAGGAGGGGATTTGATTTACTCGAGATTGTGATTGTGCACCATGTGAATAAATCGATGCATAAATTAAAGAGCAGTAACTGATAATACTTAAAACTAGATTGATAACGATGATGTCAAAAGACATGAACGCCTCTGTGGCGTGAGAAACTGTTCTAAATAGTATGTTTCTACATTGACCTGGAGTTTTACGCATTTTGATTGATATCTTTTAAGCTCCTCAGAAAAAGTTCAGTACGCTCCGTTTAGTGAAGACTTGCTGGAACTGGAGCAGTAAGATGTTCTGTGTTTGCACAGTTGAACCTAATTACCAGTGCTTGGACCCCTGTGATCGCTGCTGTATTAGTAGTAGTGGTATCTGAGCGTGAAAAACTTCTCCAGGTTACTTTCTCTTCACCGCCTGATGCTTTTCATTTTGTGTTGAAGTAATGGTGCATGTTTAATTATTCTTTTGTATCATTCTCACTTTCTCTCACTTCTCTCTGTCAGTTGGATTTGATCACTGACCTGTTGGGGACGCCGTCTCTGGAGGCCATGCGGACGGCGTGTGAGGGAGCCAGAGCTCATATACTGAGGGGACCACATAAACAGGTATGTCTAACGATGGCTTCGTGAATTGACACTGCACTCCACGATGTTAGCCCTGATTTCACCGACAAATTTTGCCACTTGGTGACTCCACCCTCCTGTTCGGTGACTCCTCCGTGCCAACCGCTCGTGTAGTGTGCATTGTTCAGCGGTACGATTTTCTCCGTCTGTAAGCGATCGCTGAGGCACTGATATTTTCAAGCATGTTTGATTTTCTCAGTGATGAATCGCGTAGCCTGAAACCCTCTGCGACTAGTTGCAAGTACAGCAATGAGAAACAGCTGTGAGAGTCCGAGAGGATATCAGATTTATCTGCTCTCATGCACCGCAGGTCCCTGAACCCATCTGTCTATTTGTGTGGGAGAGTGAAAGTAAAATGTAAGCACAATAATACTGCTTCCGTAAGAACTTGCTTGTCATCGTCATACCCAAATGGTTGTTAGCAAAAGCAAAAATATACATAATTTGATTCCTGTCAGCGCACAGTATAAAAATAGCTGTGTTTCTTTTCAGTGTATGCTACCCATGCCTCCCCATCCAAGATTTCCTTCTCATTTTCTCTTCTTTCCCTGTTTCGCTATTCTTATTCGTACATTGACAGTCTAATAATAAACAGCCCATGTGTTTCTGTTCATAAAAAAAAAAAAAATTTGGAAAGTCATGTAGCATGTTAATCAGCGTAATCAGGATCCGGAATGTTTTTTGTTTGAACTTGTAATTTCGCACTTAGAAAATTTTTCAAGAACGTGGAATTCTGTGATGGTCTTTCAAACATGTCCGAAGTAAGTAAGAAAGACAAAGACATAGTATTATTTATGTTAGAGTTTTTTTTTTTTAAGACATTAGACTTTCTATTAGTCTATGGTAAGCTTTAGGATCAATAAATGCGGTACAGTGATTGAATCTTTTCAAGGTTAATTCACTTTATGAATTAATTTGTATTAATGTATTAATGGTGACTTGCCATAGGCTGCACCCTCTGTCCACTTTTAAAATGTATTAAACGCTAATGAAAGCAGTTCATCCACACAGAAACCAAACAATTTTCCATTTTCTTTGTTCCCAACTTTAAACAGCTGAGATCACGCGAACGCTTTTATGGTAGGAAATATGAATTTCCAAGTACATTTTCTCAGAACATTGGTCTTCGCAGCAGTGACACTGATACAGTGCTGTCAGAGAACCATGTAGAAGTATGTAGATGAGTCCAATAACCATAAGTGTTGTTGTTGTTACGAGAAACCTGACCAACTTCCGAAGCTAAACACGGGTTTTAAAGAATGACATGATCTTTCGCTTGATCCGACAAATTATAATGATCAAATTTTCTGAAGAATTAGTTTGATAACTAAAACTATACACCGTTTTCTCTCTAACTCTCTAACTGGATGCGTGTTTGTTTCATTATTTTGTTATAAGATCCATCTTTGGCTCAGTAATAACCTCCTGCCAGAGGCAACCCGTTTGGGTTTTTAGGACACAACAAACTAAACTTCATCCTGTTGTCAAACACTGTAATGTTATTGGGGCTGCCATCTTGGACGACTGGATTGTTTTTCACATCACAGGTTGTTATTACTTTGCCTCCTAGGCCCCGCCTCTCAAACATTTTTTTTAAAAATACAAAATCTACCTACAATTTTACAATATTACTTCCTTTTGAGTGACAGCACCTCTTTCACCACCCATGTGATGACTCTGACTCTGGCTCGGTTTTCTTAGCTGAACTCAGCATTTTCTGCCCTGTGCTCTGTCACTCTTGCTCCATTTTCTTTCCTCTGGCATGCAGCAGATTTTCCAGGCCTTGGTCTTCTGAACCTGAGCCATGTCTGCGGGGTGTGGGTGGGTCTCAGCGCCTGGTCCTTTTCTCCCTGTGTGTTCTTCCCTGCGCTCAGCTGTGCGCTGTTCTCTTGCGCCTGTGGTGGTCTTGAGCTCCGCTCTGCTCTGCTCTATGCGGGTTGCTGAACTCTCTGTTTGTACAGTGCGACTGGGAGCATGGGGATTGTATGTGGCTTGGCAGATGTGGAAAATGGCGTAGCTAGTGAAAGCATGCAGATACGAGAACAGCCACAGCGTTCGGAGGGCTCGACCGGCCATTTCGTTTTATTCACAGGCATGCCATTCAGAAGTCTCTTGTTTTGAATAATATTTGTCGTCTTCTTCTCCGTTCCCTTTCTTCTTCCTGTCCTTCACTTACTCCTTTAGCCTCTTTTTGTCGTCTTCTTCATCTTTCCTTCTAATATTGTCTTCATAATGTTGTTCATCTCATTTTCATCTTGTTCATCCTGTTTGTTTTCTTCTTATCAGTAACCTTCCTCTCCTTCTTCTTCTTCTTCATCATCATCATCATCATCATCATCATTCCTTTTCCTTTTTGTCCTTCTGTTTCTTCTTTTTCTACTAATTTTCTTCTTCTTCCTCCTCTCCCCCTCTTCTTTGTCTTCTTCTTTGTTTCATTTCCTTTTTTGTCCTTCTGTTTCTTCTTTTTGTACTAATTTTCTTCTTCTTCTTTTTCTGCAGTTGTATAATAACGGTGTCAAAAGACATTGCAACTCTAAAGCATGGAGAACTATTCTATTAAGTGATGCTTTTCTACATTGTGAAGGCTATCGGGCATTTTGATTGATATCTATTGTGAATGCCCCTAGCGGAAATTAAGGATTGATGATCAAACTTGACTGAGCTGAGTGTGGGCACAGTGTGCTGAGACTCGTGGACTCTGGTGGAATTAGATCAGTAAGTAGGTGGTGCCGTAATTGCACTGTTGAGCTTACTAGTGCTTAATTACTAGTGCTTGGACCCCGGCAATCACGGCTTGCCACTGTATTATTAGTAGTCGTAGTAGTAGTATCTTTATTGTTATTATTTTATGAGTGAAGTTGTAGTTACTCTCTCCATTGGTCTCTCAGGTTATTCTTGGATACTGAGGAAGATTCAAACGTGCTGCCTTTATGGAGACATTCTGGGGAAATTTTATGCTAAAAATAATGGCACATGTAATCATATTTAAAAATCGTGAACGTCATTTTTTTTCTTGGTAAAGTTAGATGCTTGATTATGGTGTGTAAACTGTAGTATGCTTTAACTGTGTATTAAGTTGCACGCTGCGTTGGGTTCTTTCTTCACTTTCATGTTTAGAGTGTAATTGCGTGTATATTTATCATTTGAAAGATGTTCAGTGTGCGTGAGGAGCTGACTTGCTGTGGTTAAAGATTTATATGTGTGAAGGAAGAAAGCTACTGTGAGAAAGAAAGGCTACTTAGCTGTTAACTCAGCTGGATGATTATGTTCATATTTTGATTTTAATATTGAGGAAACTGATTGTGGTTATTTTAGCCATTATTGTGCAACACTGGGGGTGCTTTCTATTTACTTTATGGTTTTAATGTCATTGAATGAAGGGTGTATGGTGTAGTGTGTTTGAGTGTGTGTGTGTGTGTGTGTGTGTGTGTTTAGCGCTGGGTGTTGGCTCTGCAGTCCTCAGCAGCCTGCACAGAGAAAGCGATACGGAAGAACAGTAACTGCAGAGCAAGCACTACGGCCCTCCACTTCCTGTCTTACATCGACCCACCGCATGGCCACTGGTCCAGCAGCATACCTATCTCTCTCTCTCTCACACACATGCACACACACACACACACACACACACACACACACACATACACACACACACACAAATGCCTGTGCATAAATCTTATCCGTTTGCTAAACTGGTGATTGTCATCTGAGCAAGACTAGGCCCTTTTACCTCACCCTTTTTTTCGTGCAACCACACACACACACACACACACTGACATTTGGCTGACCTTGTCATTCGACTCTCTCTCTCTCTCTCTCTCGCTCTCTCTCTCTCTGGCCTGTGTGAGCTTGGCAGGCCTCAGTACAGGATGTTTTAATCACATCTATCGACTGCTGCTCTATTTACAGGCGTTGTTCTAGTGGGTGGGGCGGTAGGGAGGGGGGCAAACTCCACCCACACACACTTGGAATAATGAGGTTATTAGATGTCACTATGGTAATAAGGTGATGACAGGAACTCCAGCACTTGTACTGCTTGTTGCTAATCAGCTATGAGGTGTAAATTAGACATGTATAAAATTCCTTAAGGATACTTTGGATGAATACTGGGTCAAGGTAGCAAGGAGGTGCTACCTGAAACCTTTTCTTAAAGGTTTAATGTAACATAAAAGACAATTTATGAAGTAAATGTAAAAAAAAAAAATAAAAAAAAAAAAACTAATGTGAAGACAGATGAATGAGGAGATGGCTAGAATTGAAATAAACATCTAGTTGGAATCAGTATATTGCTGGATGAATAGTACTAGTTGTAACTGTCACATTAATCCCTGCAAAGTTTGGTTTAATTTAACAATATGGCTTCCACACTCATTATTCGTCAGCTTATAAAATAGCACATGATTCAGCCACAAGATGCTAACTTGAGGTTATGAAATCGTACTGTGTATGCAGTTGTAGGCTACTTTTCGTGCTCTTAATTCACTATTTTGAGGTGTCAAATTAATAAAATAATGCTAATATTTTTGTTGATTCAGTGCATTCTCCTGAAAAGAAAAGGTGCCAGTAGTGTGAAGGATAAACTGACTGAGCACTCATCTACTATGCTTAAAGTTCAGTTTAAGTAAATTTATGAATTTATCCATAAAAACACAATTCTCTGTTGTAGGGTTCTACATAGGCAGTTGACGTTTCTTTCATATCTCCTTCACTGTGCATTTTCTATCCCTGATTTTTTTCATTCTTAAAGGCAAGTGCTGTGTTTAAAGGTGGTGGTCTAGATTGTGGTTGTGTAGACTTTGCAATCTATTGCAAAACTCTGTCTCAGATGCTTCTACTTCAAGAACTACATGCAGGTGATTTGAATAATCTGAATGGTGCAGCCAGACTTAAGCAGGTGCATAACGTGTCTCTGAATATGCATAACTTTTCCCATATAAATATTGACGTAACTTTTGGACTTCGGTCAACAACTTTACATACGGCTGTATATACCTTGTGATTCAGTTGTCATAATGTTCTAATGCAAATGAGCTCGCAGAATGTCAACATGACACTAGTCTGTTGAATAAGACTTTATAAATGTTTAGGTAGGATTATTTCTCCTGTGGATTTATATAGGTGTCATCTGAATGTATGAACATCACCATTGAGTAAATACTTACCCTGGCAAATTCTGTAGCAAACTTAGTTTGTAATTTATTCTTATTCTTATGTTTGTTTGTTTGTTTTTTATTAGCCCCCAAAAATACCAAAGTAGAGAGGCTGTCTATTCTGAAATCTATCCATTCAAAGGAAATTGAAAATGCTGACAGGTTTCAAGGAGCGGTGTATTTTTCTTTGTGATTTGTGTTGACAATCCTGGTTATGTGACAGAGTGTAGAAGAACAAGACGGTGTTAAGAGTCTCTCTTGAGCGGGAACCTTATTGATCATGAAGAACGTCTGCTCCTTCTCTTCGAGACATCCATCAACAAGATTGGTGAGAGAAAGAAAAGAAAAGGGCCTCGAGATGAGCCAGGGATTTGGAGAGGCGTCTCTTTGGTCATTTTGGCCTTGAAAGCCGCAGTCATGTGACTGGAGAATCGACAAAAGAAGAGCGGAAGTGTAGAAGTAGGAATAGAGGATAGGTTCCGTCTGGAGTCCGGATCTTCTTGAGGTTCCTTCCTCATGTTGTCTCAGGGAGACCGCAGTCGCCTCTGGATTGCTTATTAGGGATCTAAATCTACACCCAGATTTCTGTAAAGCTGCTTTGTTTATGTCTATTGTTAATAGTGTCATACAAATAAAATTGAATTGAATTGAGAGGAGGATACAAAGAGAAAGAGTGAGGAAATGAAAACGGGGACTGGTACATCTCAGTCCACTGGGGACCTAGTTACAAGCTATTAATTTTGCAGAGCTCATAGGATCAGTTGAGAGAGAGAGAGAGAGAGAGAAAGAGAGAGGGCTTTTAGGCTTTATAGCCTCTCGTGAACTGCTGCACAGATAGAAAAGAGAGCAAGGATGAATCCCCTGATCCACCTTATCTACTGCACCACCTGGTTTTTGTGTTTGAAAAGCTGGTAAGTTATCCAGAGACAGATGTATGCGTGAGGCCTTGTTGTTTTTCTCGAAACGGCGGCAACGTGATCAGATTTCCACCCACCCACACACACACACACACACACACTCGCACAGCATCCTTCATTCCACAGCAGAAGGTGGGCTGATGGTCAGAGGGTCGACTGTCCAACTCCAATAGGTATGGAACTCGGGGGAGTGTTGGGTATCCGTGTTTAGAACTTGGGCAGATGTGGCCTCCCAGGTGGACCCGGTGTGTGTGGCCTCATCCTTTCATGTTTTTCACAGCTATAAGGCACAGATGGCTGCTTGACCTTTTCCTCAACCCACAGCAGTGCTTCGGTGTAACTAGCCGCGTTAGCACAGTGCAATATGGCCAGGTTAGTCATTCAGGACATACAGAAGATTTCCAACTGTACTGGAAATTAGACTGTCAGCAGAAAACAAAACATGCTGCTTATTCCTGTGTCATTTAGTATATCATTCCTAGATTATTCCTAGATTATTAGAGTCTCAGAAACTCTGAGTGTAGGGTTCATGCCATATAAATACACAACACTTGCTGGCAATAAGATCCTGCAGGCCAGTTAAAAAAAAAAAAAAACACTTCTTTCTCTAGTGCTTTTCAAATGTTCACAATAGCCACATGTGAATGATTCGAACCCTATATTTAGTTATTTAATGTATAATATTATTTGGAATGAGATAATATTTCCAGATGTATGTTCAAGTAATGTTGCTGAAGGACATCTTTAATGATTATGTACAGTTTGCGTGGGAAGAGCGATCTCTGTGTAAATCACAGAGGTGGGAGTAATAATTCCATGCATACTACACAAACTGACTGTTTTGACACATTTTATAAGCACTTATTGTATAGGCCACACATGTTGTGCTTGGTCATTTATAGGTCACATGACCATAACACACAGAAGTACCTGTGCTAGGTCTTCAGTAACACACCAAAAATCTAGGGAAGCATCACTTCTCTGACACGTCCTTTTAAACGTCTCATTTATTTTCCTGCGTGTTAATCTCAGACCTGGTTTTGTTTTGGTTTCGGCTGAAAGAGTGAGCGCTTCCTGGAGTGTGTTTATACAGAATGAAAGGTGAAAAACCTCTCTTCTCACAGGATATTATGCAATCTTTACCAACATGTTAACTCAGTCAGGATATATATTTCCCAAGGTTATTGCTACTGTTCATTTTACAGAAGGTAAAATACAGCATAATCTTTCCAGACATGCGTACGAGCAGTTCCGTAAAAAATGAGGTACTGGGAAGTGTATTGTTATTTCCATTTAATGCAAAATAAATTATAGTGTTTGAATAAAGATGTACAAGAAACATTGAATACTGCATGCCTAAGTACTAGTACATAGTGCACCATTTGGCACGCAGCCATAATGTAGTGCTACTGCTGAAGTCCACTCTGTTGTCTGTTGCAGTGTAACATTACGCACTCACTGATCTTCAGATGAATATTAGATATTTTGAACAATTAAAAGGAAAATGCAATTTAAAGGAATTTGACGGGCCAAGCCTACAGCGTCTGGAGCTTTCCATCACCTTCTGGGCTTTATCACTCTGTCGCTGCTTTCATGCTAATCTCAGCTAAATTCTTCCATTTCAGATGAAACTGGAAGCTAGACTGCTTTTGATCTGGGTGTGTGGGTGTGTATGTGGGTGTGTGTGTGTGGTGGGAACACACCCCTTCTGCTGCTCAATTTCGGCATGACACCCTAGCCTGCAAAAACGCCCAAATACCCATCTCTCTATCTCCGCCTTTCAGCCTAGATTTCCGTTCCACCACCATACACACACTCAGGCACAGAGAGCAGCCTGTTTAACCGAACTCACTTCACACTTTGGCAGCTCGGTTGTCTCTGACAGCACACACACACACACACACACACGTGGATGAGGATAGTGGGCTTAAGATGCTGCTCACTGATTCTCATTTCCTCTCTGAGTGCAGAGTATCGATGTAACCGAATACACAAATACGTTATTAGGGATGAACGAATAATGTGTTCTGAACAGATCCCTGGAAACCTGCAGGTCTCAACAAAATAGCTGCGTGAGCAGGAGGTTCCTACTTTCATGTGGGCTGGAGCGAGCGCTCCGATATGAATCCTTACGGTCATTAACGAACATGATAAAACATGATAATAAGCAAAAATAATAACTGAGTTTTTACTGAGCAAAATTTTAAAAAGTCGCGTGCACACATCTCTAGGTGTGATAGCTATAAACTGGAGTGATGTAGCTGAGGTTGAGGAACTGTCAGAGCCATGCTGACACTGCTGAGATTATCATCATCTCTGAGTTGTTTTCTAGTAGTTTTATGGCAAAGAAAGGGGCAAAAAAAAAAAAAAAAAAACCTTCTGATTTAGGCCACTCCCACTTTAGGTTTAGCTGCGGATATTTAGAGCATTAAAGTGATACAGATACAGATCATGTCACCCTTACACACTTTTAGTGAAGCGCTAACAAAGAGATGAGACCTGCACACGTCTGTCACACACACACTTCGTTCCCCTGAAGAGGAATTCTGTCTTTCAGCTTCTCTTCCTCGCCTAGTGCTGAAGGATTCACATTGGCTTATCAATGGCTTGGCTTGTTTGTGTGTGTGTGTGTGTGTGTGTGTGTGTGTGTGTGTGTGTGTGTTTTACCTAGCTGGTGGTGGAATTCTACAGCCTGCACCTGTCACTGAAGCGTGCTGGGGTTTTGCAGGTCAAGTGGAGGTCACATGGGCGTTACCGCACAGGAAATTGAAGCTCAGTTTTGCTCTCCGAGTCTAAACTGTCTTAAAACAGAAGTTTCTCTTTTAAAATCTGGATGGGGGTTTGTCTCTAGAAAAAAATCATGCTAGGCAATATAGAAAAACAGTTGTGATGTATATTTTAGCAGAGTATTGTGATAATGAGTAGGAAAACTTGTTTACTGAGCTTGCTTTAATAGACAGTGTAATATAGTTCATTTATTGGTCTCAGTCTTGTGTTTGGAAGTGATTTAAAAAAAAAAAAAAATTAATTAGTGATTGCTTTTATTTATTGCTTTTAACTATTCAAAAGAATAAAAAAGGTTTAATAAATTCTTTAAAAAAGCTAATTAATAACATGCTTCCCTGGGGATCTCTGTCCCAATGCGTATTTCTATCCGGATATTGTCCTGCGTAGTGCGTATTACAGCTCTGATGAATTCTTGATTCTGATTGGTCAGGAGGCGTCGATTCATCTTCTATAACAGCAGCTCTGACACACAATCTCATACTCACATAATCGAAGACTAATAATTAACATTTAAAAAATGTGTCATTAATTAAGGTAGAAGAACAAATAATCATTGATATGGCGAAGTTTTCCGTAAGGAGATGTTTATTTAACGTTTATGGAAGGAGTCTCCAGCGTCAGCGCTTTATAACAGTCATTAAGACTTTGATTTCGGTTTATTCCAGTCTCTTTGCAACAACCTGAAACACATGAATGTACGATGTGCTGTTCGTTACTAAATAGAAATATGTATAATTGTGAAGAAATCGTTGTGGTGTAAGAGAAACTCGCTTTTATTGGAAAGTAGCCAACTTCTCGGTGGTAGCAGTAACTCACGACACCGCTCCATTGCTGATTATTTTCATGTAACTGCACACCATGGACTTGCGTATAAACTGTAATAGACACATCCATAATTGCACAAAGTAGCGTTTAAGTTTTGGCTGCCTAAACGGTTAGTGATTCTGCGTTAAGGACCACTTTGTTGTAGTCGAGTGCATGGCTGATGAGATCAGTCTGTTGTGCTGGATGACTCCCTCTGTCAGTAATGTGAGGGTGGAATGTGTCAGAGTGGAGCTGAAAGCCCGTGCTGACGATGGTATGCGTCGGCTTTCCTGACTCATCATTACATTAACTGAGCTTTTCGGTCACGAGGTACGGAGAGCCCCTCAGCCTCCTCTTCAGCTGTACTAAAACCACGTCTTGGGATAATCCTGATCTAACGCTAGCGTACACCATCACGCCACCGCACGCAAACACTCGCACACATTTAACAGCCCGGCCCGTTGCCCTGTTGCGCACAAATAAATAGCGCATTCGCTATTTTAATACTTTCCGTTATATCTAGGTCCCGAAGGTGTCGTCTCGGTGTAGAGCGCTCATTCCTTCACTTCCTCTTTGCTTCATCTCTCCACTTTTCTCCCGAGGCCCTCCACTTCGTCAGACTTCTCCCGATGAGCATGAATCACCAGCCAGCGCTCGCATCTGTTCCCGTAAACCCAACAAGAAAAAAATCTAGTAAGGGAAAACAAACGATTACCACTGGGCTTTTTCAATCAGTGCTGCTGGTGAGCAGGCGCTGGGGTAGTCGGGTGGGCGGAGGAGATAATTAGACAGGGTTAAAAATAACCCCGCTCATTGTTTGTGCTGTCCCACATCCTCCACGGCTATCAGCACACACATCGCTGACTGTAAGGACGAACGAAACGATCCAGACAGTCAGGTGCCGAAATCCCATTCATAGTCATCTGCTGGCAGAAAGAACTTCCTTGAACGCTCACTGTATGTTTTGTCATAAATAATTTTTGCAGCGACAGCTGAAGGAGCTTCTTTAGTGCTGATAATGGGAGGCTTGTAATTGGTAGCAATTATGATGGCCTCAATTTGCAGAGCGTTGTGCAGCAAAGCGCTTCGTAATTATTGGGAAAAGCTGCGTTCATGTGCATATTAGGTTTAGCAGAATATAATGTTCACAGATTGTGATGGTATCATAAAGATAGTTGTTTACTGTCATTAACCTCGAGTTAACCCTTTAGCGCTGTGCTATTATCACTCAGTGACATCTAGCTTCAATCCTGGGCTCTGACATAAAAGTAGAGAAGATTTTATTTGCATTTTATGGACTTAAGTCTTATTTTCCTGTTTCCACAGCCCTCACTTCCTGTCCTTTACACCCTGTCCAGTCAGGCGACCCATGAGGCAGTTCACCTGCTCTGCAGGATGCTGGTCTTTGACCCGGTGAGTGCTCCACTTCAGCCATGTAATGAAAATCTGTAACATACAACTATTTTTATTTATTTGTTTGTTTGGTTGTTGGTTTTAAGGCAAGACATTACAGTTAAATAGGGTAATATTGTAAAACATATCAAATAGATATCATAGTCAAGCTTTGCCAGTTGATTGCTGGTATTCTTGCAGGTATTTTTTTGTATTAGAACTTTTTTTTTATGTACAGTTTTATGCAAATGTGACAATTTAATTAAATATGCAGAAATTTAATTACAATGTTTATTTCAGTGTGAACAAAAAGACTATTGCCTAAGCCAGAAACCATAATTATACATTTCTTCTCCTTTTTCCGTATAAAATCTAATTTTAATAATCTAAATCTGACAGTATTTAACATTTTGAGAAATTTCTTTTTAATATTCTTCTAATTAGGGATAGGAATGAACATGTCAAATTTCATGAAGGCAGGAAGGACATCTAGAAACAGAGATTTTTGGTTCTGAATATAGATAAAAACTGATTTGGTTTTAAAAAGCACACGCGGTTTATGAAGGAAATTGATGTGTATATGACAATGACACACTGTCATATATATCAGGAAACAAGCTTTTCGGAGACGTGATTATGTCCAATTGTCATTTCACAATTGTCATATTTGTATACCTGTGTTGTCTTGCTATAATGACAGGATTATCATATTTATAGGCCTCCTTGACTGCTGGTTAAAAATGGTACCATATATATGATGTGTTTTTAACACTCTCTAAGAAAAAAGGTTCTTTATATAGTTAAGACTTCATAGCTTCCTAGAGCAGATTTATTTTTCCCCCGGTTGTTTATTTGCTTATCTAAAGCTCAGAAGACAAACATCCCTTCGGAAAAACTAATTTAGAGAAATTAAGAATATTTCAGATCTGCATTTACACAAACAGGGAATTTTCCAGATGTTGTTGTGTTACAACATGAAATCGAAATGGACTTGATATTTTTATCTTTGGAGTTACACAATATGTCTAACATTTGAAAGTGCAACATATTTTTACTTTGACACAAATTAAACAAAAAAGCAGTCATTTGTTGGTTTGCGTAAGGATTCACCCTCTTGGCTTAACACTTGGTAGACCCACCTTTGGCTGCATTTACAGCTGCAAGTCTCCTGGGTCTCTGTCAGCTTTGCACATCTGGAACCTGATATTTCTGTCCATTCTTCTTGGCAAAATGTCAACATGAGATTGGATGATGAACGGCAATTTTCAAGTCTTGCCACAGATTCTAAATTAGATTGAGTTCTGAGGTCTTGACTGGACTGTTCAGGTTCAGGTTCTTGGATTTGAACCACTCCAGTGTAGCTTTGGTAGCATGCTTAGGCTCGGTGTCCTGTTGGGCGGTGAAACTCGGCCTCAGTCTGCAATCTTTTGCGGACGGAAACAGGTTTTCTTCTAGGATTGTCTTATAATTGGCTCCATCTATCTTTCTCTCAACCATGATCGCTTTTCTGTTCCCTGCTAATGACAAGCATCTTCCAAAGCATGCTACCGCCACTAAGCTTCACAGTGGGGATGGTGTTCTTATGGTGATGAGTATTAGGTTTTTGGTATCATTGGAACAGAGAACCTTTTATTTAAAAAAAAAAAAAAAAAAAAAAAAGATAATTCAAGAATGTGTTTTTGTGATCTATCCATGTCCAAAAACGGTTTCTCTCTCCAGTCAAAGAGGATCTCAGCTAAAGATGCTCTGGCTCATCCGTACCTGGATGAAGGGCGCCTGCGCTACCACACCTGCATGTGTAAATGCTGCTACACCACATCGTCTGGCCGAGTTTACACCAGCGACTTCGAGCCCGTCACCAACCCCAAGTTCGATGATGGCTTCGAGAAAAATCTAACATCTGTGCGGCAGGTCAAAGGTAGTCTTTCTTTCTTTTCCAGCTTGCTCTTTTTCTTACTGTCTTTGTCCACCCTTTTCTTTCTTCCTTTTTTTTATTTCAGTTTGTTTATCTTAATTTTTGACTTGCTCTGCTCTGTCATGTCCACCTTTTGTTCTCTTTCTTTCTTTCTTTCTTTTCTTTCTTTCTTTCTTTTCTGTCTAACTGGATTGGATCAGTTCTGGGAGTAGGTACCCATCATGCCGTTGTGTGGTAATCAGGCCTCCCGCAGTGCTGCTCGCCCTCCCGCTGCTGCCGTTTGTTTTGTTGTTTTTTTTTCTTCCTCTCGTTTTCCCCCTTTTCTCTGAGGCCCTTCCATCAGCGGTGGCCTTTCACTCTGAGCTGCTGTCAGAGACGGCCTGCAGGCTTAAAAGCAGGCTTACCCTGCGACTGGCCCAAAATAGCCCTGCCCTTCCTCCTCCTTCCTCTTCGTCATGTCCTGCATGTACTGTGTTACTGCTGGAGGATTAGCGAGGGTGGACGTCAGCCGCCTGGAGACTGAAAGCGCATTAGGCCATGTAGCCATGTTAGGAGAGGAGAGGAGAGGAGAGGGGCTGTCAGGGCAGTTCAGGTCTTTAATCTGTGAGACATCAGTCAGTTCTGCATGTGGCTTACATCCTGAGGCACTGAAGACAGTAAAATGTATATTTCATGCCCTGAGGTTTCAAAATTTGAAAGATATACAATTTTTTTTTTTTTAATGCAAATGCTCTTACATAATACCAATTCTTTTCATTCATTCAATCAATCTTTCATTGAGAGATGCATACAACTAAAAAAAATGCATGTACATATTTTTCTGTAGTATGAACACTTTCTTTCTGTCTTTCTTTCTTTCTAAAAAATAAATGTGAATGCTTTTTACTTAATACTAATGGGACCATTATTCATCAGAGAGGTTTTTTATAAAGAATATAAAGAATTTTATAAAGGTGTGCAAATAATAATATCAGTGATAGGTACACATTTTCACACTTTTTTCTTTTTTTTTTATTTTATTTTTTTATAAACTCCCCATTTTGTTTTCTGTTTTTCCTCTGCACACAGAGATCATTCATCAGTTCATCCTGGAGCAGCAGAAGGGGAATCGGGTACCTTTATGTATAAATCCCCAGTCCGCTGCTTTCAAAAGCTTTATCAGGTAAGACGATGACCCACAGTCTTTTTTTCTTACCAGAAGAGGGCGCCATTGTCTCTCATTTAAAGTTGTGTTGGTAAAAACAGAAACATCACAAAATGGGAAATAAGTTTGATTTCTGTATACAGGGAGTTGAGTCAGTATTTCAGTATTTCACGGCCTGTATTGATTTGGTTATGTGATTTTCGTTTCAAAAAGCTCAGTTTGCACTGCAGCCTATAAACATGTAAATTAAAATGATTTGGTTGATATATGTTCACAGTATTTATCCAAAAGTGTTCAAACGGCAAGGCCATTTCTTTTGTTTTCGCTACACACTGAAGGTTTGGGTTCAAAAGATGAAGACGAGATGATGGATCCGAATTTCAGGTTTCATTTCCTGAAATGTATTGTCCTATTTACACCTTATACATCTTAGAACATGTCACCATTGGTGGCAGACCACCCACTTTTTACTAAGCAGAAGTATTGGAACAGATCATTTAACGTAAATAACACTTAACATTTGGTTGCATATCCCCCGCTTGCAATATCTGCATCAAGCCAGCGGCCCACAGACATCACCAAACGGTGGCATTCATCTTTTGTGATGCTTCTCCAGGCTTATACTATAGCTTCTTTCAGTTGGTGTTTGTTTGGGAGGGTTATCTCCCTTCAGTCTCCTCTTCATAGGTGAAACGCTGCTCAATTGGGTTAAGGTCTGGAGGTTGACTTGGCCAGTCTAAAACCTTCCACTTTCTCCCCCTGATGTTGGCAGTGTGTTGTGGGTCATTATCTTGCTGCGTGATGAAGTTCCTCCCAATTACATTGGATGTATTTCTCTGAATTCATTCTGCTGCTACCATCCTGAGTTACATCATTAATAAAGATTAGTGAGTCACCTCCAGAAGCAGCCATGCAAGTCCAAGCCATGACATTACCTCCACCATGCTTCAAAAGTAGACAATTCAGAGCTATTGATTGTTGAGCAATCAGCCTAACCGGGCATACCTGGGCAACAAGAAAAACCTATTGGTCATATGTTCCAGTATTTTTGATCACTTGAAAAATGGGTGGGTTCAAATAAAAGGTGTCATGTTCTAAGTTGTTTAACACGTCTGGGTGTAAATATCAGGAAATGAAAGCTGAAATTCTGCTCTGTCATCTCATATTCATCTTTGGATCTCAAACCCAAATGTCTTCAGTGTATAGCAAAAACTACAGAGACCGCTCTCTCATAGACAGCTTTCTGGTCTTCATGTTGGTTTATCCTTTTTAATAGCAAATGCAGTCTTTACAGGCAAAACCCAGGGTATACCCAGGGTATTCAGTGTGTAGCAGAAACAACAGAATTGGCCTTGCCGTTCCAGTACTTTTTTAACTGATGTGTAAAGAAGAATGGATATTACAGCTGAGAAGATCTTAACACTCTTCAAAGGATAAGATCGAGGCAGTTTTCAGGGCAAATACAAGTTATTAGAGAATATTTCAGATTTAGAAAGGAAGATGCAAACTATTTAAACTGTTTTTATCTACTCAGTATTATTTATTAATATCATTTTCCCTAAAGAGTTTTTTTTTTTTTTTCCCTTCCAGAAACAATAATTCAAATTCAGAGATATGTTTTAGAAATGAAAGTCGAGTGATGAAATGTAGACAGAACTTTCAAGCGTGTTTCAGCCGCTAGATGGAGGCGTGATGTAACTCACTTTTTCTCTTTTATACATCTGTGTTGTTCTTCCAGCTCGACAGTAGCTCAGCCCTCAGAGATGCCTCCGTCTCCTCTGGTGTGGGAGTAGCTAATGATTACTGATGAACATAATGATGATGATGATGATGAAGACATGAAGGCGGTGGCGGTGGCCGCCCACCCCCACACACATGAACACACACGAACACACACCTGCGGACTACTGATGCCCCTCAAAAAAAAACAAAAAACAACAAAAAAAAAAACCCTGCGTAGCATTTCACTGGAGTTAGCACTTAGCCGAGCGGCTGACGTGTGTGTGTACTGTAATACTAACTAAACCTAAATGAAGTTGTAAAGAAGCAACCACTGCTGATCGGGTCGACGAAGTTTTGTGAATAAATACAGAGCAAGGGGGCGGGCTGGGCGTGTACCGTACAGTAGAAGTATTTCCACTACTCTGTAGTCTGTACAGTGGCATGTGTAGGTGTATGGGTGTGTGTGTGTGTGTGTGTTGTGTGTGTGTGTGTGTGTGTGAGAGAGAGAGAGAGAAGTGTGTACACATGTCGAAACACACAATCACACGCCACCGGATGAAGACGGACGGCCTCTGTGGACTAGAATGTGTGTGTGCGATGGAAGGAAGGCTGTTGCCATTCATCCGCTCTGTACGTCATGCTTTATTTATTCACTGATAGAGGGAACGGGTGCAATCACTCCATATAGCACGGAGGGCAAAAGCGCACTCTCTACCTCTCTCTCCTTTTCTCTCTCACACACATACACACACACACACACACACACACACACCCCTGCCTCCTAGTGCATTTTCCAGCTCATCACTGTTTCATTAATTTATTTAATACTAGTGAATTATTTCTTAGCTTGTTCTTGGTTTTATTTTTATTTTTATTTTTATTTTATTTTAGGTCGCTGTATTGTGTCATTTTATGCTCTTTCTCACACTCTTTCAGAAGCAGCATAAGAAATCAGTATTTAGTACATCAGATTGCGTTACAGAGCAGAGATACTAATAGCAAAGCCGCTTAGAAGACTGCTGTACACGGTGGGCGTTGTTGTTTCCGTCAGTGTTTCATACTGAAATATGAAAGAGCAGCAGGAATCTGGGCCCAAATAGTGAGGCGTCTCGGATAAACGGGCCAAAATAGAGAGTGGCGTCCCTCAAGGTTCAATGCTGGGGCAAATATAGAGTGGCATCTCTCACCCAGCGGTCACACTAGCAAGCGACAAATCTCTCATGTCACTTGTGGCTTGTTTCTTGTGGCCATGTAGCGACTGATACTATCACATTTTTAGTTCTGATGAGGAAACAATGGTATAAATATGTTAAACAGATGACTAGCTAAACACAAATTAAATAACGCACTAATCAGTGTGAAATTTGGTTGTTTGATTTACATATTACATGCTAGACTTTGTACTAGCTTCTTTTATCAGAATAGATTAGGATAGCAGGGTGACTCACCAGAGACTCCAACAGTCTCTGCTACTTCCTTTCAAGCTCTATTTTTCTTCCTAATATATTTGTTACAAGTTGTTCGTCAATGTTTGCGTCTCAAACAGTAAATATGAACCAGTTGCAGGTAAGAACTAAAGTTGTAAATGGGGAACTGAAGAAACATCGGACCACACTCTCCATAGGACTGGTCCGAGGGATCATTTGAGCCGATCGTTTCAGTTTATTTGTTGCTTTACTGCATCATACCTTTGCAGAGAATTGAGAAAATCTCAATTCAATTGTCGTTTGTTGTGGGAATCTCGGCTTCGTGACGTGTACGTACATAGAATATAAGCGATCGCATGTCGCTTTGGCGCTTGCTAGTGTGAACATAGGACCAAGGTTAAATGCTGAGGTAAATATAGTTCATGAACGAAAGGGGAGACCACAAGGCGGTGGAGTAAAATACGAAATAAGTGGTTTCGAGAGACCTACACACATTTCTTTTTAACGCAAATAAGCATGAGTAGAGCTCCCGCATATACTCAGCTGCCATCATAAAATATGACTGAGCACTGTAATGCCAGTAATTACATAACAGCTGATATAGAAGGAATATGGATGTCTAATTATTTATGACGCTTGAACTGAGGACGGCAATGATTTTTCCATAAACATGATGCGATCAACAGCCATTCCATGTTAACCATGAGATATTCCCAAAAAACTTGTTCCTAAAGATAGTGTGCGAGTGAATGTGCATGTATGAATCCAAAGCATGTGTTTCCGCCTGCCCGAGGCGTCGCACCGGCGATCGCTAGGGTCAGGGTCAGTCCTCAACCCTGCAGTTGTTTTTTTTTTTGTTTGTTTGTTTGTTTTTTTTTCCTTTCTTTCTTTCTTTTCATTTTCTTTTTCAATTTTTTGTTGTTGTTGTTGAAGAACCCAGGGAAGGAAGGCATAGTTTCACCTCCATCTCTTTCACACTGTCCGTAACATAATCTCTCAGAAAGGAAAAAAAAATCTCTCGAAAATAAACAATATTTAATATATTTTTTAGAGGACTATTTTTTAATTTCTTCCTTAAATGTGCTATGGCATGCTTTCCTCATGATCCACTGAATATGGTATGTAAATAAGTGAGTAGTTGATAGAGTTCAATGGAGAATAAAACTACAGTGAAAAGAAAGATGTGCCGTACATAAAAAAGCAAAACAAAAAAAAAAAAAAAGGAAAAAAAAGAAGAATCAAACACAAAGCAGTACTGCTGTATAGAGGTCGCATTAGCCTGCACATTTTTTAGGGCTGTGAAATTTGATTTTATTTTTGAGACTTGCATATATTTGTACATATTTTTTTTTTCTTTCCTTTTTTTTCAGTTTTTTTTTTTTTCCCTGCACTAAAAAAGTGTAGATAAAAACATAATCCAGAACAGTATGATTATGGAAACAAATGACACATAACCAATTATGTTAATTGTCTTGTGTGTACTGCAAAGCTGTGGATATGAGTAGTCTAATGAAGTAGAACCCTTTATTATTATTATTATTATTATTATTATTATTATTATTATTTGATTTTTCTTTAAGGAAACACTGAACTGTTTGTGTATATGTATATAATGAATTCACATTGTTGGTCTCTACCTCTGGAGCTCAGTGACTTGGTTGTTTACCTCCACACATTTTTAATTTAATGTGGAGATTTAAAAACTTGAATGTCCCTTCCAACTTTTATATTCCTAGAAAACCCTGTGCAAAAAAAAATTACAAAAAAAAAAAAACTTAAAATAGCAATTGGTTGGAGGTGGGCCCATCCTATACTTGTATAAAATTCCATATTTCCATTTTTTCCCAACTCAGTGTTTTTCCGACTGTTAGATCACACCAATCATTTTTGTCATGCGATACAACCCATGATGATTGAGATGATTGGCATTCTTTACTGAAAGATGTTGCATTCAAATTTGAAGTACAAATACATGCCAGTGCTAAAAGTTTTAAGCAGGTGTAGCATGTTGAAGATAACCATGCCAGACTAAATGGAGTGTGTTTTCCAGAAAAAGACTAACCTGTAACATGCGTTGGGCCAACTCAAGAGAAAAAAAAAAGGTACTACTCATGCTGTCAAACATTTTTATAAGACATTTGAAGTTTCTACTCAGAGGTAATGGTATTTGCATACATTTTATGATATATATGCTTAAAATAAGGAGATAGCTTTGGATGGCATGAAAACAGAGGTGGGGATCAGAAGGGACCGGAAGGACTCCAGATGTATTATGTGTTTGAAAAAAAAAAATAAAAAAATACAAAAAAAGTGGCCGGTCTCTCTTCAAAAGTGTAGATTTGAAGTACAGTGGTGAAGCTCATTAAATGTTGACATTTATGAAAATGAAAAAATTTGTCTGTTTTTCTTAGTTTTTCTGCTCGCACTCTTTCATACACTCCCATTCTTCATGTTGCATTACACAGTATTTTACAGTCTATGACCAAAAGTTTGTGGACACCTGACCATCACACTTGCATGTGGTTCTTCCCCAAACTGTTGCTACAAAGTTGGAAGCACACAATTGTACAAAATGTCTTTGTATGCTGTAGAATTACAATTTCTCTTCACTGGAACGAAGAGGCCCAAACCTGTTCCAGAGTGACGACGCCCCTGTGCACTAAGCGAGCTCATGAAGACATGGTGTGTTAAGGTTGGAGTAGAAGAACTCGAGTGTCCTGCACAGAGCCCTGACCTCAACCCCACTCAACACCTTTGGGATGAACTGGAACACCGACTGAACCTCAGACCTCCTCACTAACATCAGTGCATGATCTGACGAATGCTCGTGTGGCTCAGTGAACACAAATCCCCACAGCCACGCTCCAGATTCTAGTGGAAAGCCTTCCCAGAAGAGTGGAGATTATCGTAACAGCAACGGGGGACTAAATCTGGAATAAGATGTTCAAAGGACAGGTTCAAAGGTCAGGTGTTCACAAACTTTTGGCCATATAGTGTAGGTAATATCAGGCTCACTTGTAGAAATGTGTCAAGAATCGTCATTATGTGTCAAGAATCAAATATTAAGCAAATGTCAATGTTACACATGGCATCACCACGTGATGTCAGTTTTGTCATTTCCATTCTAGTTATAGGTGATAAACAATCCATTGGTTTTCTCACTGAGTTCTTCAGATTTTTAACTGTCTTCTTGCCTTCTGTTAGCTGCTGTATAATACAAAGCCCACGCTAAAGATGGTCCTGTCCTTCTGTCCTTCTGCTGCTAACTGGTGGTGCCAGTGTCTGTACTTCATCCTGTTAGGATGCATCAGAGGTAATGCTCTGGATAAAGTGAATGTGTAAAGTTCTGTAAAAGAAACGCACTGCATTCTTGCTGTAAAACATTGTACTTACACCCTATATCCTTTCAGGTAATTACATTGGCCTTTACTCGTAAAAATGAGCGCATGCTTTTTCCACTGACAGGTTTCTTATTCATTATTTTCAAAAGTCAAAGTGTGTAAATTCGAGAATACCATTTTAACAATTTGAAAAATGCTTTGTTTTGTAGTTAAATAATCAAAAGAAGTAGACTACACAGTTTGCAATATTTGGGCACCTTGGCACAATTGATTTTTGAAGTGAAGTCAACGCAATCTCTGCAGCAGATATTTATGCAGCTACTTTATATCTGATTACCTTCGGAAAAAAAAAAGAAAGAAAGAGAAATAAAATGGTAATTGTGGCATGCACAAAATTCTGGACACCCTACTATGTCAGTACTTAATAACGGTATCACATGACGGGTATCACAGCTTGCAATCTAGTTTTGAATCCAGCTAGGAGTTTTAGGAATTTTCATCCGCTCCTTTCCTTGCAGAATGCTTCTGGTTCTGAGAAATTGGGCCTCCTAACATGTTTAAGATTTACCTAGAAGCCAGTCTCTTTTCAGCTTCAGTTTCTTGACTGACTGTGTCATGTTTGCTGAATTTACTGATATTTACTAGAATTCATTCTTCCATTTACCTGTACAGTGTTTCCTGTGCCACTGGCTGCCAAATAACCCCAAAGCATAATAGATCCACCCCCATACTTAACAGTTGGTAAGGCATAATTTTCATCAAATGTTGCTACTTTTTTTTATCCAAACATAAAATTGGTGATTGTGGTCAAAGAATTCCTTTTGTACTTCATCAATCCACAGCACATGTTGGCTCATCTAGATGTTGTTTTGCATATATAAGACATTTAGTTTTTTTATTAGGTCACAGGTAAGGTTTTTTGACTCTGATGACTCTTCCATGCAGACCATGTTTGTGCAAGCAAAGCTGCAGAGTAGAATAGTCCGCCACAACCCCTGTGTCAGCTAAACCTTCCTGCAGGTTCTTAGTGTCATATGGGGGCTTTGCCTTGCCTTTCTGTCCAGCATATGGGCATTTCTATCTGAAAGGTTTCTTCCAGGTCTTGCCTTGAATTGCATACTGTAGTTCCTCTTAATTGCTGTTTCTGAATGACATTTTGGACAGTGAAAATGTTAAGATGGAAGTGCTTTTATATCTTTTAATAGCCTTCCTCTGCTTTGTTGCATTCATTTTCAGATCCTCAGTCAGCTTCTTAAATAGCCCATAGTTGTTGAGTGTTAGCACAAGGTTTGAATTCGTTAGGCTCTGTAACTTTTATTCCTAATAACAATTCTTAACCTGCCTAACAAGTCCTAATGAGTCAGTTAAGGCCTAACAAGCGAATTTAGTACTAAGACTTTACAACTGAAGGTGTGTCCAAATAATTGCAGGTCACAATTATCTTTTTTCTATTTATAAGTAAATCAAATATAAAATAACTGCGCACTAACATTTCCAGAAAAAATTGTTTGCTGCAGAAGTTGTCTTTTCACCTGAAAAATCAATAAAATGTGTCATTTGGTCAAATATGTCATTAACTTTTCCACATTTTGTACACATTATTGTTACAACCTGGACTTGAAATGGACAGACTAGATATAAGAAAAAAAATTAAAAATGCAAAAACTGTAACAATGACTACAGTGCTAACTGTGAAACATGGCAGAGAAAGTGAATGAATTTGGGACTATATGAGTTCAGTGGGTATAAAGGACTCCAGTGTGTACACCAAGAATGAAATGAAAAGAATTTTTAAGATGCTTGGATGCAAAGGAATGCTCAAACACAACAAGAAATCTAGGCAGACTGTTCCGGCATGGGCCGTGCAAGGGGAAATATATGGAAATTTTCATTCTTAAAACCTATCATCAAGGAGCCTATGACAGCAGTCATTCAGGAAAACAATCCTAAAAACCTCACCACATGCATTAACCTCACTGTTGATGACAGCAATAGTTATACACACACAACATACTCAGTGTCTCACTTCTCTCATTAAATATCAGAAGGTGATCTATTTTTACTTGTACAAGCAGATAAGGACATCAAATGGTTGTAATGCCCTTCCTTTTATTTATAATGGACTTTGACTCTTTCCTTTGAGGATGTAACGAAAGGTTTTGTTGGACACTAAATTCAACAACACAGATTGATGTACATTGTAGACCAGTATGTAATATATAAAATATAGTCACAACACCTTTTTTTAAATTAATTTGTGTGTGTCTCTTACAATAAATGCACATGAGCTAATCTCTGGCAATAAATCTTACCTAATTTTTCAGTAGCATCTAGACCACGACCTCTACCTATAAGCCTAAAGTCATTTCTAAAACTCTTTGATTTGGCTATGGTGTAACTCAAGACTCTGTATCATCAGAGCAACTCCCCAACTCTTTTCACGGAAGTCACACACAAGGGAAGAGAAGAATGACTGGCCACTGAAGTATTAGGGGATGATAGTCTCTGGGATACATTGTTTCTGCTCTGATTTCACAGATTTTTCACTCATTTCAGCTGTGCCATGTCTGCAATGTCATTCGTTTGTCAAGAGAGCAATTCAGACTGCTTTCTGGCCTTCTTGTCCATATTCAGTCCTAAGACAAGATTCAGATCTTCCAGCATGTGTGTCAGCACTGGTCTCACACAGTCAACGCAGTGCACGTATGAGTCAGGCATGAACATACATTAACTCTGGAGACTGCATGTGAAAATCCCAGGTGATCAGCAATTTCTGAAATGCTCAAACCATATGGCACCAACAACCAAGTCACTGAGATAACATTTGATCTGAGCATCAACTTTTGCGATTAGCTCTTGACCTGTATGATTTTATGTCATTTCAAGTCAAGTCAAGTGGAGTTTATTGTCATTTCAACCATATACAAGTACATAGTGAAACGAAACAACGTTTCTCCAGGACCAAGGTGCTACATAAGACAAACACAGAACAACACAGAACTACAGGGACTACATAATTTATACATAAAGTGCACAAGTGTAAACGTGTGCAGACAGCACAAGACAGTACAATGACTACTGGGACAGACAATGGGCATAATAAGTCCCAGAACCTAGTGACAATAGTGCAAAGAGTACAAGAGTACAATTTTGCGTTGCTACCACATGATTGGATAATTGCATGAATGTACAGGTGTTCCGAACAAGTGGCTATGTGTATATACGTCTGTGTAATCTGTCATATATTTTAAAATAGGTTTATGTCAGAAGGTATCAAATCAAAACACACCTATTTGCATGCATATAGAGCACACCTAGACATACATAACATGTTTCTGCAACAACGTTCATAACATTTTTAAAATACGTGAATAATAACACATATCGGTACCGCCCCGGTTCAAAAGAGAATGTCACTTGTCCCAAAGAGTAAGGTTTAGTTTTGAAATACAAGTGCAAATCTTTAGGGTGTCCATGTGGGATCAGCTACAATAGAAAGTGAGTCCCAAGTGCAGAAACTCCAAAATAAGTATCAGGATCGATCAGGCAGGTCCGGAAGACAAGAAGAGCCACAGCAGTAAAGGTCTGTTAGGGTCTGGCATCACATCAGGCAGCAGGAGTAGATGTACAGCTTTAGAGACAGAGAGAGAGCATATTATTAAGTGTTATCTTACAGTAGTTTAATTATTATGTACATTGTGTTCAGAGTGCAAGTGGAGACTGTCAGGCCCAGGTATAGGAACATAACTAAAAGGGAGAGCCAGAAGGTAATCTCCCCAATTTACACCTAAGAGAATAGCAATTTAACAAAATGCCCAGATAAACAAATAGGTTTTCAACCTATTAGAAACCCTTCTAAACACTAATTAGAAACGTATTCCATAGCTGGAGGGTGTAATAGGAGAAAAAAATAATTCTGTCCCATAGAGTGATTTTATACAAGGCAATACACTGTGTGAAATATCTGATCTCTGTCTTCCAACAGATTTGTATCCATCTTGGATGGACGCCAAAGTATGGTTCCTTTGATGTGCTGCCACTGGTCCTGCAGGCCAATGGGGAAGATCCTGATGTATTTGAAATCCCCCCAGAGTTGATAGTGGAGGTTGAAATGGAGCACCCAAAGTAAGCCGTGTTCTGTGTTATTATTGTGACTTCCATACATTTGGTTTTTGGTCAAGGTTATGCCTGCTGTGGTGATGTGTCAGATATTAACGAAATACTGTATGCAAATGTGGATGTGTAGCATGTGTGATGGACCAGTTTGGTCAATATGTGTACTGGTGTAGGTCGAGGGTTGTTGGGATGGAGGCCTGAATATCGGCTATGGCCAGACACTCAAAGCTCTTAATGATAACTGTAGTGAGTGCAACAAGGCAGTAGTCATTAAACCCATGACTGGTGACTTTTTAGGTACAGAGATGATAGTGGCCAAAATGAAGCAGGTGTGGACAACAGCCAGCTGCGGGCTGTGTGTTTGTGTTTGCTCCAGCTGCTTGCCGCACCTCCGCTGCTGCACATGCTGCTCAAGCAAGGCTGTGCTCTCTGGCCTGGTGTCTGTAGAAGCCCTTGACATTGTAGCGCTTCCACCAGCTCACTTACTAATGGAGAACCTGTATGTGTGATAGCTCACAGACGGAAAAGTGTAGTGATCATCCAGAACTGAATTTAACACACAAATAGCACATTTGTTGTGATCCGGACAGGCCAATGTGTGGGTGCACAGTCATCTTGTATGAGCATGTATTATTCATACCATCCATGCTTCCTTTTTTTTTTCAGGTATGAGTGGTTCAAAGATCTCAACCTCAGATGGTACACAGTGCCTGCAGTGTCCAACATGTTGCTGGAGATTGGTGGTTTGGAGTTTACAGCATGCCCCTTTAGTGGTTGGTACATGGGCACTGAGATTGGTGTGAGGGACTTTTGTGATACAATGTTTGTGTTGCGCTACAACATTCTTGAGGTAAAACTATTCATACAGTGTGGTATAGTATAAGGTCTGTATAGTTATTTAAATCTATATTTATGTTTCTGATCTACAGCGGGTTGGTCACTTTATGGGGTTGGATACACACAAGCTGTCATCACTGTGGAAAGATGAGGCTCTGGTTGCTATCAATGTCGCTGTGATTCACACTTTTCAGGTACAAAGTCCCTATTTGTGTTAACAAAAAATTCATTTAATAAGTTTATTTGTTTGATAAGATAAGATTGTAAAGAGCTAAACAGAACCAGCACAGATTGGTAAAGCAACTGTAACAGTACTGCTGCTAATTCAATCTCTTTTCCAATCACATACTCTCTTTTTCTTTTCTTTTTCTTTTCCTTGGCCTGAGCAAAATTCACATTATTCCTCCTGAATCCTAGGTTGAATTATCAGATGGAAGGTGCCCTTTTTAAAAATCCATGACCACCATCCCAGTTTGCCAGTCCAAAAGGCACTGTCTCAGATCTCCATGTAACACTGAAGAGGCATGCTAACCACACAGCCCCAACCTTTTCCAGTGCCTTCAACATCTCCAGCCTCTCCAAACTCCTCCCAGCTGCTTCTGCAGCTACTTTTTCTGCAGCCTTTTTTATTCTTCTATAACTCTCAATAAAAATCAGGAGAGCCATCTGTGAGCAATGCTCAAAAGGTCTATTTCTTCAACTTGATCCATAGGGTTACTGCTATGAGAGACACCAACAGTCTTCCAGCCACAGCTTCTTGCAGCTGCTTCTTTGATCCAGAACCCACAAAGACTGGGTATAGGAGGTGGTTCTGGGTGATGCCCTGTGCAGCAGCACAAAGCATTGACAGCTTTGCCAATTTCTTTTCCCATTTGTGTCCAAAACATATGGTCTCAACTCTGATGGTCAAGGTGTTCTGGTACTAAGTACACATAAGAGCAACAATGTATTTGAACTAAGTGTGTGGTATTGACAATCTGTGCCTTGCACAGAAGTCTAATAACATTTCACCACTTGGGTTCAGATCTCGGAGGCTATTCCTTCAAATCACTCTCCTCAAAGTATCTCCATTATTGACAACATGAGCAATGAAGTGTCCAAGTGGCATATAGAGTTAGTAGGTATTCAGAGACATATTCAGAGAATACTGAATACTTCAAAGTGTTATTGGGTGCATATGCATAAACATGCATAAAATCTTGAAATTTAAACAACCCTTTTGTCCACTGGAAAATACCCAACTGCTAAGCCCTCATTACAACAAGGTATCCCCACAACTGCCTGAAGTTCCCGTGGGAACCCTGAAGTATGAGAGAAACCACTTCCATTCAGTACGTTTTGTACTGGAGCCTGTATTGTATGTGGATGTAAGGCTGGCTACACCTGAACCCCACCCTCATCTTTTAGGTGATGAGCCCACAAGATCATTTCACATAGCAATTTTGTTCTGAGCTTGAGTAGGTGAGATGGCCCTATGGAGCATTAAACTGGCAATGTATATTGGTACTGTGTGTGTGTGTGTGTGTGTGTATGTATGTGTGTGTATATATATATATATATATATATATATATATACATACATACATACATACATATAGTTAGGTCCAGAAGTGCCAGAAGTGTTTGGACAGTGACAGAGTTTTTGTGATTTTGCCTTTATACACCATCACAATGGATTTGAAGTAAAACAATCAAGATGTGATCTAAGTGACTTTCAGATTTATTTTAAGAGGTTTCACAAAAATATGGCATTTACCATTTATGAATTACAGCCATTTTCAGCAAAGTACTTCCATTTTCAGGGGCTCAAAGTTATTTGGACAATTGACTGACAAGAAGTTAATTGACCAGGTACGGTCCATTCCCTCGTTACTTCAAGACAAATGAAGC
>CM074987.1:21245990-21258755 GCA_037576825.1 Pangasius krempfi
ATTCCTTTAACTGCAACTGCTATAATAATAATAATAATAATAATAATAATAATAATAATAATAATAATAATAATAATATAGATAAACAAGTAAAAAACAAAAAAATGACTTAAAAAACATAAAAAAATGGTAAATATGAAGCTATTTAAGTAACTCTTTTTCAACCACACTAAAGACAAGTTTGGAAATATGTTAACATTGCAATATTTTGTTAAATATCCCAAGTCACTTGGCTCCTGTTCTTCAGAGGACAAGATTCAGAATGCTGAAGGTGAAGCTGTATTAGTCTCCAAATATGTCCTCATGGTACCTCTTCTCAGCCTCAAAACAGAAAACATGTTATTTAGTACCTTATACTGGATGGTTAGAGCAATGGTACAATAAGAATCTGAATAAGGCAACAAAATTGCCTCTGTTATATTTAGTAAATAACACTGTAATGAGCATTAATGTTCTTTAATATTCTGTAGCTTTTTCCACATAACTAAAAGTGCTATACATAATTATGTTTGCTTGACAAAGTTCTGTTCTGTTCTGCTGTTTAAGCTTGTTAGGGGCCAAGCACCGAAGACGTGTAGGCAACCTATTGTTATTCTACTTTTTCTTATTATTATTCTTCTGCATCATCTTCTTCTTCTTCTTCTGACTAGGTGGTCAGCCCATAGAACTGTCTTGTAAAATGTGTGAAATTTGGCACACTGATTGGGGAGAGTCTAAGGAACACTCTGACCAAATTTGGGCCAAGCACTGCCAATGCTTTAGTGCCACCATCGGGTCAAATTTGGGCCTAATTTAGAAGTATGTTTATGGTTATAACTTTTAAACCGTGTGTCCAAAATTTGAAAGCCAGGCATTCCTGGATTCCCTGGGTCGAGACGAGTCAAAAATGATGTAATTTTCCCCCTAATTAATTTGATTTTCCGCCATCTTGGATATTTTCAAAAACTGCTTTTTCGCTACTCCTTCTACAAATTTTATCCATCACCAAATTTGGCAAACGTCATCTTCAGAGTAAGCCGAAAGTTATCAAAAGGACTTTGATACTCCAAAATGCCTGTAATGGGCCAACAAATCTGTCAGCAAAGCCACCAAACAACGACACAAATCTTGGTGGGCAATGTCCTGAGGCTATGCAACAAATTCTACAGTGCCACTTACTGGTCAAAAGTTACAATAACATGCTGAAAATGGTTCCCTCTAAGTACCATTTTTGCTACTCCTCTTCCAAACTTCACCAAATTTGGCACACATCATCTTGAGATCAAAAGGACTTTGATCAAAGTTATCAAAGGAACTTTGATATTCAAAACCTTATCTCCAATAACGGACTGACAAATGCATCAATCAGGATGATAGGCTGTATCTCAGTAAGACATTTGTATATTGTCATGAGACTTGATCTTCAGGGCCTCGCCCTTATATCCCCAAAATGTTTAATGACTGCACCACCTGTGGTCCAAAACTGTGACAACTTCCATAATTTTCCTAATTTACTTTTAAGAACTTTTTTTAAGAGCTAAATTCACAGTACTACATTCCTAATTCTACATCCCTATGATTCCCTAGGGTAAGTGAATGCTCATCAGTATCTGAATTCCTGTTTGCCAGTTTGAAATTCATTGAACCTTGCATGAGTGATTTTTTAAAATGTATTTTTTATATAGTTTTCCATATTTTATATACTTGAATCCCTTTGCCAAAAGTTATGGCTTTGTTTTCCTGTGATTGCTTAGGCAACAATTGTAGTGTGTCTGTGAATGTGCTGCTCACCGAGTCTGGCTGCATGTCCCCCGAAAATGCTGCTTTCAGCTTTAATAATAATAATAATAATAATAATAATAATAATAATAATAATTATTATTATTATTATTATTATGAGGCCCAAAGATCCTAGATCTTTCAAGCTACATGCACACTTGCCACAGACCTTCAGCCTACCCTGACTTAGTGTGCTATGACTTTTCTAACTGATTGGAATTATGGTTTTCCCATTACTGAAGCTCAAAGAGGCCGAAATTCCCATTGACTTCCAGTGAAAATTTTGGAATGTTATAACTCCTAAACCTTTCAACCTTCAGGCTGTTCTGACATATCAAGCCGTATTTTTTTTACCTGATCGGACCTACGGTTTTCCCATAGCAGATGAACAAAAATTCCAAAAACTCCCATAGACTTACACTAATGGAATGTTGAGTCTGGCTCAGAATGTTCATGATTCAAACTACAACTGTCAAAACTCACACACACCTGTGTGTGCAAGGTCTGAAGCCCTTCTTCCCTCCCTCTGTCAATGTACCTGTAACAGAGACTCTCACTTCCTCTATCTCTCTACCAATGCTACACACTCTTTCCATCCATCTCTCTATCAATCTACCAGTAGCACACACACTCTTTCTCTGTATTTCTTTCTGTCAATCTAGCTGTATCACTCTCTCACTCCTTCTGTCTTTCTACTAGTGACACTCTCTCTCCATCTATCTATTTGTGTCACTCTCTGACTCCAACTGACTTTGTACTTGTATCAGTTTATTTGTCATCCATCTTTCTACCGGTAACTGTCTGTGTGTCTTTCTGTCTGTCTGTCACCCTGTCTTTCGACTTCAAACTTCAGGCTTATGAAACAGTTTCAAACTTTCAGACTGGCTTTGTCAAGCCAACATTTAAAATATGAGCTGGAAGTTCATTGCCAGTGAGTGAAAAGCTAGCAGGATTGCAGGCATATTTGGATCTGAAAGAAAAACTCTTTTAATAATAATAATAATAATAATAATAATAATAATAATAATAATAATAATAATAATTTAAGCCTACATGAACAGGTAGTACACATGTTCCCAACACTGGTCCTGGTCAGTGTTATGCTATAAACCTGATTTTCATGGCATAGAATTTTGGACAACTATAGCTGACTTCTGAGAGTACATCCACCACGTCACAGGTTCCCAGCCCTGGTCCTGGACCAAGACCAGAACCTACTGTTCTGCACATTTTCACATAGTGTTCAAGTACTGTGTTCCCTGTTCTAACACACCTAGTTTAACACGGAAAGATCTGTTATTTAGCTGATGTGGAATTAAGTGTGTTGGGCATGTCTTGGGGTGTGTTGGGTGCAGGAAAAAGAAATATGCAGGACAGGATGTACACTAGTACCAGGGTTGGGCACCTGTAACATAATGGATGTACTCAGAAAGTTAGCTAGTTGAACCAAAATCACCTCAAACTTAAAAGCAGAACATGACTTTGCAGTGGCGCCCTGAAAGAACAGCTTTTTTAAATCTTAATGTCGATCAGTTCTGTCATTGACACCAGTTACAAAGGCTTAAGGTGTTAAATTTGACCTTCCTTAGATTTACCTAGGAGGATGTTTCTGCTTAATAATGTGTATTGTGTAAATATACACATTGCCAGTGGCATCCTGAAAGAACAGCTTTTTTAAATCTTAATGTCGATCAGTTCTGTCATTGACACCAGTTACAAAGGCTTAAGGTGTTAAATTCGACCTTCCTTAGATTTACCTAGGAGGATGTTTCTGCTTAATAATGTGTATTGTGTAAATATACACTCAAGACCTTGCGGTAAAAGACTTGTGGTAAAATCTGCAACTATCTGCACCTTTAATTGATCCAGATATTCCCCAGCTTGTGAGAGAGTTATGACCAGACGATTAACCAGGATCTCTTTTATAGTGTGTGCCACATCTCGGACCATGTTCATGCCCCCACACACATATAGGTGTCCAGTGCTCTGGTACAAGACCTGCCAAACCTCTTCACTAAGCTGCTTCCTCAGGACATCTTGAACATACACCTGGGGCCAAAGATATTGATAAATAAGTGTAATGCTTGGAACATGTCTCAAATAGGTGGCAGAGAATAGTTTTTAGAATTACTTAAGTGTAATTAGTTTAATTGGATTCAGTTATTAGTCAGTACTTGGTGGTAAGAAGTGCAGAGCTATACCTTGGGGAGACCAGCCTGGTGAGAGTATGCTGGAGTGATGCTTTTCAGAGTGCCATTTTCTCTCATGTCCAAAGTCTCCTCTTTATAGAGATGATCCATGTCTGCACCACGACATCCATACACCAGCATCATTGGACTGCCTTTCAGGCCTTTCAGACAAAATTTACATATCCTCAATGGGGAACTAATAAACAACTCAAATTCAGTTTCAGCTAATTGCTTGTCCAGGAGTGGATACGGCAGTACCTGTTGTTTTCATGTCATGAAAGCGCTGTTGCCAGAAACTCCTGAAAGGTGCAATACCACTGCCTGCTCCAATTAATATAGTAGGAGAACTGGGGTCTGGTGGAAGGTGGAACTCGCTGGATCTGCAGTAGACCAATAAAGAAACATGTCTGTCTCATAAAATACCAAAAACTAGAAAACGCATCATAATGTTTTACATGGTGAAGCCAGGAAAAGCTCTGAGAATGAACTTCTGGTTAGTACCTGTGAATAAAGCACGGAACCAGTTGGCCTTTTTTGAGGTTGTTGAGCCATGTGCTGCAGACACCATGATGCAGAGGACCCTTTCCATCTGGAATTAAAAACAAAAAAGCTATAATTCATAGTTATTATTATAGTTTATTATTATATATTATAGTTTGGGTTCTGAATTTTATACTTTTTGCCACCTGCTGTGCTGTACAGAATGAGGCTACAGTTTCAGTAATCATGTTCTACTAATGCTGTGCATGGCGATTAGTATTGTGTGTCCTTTACCTTGGGTGTGGTAGTTAACCACAGACACTGTGAGGTGAAGCTCGTGAGGGTGGAGGTCTGGGGAGGAGCTGACAGAGTAGAGGCGGGGCTTCAGCAGGGGTAGCTGGCTGAGGAGGAAGGCTGCAGAGAGCTCCAGGGAAGGAAACTCCTCCAGAACCTCCAGGACGTTGGGCCTACTAAATGCTTTCCATTCTGAATAACACTTGAAGTCCTGCAGAAAGGTGCCATTATTTACTAAGCACTTTTTTTTTTTTTTTAATAGAAATGACCTAAACATTACAATTGAATCAACAATATCAACAACGGACACTCTCTGGCACTAATTCAAGGAAACTTTACTCTCATTTAAGTCTCATTTTTGGTAACTGATATAAAGTTGAGGGACTGAATTGATGATGCAACAGTTTAGCAAGCAATTTTACAATATAAGTGTATAAAATGTGTATTTAGATTTTTGACTGCTTCTCAAATTGTTAGCTGTATCAGCTTCTTAGTTGAAACGTCTGCCCAAACACAAATTATGGGTAATATCCTTCAACATTTCAACAACATTTCAGTGGTAGATATTTTCGTGGTGCATGATCACAGTGAATACTGGACCTGTTTGTCAAATATAGTGAGCTATTGAAGATTTTCGATTTATGAATGTGCCCAACAACATGTTAAGAATATAACAGCATATTATAACATATTACATGTCCAAAGGTTATAAGCAATGCTCATACTTTAAGAAATAAAGCTCTGCAAAACATTTTTCTAATCTCTAAGCATATCTTACATGACAACAAAAATCCACATTTTATGTAGTGTATTATTAAATGTGATAATTATATCCCATTATGCAGCAGGAATAAAAATAAAAACTTGACTAATGCTTAGTCACCCCAGACTGTCAGTATATTTGTCACTTGCCTCCTATCATCTCAAAGGATTGTACATTTTGTTTTAATGTTGATTATTTCAGAGTTAGGATGAGTTACCTTTGCAAGAGCTAGCAGGCGCTGTTGGTCATCTTCATGCTTAGTCATGTGTGAGAGCTTGTGCAAGAAGCTTTGGGAAGGTGGGGTGGTGATATCCAAGAGGTACGTAAGAGCCTTGGCCAGAGGGCATGCTGGGATACGTGAATCTGTTTGCCACTTTGCACTCCCTGCAGGATAAGGCAGAAAAAAATTGTACAGGAGAATTTCAAAATAGGTAATAATTTAGAATTGTAACTTGAATAAAAATGGACTATTACCATAGCAGGATTCAGGAAGGTATTCAAGTTGGACACTCTGATTGGTGGGAGGGGCATTAGGTAGGTGCTTCAGAATGCTCATCACCAGCTCAGGTGAGTTCCCTGGGAAAACGCCCACGTGGTCACCTGGAGCATAATTCAAGGCCTCTTTTTTGTCACCGCCCACCTCCAGTTCAACCAGTGTAGTACAGCGACTGAAAACAATGCCATAACCACAAAGCATAATAAAAAAAGAAATACTGCTTTAAAATGGATGACTGTCTCCAAATGCAGTTAGGTAAAATTATGTGTCATGTTTGAGAGTCAACCTTGATCGTGAACTTTGTAGATTCTTTTTTCTCTTTAGTTTCATACGAAACACAATCTTAGAGTGGAGTGCTGAGAGAGCTGTGAGAAGAGGCAACATACAGTATCTTGATGGGTCAGAACAGGCATCTTAGATGTCATAATATTTCGCCATTTTTTTAAAAAGTTGCACCACCATTGAGAACTTTCTGAAATTATACAAAATACCCGCGATGCGGTCAAAAGAGCTGCTGTCAGGCTGCACTCTGTGTCTCAGTGGGTCCCAGCTGTCTGCTAAATGCTCCGCCCATAAGACATGGCTCTCAATGCCAAACTCCTCACATGCAGCCTACAAATGTAAACCATTTTTATGAACCACAAGCAGTTTCTGCTAAATGTGATTTTGTGTTTATTAAAGGTGACCAGTGAACCTTGAAGACAGTGCAAGCCCAGATGGAGAACGCCTCTTCCTGTCTATTGAGTTCATCTCCCTCTCCTATTGAAGTCACTCGTTTGGCTCCCAACTTTGCAAGCTTATCATCCACGGCATGGGCAAAAGCACAAAACTGTGGGTACATGCGAGAGCCAAGGCCAAAAACACAGTACCTGTGTAATAGAAAGAGACTAGTCAAATATCCGGTTCTTAAAAAAGCTTTTCCACAAGTCTCAGCAAATACTAACCTGACTTTGTTTTTGAGGTTTTTACTGCTGAAAAGGTACTTCTTGAACATCTTCAAAAGAGGAGAGAGAAAAAAAAAAGTTTCCTGGTAATCAAATGTGTACTATTTATATGTACTATTCAAGGTCTTAATACAATAACAAGCTCATCAAGATTAAGCATTTTTAACTGTCAGGGGCTGTGAGAATAATCTGGATACCTTCTTGTGCACACCCACATGCATGGCGAGACATTTCAGCAAAGTCAGATAGGGATGTATGACTGATCATTTGAAATAAACGCCACTGTCATGGAGCCATTGTTCCCTCTCTTTCCGTTTATGCATATCATCCACATGTACACCATATGGAGTTATTTGCTTAGCAGCTTGTAATTATGGTCAGTGCTATGGGGTTCCTGTCCTGCAAAGCTGGGGATGGCCTCATCTCACCTCTTCTAGTCCTGTGATTGTATTTTTTTATACATTTTTTTTATGCATTTAAACAACACCTGCAGGGTGCTCTTTGATGTTGCTGGTACACAGACTGTCTGGTGGTCATCCAATCTTCACACCAACAGTTGATATGTCATGAAGGAAAGACACAGGGGGCTTGTCTAAGCAGTGTTTGGCCCCCCTAGGGTGTAGACCTCATTACCATATTCTAGAGACAGGCTGGTTGCCCATCCCCTACTGAGACATGCCAGTCTATGAGGAGATTGTCCCCCTCATGGGCATTATTTAGAGGTGTGGCACTCTGCGAAGTCTGTTCTGCTGTGTCCTGGGTGCCACTGTGCTCTTTGCACTTTTTTCCGTTTTTTTTCCCCCAAGGTTTACAATGGATTTTCAGTGGCCATCTCTGAACACCTTTGTGGTTAGTCAGTTTAGTTAGCAGCTTAGTCATCCAGGACATTCTCACCACACCTGGTGGTTAGGAGGTGTGAAATAGAACATGTATGTAACAGTGGTTCTATTAACCCCAGATAACCACCAGTGTTCCTTGCCACTCAGAATCATGGGCAACCTGGCAAGAATTCAGCAAGGTTTCATGGAAAGATGGCTGTATGCCAGCTGAATTCGGTGTAAATGCCACTTATTACATTACGATGTGACTTTACTGAAAGGTCTCGGCATGTGTGTACATGTGCACAAGAAGGTATTCAGGTGAGTCTCACCACCACTTGCTGTTATCCAGGTCAATAGAACCACAGTTATATGTGTATTAACATTTTTGTGCACAATTGAGACCATACCTGTCCATTTCCTGGGGAGTCTCCATTGCCGAATGTGCTGGTCACCACCATTAGGAGACGCTCTTTCTCAAGCTCCAGGAAATTGTAGTCCTCCATGCAGAGTAGCTGTGTCCCAAACAAACAGGAAAGGAATGTTCATTCAGCCTGTACCACAGTGTGTCTATAGATAATTTTGAAGAAAACAATCTTTTACCCTGGGATTGAAAGCACAGCTGAGTATTAATTGGAGCTTTTTGGCAAAAGTCTGTGATTTTCCTGTTTCAGTAGCATAGAGAATGGTGCAAGGCACTCTCTTTTTCAAGGCAGATTTCATGAGTATTTGAGAGAAGGCCACTGCCCTGGAGAAAGAAAATTCACATATAATGACTTACTCAGCATGCAAGCATTACAAAAGCAAAAAAAAAAAGTAATTAAATGATTAAAGACTTTAGATATTAACAGGTATATATTTGGGAGGAAAGAGCACTCACATTATCAGACCTTTGAAGCTTCTTCTTCTTTGCTTCTTCAGTCCTTTCTTTTCATCTTTCCATACATGTGTTAACCAGGGATCAGGCTTGAAATAAAGGTAAAGATTATCACAAGTCCAGCAAAACAAATAACTTACAGTAAACCTTTTTGTTGTTGTTGCTGAAGATGGTAGAGGAGTTCGACATAAGAGTGGGTTTATTCATGAAACAGAAGTCTATGGTTTCAGGAATAAGGCTTTAAGTTCCTCAGCAATTCAGTTAAAGAGATTTGATGCATCTGTACTTTGTTACGCTAAACATATATTTTTTCCTTAATAATCATGTTCATATTTGCTACCTGGTAGTAAAAGAAGGGGGAGAGAATGTAGCTGATCATCTCCTGGTGGAACACAGGGGTCAGAGAACCAGACATGGGAGGCACCAGCCAAACCCAGTCAGCAGGACAGCCACCACGCAGGCGCAATTCAGTCTCCATGTGCTTCATGAAGGACACTGTGGCAGAGTGGTGGTCTGTGATGGTCACCTTATTTTTCTGAAGATGACAGAAGAAGAAATTTGTATCAAAGTAAGAAATTGATCAAAGAGTATGATGATTTAATTTTAAAAATGCCTTTTCAGTGAATTGCTTTCATTACTTCCACCCTAGTGTGAATGATAAATACTGAATGGTCAAACATGGCCATAAATAATAAACGTAGCTTATGTTTGATAAAATTTCTAGTGTTTTAATCTAATCAAATCTTTGAATTTATCAAATGAAATAATTGTATCACATTTTTTTATTCATTTGCATTTGGTCAGCTAAATTTACTTATATGTACCTGCATTTTTTAAAAATTCTATTACTGTTACGTTCACAGCTCGCGAAATAGTGTATATTAGGAAAGTGGGGGGAAAAGACAAAACAATATCAGCACTGAATGATTGCGTTTCTATTTCTAAATGTGATATTAAGTATTCTCTAATAACTTGTATGCCCACCCTCAAGTAACATCTACCTGCTTGGATACTGTTTGGAGTTTGGGTACAGTATATCAAAATCTAATATCCAGTCAACCTTTAAAACCTTTAATAACTACTGTTGTGAAAAATATGTTTCTTTTAAGTAAAGAAAATAAGAAAAAATTTTTTCCTTTACTTAAAATCTTTTACCTGAAAACTATGAATCACAGCAACATTGATGGCAACCAGAGCCTCATCCATCCATAATGATGACAGCTTGTGTGTATCCAACCCCATACAACGACCAACTCTCTGTAGAAGCCATTAGAAATAGAAATTAATTTTAAACTATATTTTTAATTAATTTGATTGTACTATCCTGCACTGCATGAAATTAGAGTTACCTCCAGGATGTTATAGCGCTGAGTATCGCAGAAGTCTCTCACACCAATCTCAGTGCCCATGTACCAGCCATTGAAGGGGCATGCTGTGAACTCAAGACCACCAATCTCCAGCAACATGTTGGACACTGCAGGTACTGCATACCATCTAAGCTTCAGATCTTTGAACCACTCATAACTGGATTAAAAAAAAAAAAAATGCATCAATCAGTGTTGAATCATAAGGTACTCAGGTCTGAGTATATAAAATACAAATGCCCTTTGCAATGCCCTTTGCAATGGCCGTATGTTGGGTTATGTTTTCTTTCTTTTTTTTTTTCGGAAGAGTATATGGAGCATTGGCATTGGTTGAACGGGGCACTGTCTATAAAACATGAGGGAAAAGCACTAGAGAGAGAATCACGGACTCACGAGCCTTTTCCTTCCGACGTGATGAGAAGTATCATCTGATCTGACTAAAGTAACCATCTTCACTTTCTACCTACAGTATTCAGTAGCTTTCATCTGTACTTTGTGGTAGATAATAACTTACATGATAAATAGTGTGGAATCTGTAGAGGTTGAACAGCATTTATTTTTGATAACTCTTTTCTCCTGTTTTAGTTTTTTAGTATAGAATATTATATATTTTCTGTTTCTTTTATTTTAGTATATTTAGTTAGCCACCCAAAATCATAGTTATTCTTTTTGTTTTATTTTGGTATATGCTCATCATTAAGTACATATCCACTCTTAATAGTTTCAACTGAAGGTGAGAATACAACATACATGATGCACTCACTGCATTTTACCAAAATATATACCCCAGACTCATACACTATACTATACAGTATGCTTTGTCTTTGCTCATTTATAACAGAAGTGGTATGATTAGACACAGCCTACTGTTTATCAAATGAATGTGGCAGTGCATAACACTTAATGTAGTGACTGATGCATGCTCAGATATAGGGCGCTTTGTTAGTTATTGAGAAACATGCATGTGAAGTAGACGGACCAACCTTAAGAAATATTTTCTAGTTATTGGAGTCGAAGACCCCGTTATTTACAACAATTTCAAATCCGTGTTTTAAACGTCTATCCATTTCTTGTTGTTCCTTGTTTTGAGAACACCATCCTTACAGTAACTCATGGTGGTAGTAGCAACATGCTGAGAGCTACCCTAGGCCTCTTCATTGCTTCTCTGACTAATGCCCTCTTTACATAATCACTGATTGTGGTGGACTCCTCAAGGCAGAGTTGTGCCATATTCTTTCCATGTTTTAATAATGGATTTAATGGTGGGCAACAGGATGTTCAAAATACTTTTCCAGAACTTTGTCCCAGACTTGTTTTGATTGTTTCTTGATCTTTGTGATGCTGGTTGTTTAGGTTTGTTAGAGAACATACCCAAACAACCAACATCACAAAGATCAAGAAGCAATCAAAACAAGTTTATTTATACTGAGATCACATGACATTTAAATTGTACACAGGTTGACTCCATTTAACTAATTATCTGAATTCTAATGTCAACTGGTTACACCAGAACAAATTTTTGGGTTTCACAGCAACAGGAATGAATATTTATGCAATCTTCCATGTTATGGCATATTTTGTGTAGATTCATGGCATATATTCCCAAGTGAGTCCATTTCAGTTCCTGGTTGTAACACTATAAAATGTGTAATAGTTCAGGAGGGGAATAATTATGCAAAGCTTTGTAGAAGCCTGGTCTTGTATGGATGAAAATAACTGCCCAAGTGTGTCATCAAGATGGGTGTCAAGTGGCCAGACTTTACTAGAAGGATTTTGGTCATGCCTTGTTGTAGTTCTCAATATTGATAGTTGCATCTTGTGGGCTCCAGCAGTCAGCACTTCACTGAAATTCACATAGTGCTCAAGAAAGCTAATATGTGATGGGGTGATAGAGTCATTTTGTTATGTTCTCATGAATGAATGGGGCAAATTAGTGGTTTAATTAAGAACTAATGGCTTTTCCACTTATCCCTGATCTTTAAGTTTGAAGGATTTGTTGATGTAAAGGTTCTTTTACTGCAGACCCTTCAGAAGCACAAGAATGACTGGGAACTTTTCTGTTCTCAGAGCCTGGAGATTTACTTGGATTTTCAACCTCAAGTAGAAAGCAACCTCAAGTAGAAAGCAAGCAATGTAAGAGACCTTAAGCACCCCAGGGAAGAGTCTTAGTGGTCTGCGTAAACACCACGGAGATAAACAGAGCCAGTCAATAAACAAATTGATTTGTCTCTAATCTTTTATATCTAATCGTGCCTTTGCAATACAGCAGCAAATTAGAATTCTCTATTTAAGTGCTGCTCATAAATTTTCCATTATGAAACCAAATAATGATGCTACACCAATATCTCATTTCCTACAAATATTCCCAGCAGGAAATATTTTTTAAGAAGCCATGTCATGTTTTTACATTTCAAACACTGAGATTTGCATATTTGAATCAACTTGTGCAAGTACAGTAACATTACAGATACTATTTTGTTTCTGAACATTGTACCTAGAATATTTTTATGCATGGTTCCGCATACATTGTTGAAAAACCCTGCTATGGTTTTTCACATCAGGCTTGTTGAATAGTATCAAACTATCAAACAAGACTTTAATCTGTTTGACCCAATGTCTTCTTGTTTAAAAACAAGTTAAAGCTATTAAGAAAGTGATGTAATGTTTATAAGGTGTTTAGAGCTTACTGTGGGTGCTCTATTTCCACCTCCAGTATCAACTCTGGGGGAATTTCAAATAGCTCAGGATCTTCTCCATTGGCCTGCAAGATCAGTGGCAGCAC
>CM074987.1:21258855-21273621 GCA_037576825.1 Pangasius krempfi
TGTCAAAGAAAACCACTGGTGTACCAGCAACCAGACATCGAACAGTTTGGCCAAGGAAACAGCAGTTGATGACAGAAACATTGTGAGAGCTTTGAAGAAAAACCCCAAAACAACAGTCAGTAACATCGACAACAACCTCCACAGGGCAGGGGTGATGTTATCACAATCCACCATTCGAAAAAAGACTTTGAGAGCAGAAATTTAGAGGCCATACATCAAGATACAAACCACTCATCAGCAGTAAGAATCAGAAGGCCAGATTGGAATTCACTACATTAATCATTAATCATGGGTCAAGCACGGTGGAGGTAGTGACATGGCTTGGGCTTGCATGGCTGCTTCTGAAAGTGGGTTACTAATATTTATTAATGGTGTAACTCAGGATGGTAGCAGCAGAATGAATTCAGAAGTTTACAGAAACACTCTGTCTGCCAATTTAGAGACATGCATCCAGTGTAATTGGGAGGAATTTAATAAATAACTTTACTTTAATAAAGAAAAATTCTGGTGATATAACAAGAATAAAATAGTTGCATTCTGTAATAGGAAAATAATCAACATTGTTTAATTACCTCTAACAGTACACCCCACTTGATTTATTTATTACATATAACAACTATAAAAATTATATTTAAAAAAAAATACAACAACAACTGCTACTACTACTACTAATGATAATATCATCACCAAAATCTGCATACCTCAGGTTGCCTCCATTAGAAGCAAATTTAAGATGAGCACAGACAAACTGGAACATGTCCTCTGCTGTCCTGCATTTCCGTGCATCAAATACCTGAAGAGGAGAAAATATTGTCATATGTACACTGATCATCCACTTGAAAGTTGAATATGATCTTCAAAAGTCTCAAACCTAGAAAACCTGCAAACCTGCAAATTGGACCACTGAATTCTGCCAATGCACCTGGGCGCGTTCCTCCAAGCCTGCTTGGCTCCAAACACAAGCTCTTCAGTAGTGAGCTGATAAGATCTGGTGACATCAATCTCTTGAGCAATCTCATTAACCCGGGCCAAATGCTCGTCTATTTTAGAGCTGTGTTAAATGATGAATACAAATGAGTTGCGATTAGGCTTGTCAGCCAAATCATGCTTTCAAGGTATAAATGATCCCAATGGCAATTAAATTCAAGCTACTGGCCATTTTTCCCAGGCTGGGCTGATTAAAAATAATCCAAGCAGTCTGCAGAATGCTCAGCTTGGCAACCGTGATTAACATTCCTCAGATGTAAATACACAAATGCTTAGATAATGCCTACCTTTTAAAGGATTTGTAGTATTGGTTAATGAAGTCAATGGCCTGTGTGAGGAGCTCATTGGAGGAAGGTGGGGAAATGGGAGGGGAGTGAGTTAGAGACTTTGGGTTCATTATGGCGCCCTCACATACTTTCGGCTTGCAGCACAGACCCTGGAATTTCAGACAGTCATAGCGCAGGACTAAGAACCAAGACTAAGAAAGGCTTAATCAGATACAAATAAATGAGTGATGTATGAATGTGTTGTGAGTTAACAGTGTATATTATAAGCAATAAAATTGTATAGGTTCACACATGTTGAGGATTTAGGCTATGCCTGAAACTGCATTTTACCATGCAAAAAGCATGTCACAATAGTATGGAATAATCATACACAACCATACTACCAGGTCAAGTAGTGAACCTATGGTTTATTAAATACTACCATATAGTAATACAGTTGAAATAGTATCATATTAATTGAAGTAATAAACAGTAGTGTACAAAATTGTTACTAAATGGTACCATATTAAGCAATATTCTATAGTAAGACATAATAGTACTATTTAGTATATTTAATATTGGTAAATAGTACTGTATTACATAATAAATATGACGAAATATGATCATAAATTGTATTCTGTTGTAATGCATAGTAAGTAATAGTACCATACTACTACTACTACTACTAATAATAATAATAATAATTAGTAATAATGATAGTAAATTGTATTCTGTAAATAGTACTGTAGAGTACCATATGAATTATCATTTGTAGCAAATTTAAATAGTAGAAAATTATGCCATAGTAAATAATATATAATGATAAACAGTACCTTCTATTACTAAATAATAACATAGTAAATGGTATGAAATAATAATAAATATTACCATATTAAATAGTAAATAGTACAAAAGTAAAATATAGTGTTCTATAGTAGCACACAGTAAAAAGTACTGTATTGCACCATAACTTTTATCATGTAGCAAAAGGTAAATATGACTAAATAGTATAATAATGATAAATAGTGCCATATGACATAGTAAATATTACTAAATAGGATAGTATTCTATTGTAACACATAGCAAAAATTACTATATAGTATCATAGTAATTATCATTTGTAGCAAAATTTAAATAGTACTAAATAGTTTAATATGATAAATGGTGTGATATAATGATAAATACTACCATATTAAATAATAAATATTATTAAATAGTACATTAATAAACAGCATTCTATAATACATAGTAAATGGTAGTAAGTAGTACTAAAAAGTACACTGCTAAGTAATGTTTTTGTTTTTTTTTTCCTCCCAGTCTCAGTTATTTGGAATTGGACTCACCTTAACAGCTCTGTGATAAAGCGTGTCTTGGCATCGTGATCCATTTTGAAGATTGCACACATGGAGCTCTACGGGACACTGGCCGCTCCTGTTTGCTGCCTGCTAATGACCGTCCAAAACATTTACGTCCCATTCATGTACGTTGGATTACTTCCTTTTTAATTTATTTATCTTGCCTATATTTTTTTATTAACTGAGTCTGCTGGAGCTCCTTTCCTTTACCTTGACAAAGTTTCTTGTCCATAATTTTACCACGCAGTTTCTACTGTTACGAGAAATTAGCATTTTGATAGCTAAATACAAATTTATAATAACGAACAAAAACAAGACATTCTTCTTCTTCTTCTTCTATTTAGACAGAGGAGTTATACAAACATAAGTAACAACCTATATTTACCTTATATTTTAGATGCCAGCTCATCATCGGTGTGCAGCATTGTGCGCATATTCAGTTTTTTTGCTCCTTTTATACACTGCACTTGCTTCGGATTGGGGCAGAATGGACAGAAAAGAAACGCCAAACTCTTGAGATGTCAAGCTCATGGGGAGAGGGGGATAAGGAGCTGAGAGCACTACTCTGAATGGTGGGCTATTTACGTTACTCACTTTAAACAATAACACCAAGATGTTTCAAAGGAAAAATAACTTACAAGAAATTTACCAAAGTGGAAGATTTCTATCATTACTTCAGTTCATAACAGATATAAAGACAGTATACTGCTTCTTTACCATGAGTTGGTATAAACAAACAGAATATTTAGATCTCATTTGAAAAACTAGTAGTATTTTACTATTTTGGCACAAACTGGAATTCAAATATTCTCCTAAAACTCTTAGAGCCATGAATGTAATTAATTCCTGAAATAGACATTTTAAAGGGTGATAAAGGGTCACATTGTTCCACATGTTGTTTTTCTACTTATAAAGTGCAGAGAAATAAAATTATCTACACAAAGTTCACATCAATATGACAGTCATTAACGAAGGAACAAAACACACACAATTTGCAAGAGTCCAAGGGGTCCAAGCACCAAAAAAAAAGAATCCATATAGTAATTCTACCTTTTCCTATTAGGGGTCCAAGCACTGATGGTGTAGGTAGGCCTATTCTAATTGTAGGCTTTCATGATAGGCCAAAGCACCAAAGGTGCAATAGGTAAATCAAAACAAATAAGAACATATTTGACAAAAGCCTGTTTGCACTCCCTTTTTTCATTTTAGTTTTTTGCAGTGCCACCACTGGCAAAAATCTCCACAGTCAAATATGCTCACATCTATTAAGAACAATTCTGAAATATGTAAACCATTTTATGCCTACGCATCATCAGTACTGATGATTTTTAAGCATGATGCGCCAAGTTCTCCCACAAAATTTAATACATACAAACTATGTCTACAGGATGCGATGCCTTATTATATTTAGCGTCAAACCCTCGAACAGAGAACCCTGCCCTGAATCAGATTTTGAGTTTATATTCAATGGTTTGAAACAAAAAAAGACATAGATCTTCTGTTTAACTGACTAATGTAGTATGCAGAAGGCCACTAAATGACCATTTTCTACTTGTTGAAATTTCAGGTACATGTTGAAGAGGCTTAAAAAAAATTAAGGAAGTCAACCAACCATTTCAACAAGGTACCAATTCAATATATAATAATTTACACAATGCAAAAATATATTTTATGTATGAACATTTATTTTAATAGTAACATGAGTCACTGACTGTCAAGTTAAATGTCAACAATAAATGTCCAACTTCTCTATAGACTAAGTGTACAGAGTTTTAAATGAGATACATGAGATTGCTGTGGATGGTACCACTTAGAAAATATGACGATGGCTTCATATTGCTATGATACCAAATTGCATTTTTTCAACAGTTTTGCTCTCAAGTCTCCATCAGTGAACAGTTGATAACTTCAACAAAATAGACTTCATGTTAAAACTATAATGAATTTCCTGGTTACACATTTGGACCTTTTGCCCAAGTAGTGCACAGTTACAATAGGGAATTGTTTATCATCGCAATATCCGGTGTCACCCAGATGAGGATGGGTTCCCTTCTGAGTCTGGTTCCCCTCAAGGTTTCATATCACAGAGAGCCTCTGGCTTGCTCATTATATATTTCTGTAAAGCTGCTTTGTGACAGTGTCCATTGTTAAAGCCGCTATACAAATAAAATTGAATTGAAGTTTAATATGGAAGTGGTTATCGTGTTGTTTATTATAAGTTATTATTAACAACAGTAGCAAATATTTAAAAAGTAACAAATATTCATTAACCAAATTCAAGATTCTACAAAATAAGAGGCCTAGGATATTCTGATTCATGACTTTATTTAATAAAGCACATAGACAATGTTTGTCTGTCATTAGTCTGAGAGAAATGAATAATTATCTTATTTGTCAAACTGATCACTGGATATGACTATTTTTTAGTATTTGAATAGCCAGATGGTGCAACAGTGTTCACATGAGAAGAAAAAAATCAAACATTTTAGTCATAGATTTAATCAGTGCTGACAAATCAAAGCTCATAACATTTATTAGATATTTATTATGTACAATGGAAATAAATACAGATTATACACATGATGCAACCAGAGGTCCATAAGCTACCAGTATGGTTCAACTGAACTGCTTGTTTGAAATTTTCGCACAAATATACAGTTGGTCAGTAAGTATTAATTTTTTTTTTTTTTTTTTACACATTTTGGTAATAGAAATGTTACATTATTCCTTTGGAACCCTGGACCTACAATAGTGACTGGTAATAAGCATAATATAGCTTTCTATGAGCTTTAAAGCAGTCCAGTGTAGCATCACCTTCGATCAGAGTTGTTTTGTCCTGTTTCATCCTGACCTAGAGATCCTGTCTTTTTGATATACTGTGAAAAAGAAATGGAGAAAGATTAATCCACCTAGTTTAGGGGTGGTGTGATGAAGCAGTTACTGTTACCATGTCCTAAAGTTCCTCTTATACGACACGAATTTGCCAGCCAATTATTTAACCATTTTTTTTATAGAAATGTAAAAAAAAAAAAAAAAAAACTCCTCACAATAAACTTCACATATCAAAAATTACACTCATGTGATGCCTCCACCAATACAAGTCCCTGTGAAGAAGCTGTTACTACACAAAAATAACGCTTTTGAATGAGCTCACTGACGTAAATCTGTGATTTGGAGCTCAATTACTTTCAGAGCTGCTGTTATAGAAAATTAATCAACACCTCCTGACCAATCAGAATCAAGAAAACCTTTACAGCATTTATCAGCGGCTTCAAAAAAAAAGAGAAAACATTTATGTCCATAACGATCCTCTCTGTTTAAACCTCTTGTTTCATAAAATATGGTAATGTAAATCACATTCCAGTGGTTTTACGACTTTTCTTTTACTTCTCAACTCTATTGATGTTTACCTTGTTTAAGATCCAGTCAGCGTCAGAAATAGCTCGCTGGATGATCAAACCAATTCGTTGCGGGTCATCCTCATCTGCGTGGCTATTGTAACTCTGTACAGGACAACACAGTCTGTTATGCAATTTGATTTATATGACGATTCAATGAACATGCAGATTAGTCTGTGATGTCATCTGGTAACATCTAGCCACAATTTGAGCATGCGTTAGCTATTTTCTCCTGAAAGTTGGCGATTTTCTGACCGCAGGTAAAAGAGTTATTAGGTAGATAAATCAGATGTCCAAAGTTTATTGCAAGTGAATGCAAAAAATTAAAAAATGTACCCAATTTATTTTGTAAATGCATAAATAGTTGGTTAGTGGTGCTGCGCTCCTGAGCTCGGGTTACTGTCTGTGTGGAGTCTCACGTTCTCCCTGCGTTCGTACGGGGTTCCTCTGAGTTCTCCGGTTTCCTCCCACCTCCCAAAACATATTCTGAATGTCTTCAGAAAATCTTCCATCCTCACTTAACATGGTTTGATATGCAAATGATCATGAATTAATTCAACCGACATGCAAATTTCTCTCTGACGTCATCTGGCGACTTCCAGCGACTATTTCAGCAGGGATAAGCCACTTCCCCCAGAAAAAAATGTTGCCATCAATGCGCATAAGCGTTAGACTGTAAACGTTAAAAGAAACATTGTTTTTTGCTTGCAAAGTCTGCACTCTGTTTATTCTACCCCTTATCTGGGATTGAGAGATGTGCACTTGTGCCTTTTGATGACCCACGTGTTTATGGCAGAGTTGGTGTGTTTTTGCACCCAGGGCGGTCAGTATGAAGTGCTCAGTACCTGTCGGACAGTGTGTCGGTAGTGTGCCTGCATGGCCGGACTGGGCAGCAGTTTGCAGCAGCGCAGCAGGTAGCGGTAAAGCTGCAGCGGAGTGCGCACGAGCTCCGCACCCGGAAGTGGTGCCATTCTCACCGGCTCACACTGACTCTGATGACCTTCACTCAAAACCGGTTAAAAAAAAGTCACTCAAAACCGGTTAAAAAAAAAAATACAGGAGAGCAAAATGAGGCTAGAACATAGCTGTGTATCGGCTGTAGTGAATTATTGTTTGTCGTGTTTATATTCTGATATGAAGTGTTCCCTTCTGAGCAGTGCGCGCTGTTTAAGAGGACCGAATCACAAACAGCTCCTCACTGCCTACTCAGATTCCCTGAGAGGGTGTAAAGTAGTGGCTTCTGCTCCCTGCCTAGCGCTTTGTATGTGCAGTAAGTGTGTATTTGGGATTCTTCCTAAAGCACCTTCCGGTGTTCGTGCAGCTCTGTAATAATTTCAAACTAAAAGTCTCATTTTTACTTAAAAGAAAAATTGATAAATACAAACAAAAACAAACAAACAACAACAACAACTACTACTACCACTAGCACAAATACTACTAATACTTCTACTACCACTTCTATTACCAATTCCACCACTACTACTACTACTACTACTACTATTAATAATAATAATAATAATAATAATAATAATAATTATTATTATTATTATTATTATTATTATTATTATTATTATCGTTGTTGTTGTTGTTGTTGTTGTTGTTATTATTATTATTATTATTATTATTGTTGTTGTTGTTGTTGTTATTGTTATTATTATTATCATTATTATTATTATTATTATTATTATTATTATTATTATTAAACTTTTCTTAGCAGCAGTTTATGTGGAAGTGATATATTTCTACTACATCGCTGTTAGTAGTCTTGATTCTGATTGGTCAGAAGGTGTTGATTAATTTTCTATAACAGCAGCTTTGACAGTAGTTCCGCAGTAAATCACAGGTTTATATTAATGTGGTATAATATAAAGGAAAAGAAAGAGAGGCTGGTGACTTAAATGAGGATAGGAACCAACTTGTTTCCAGGTCCTAGTTTCCTATTATAGGAAAATAATCAACTTCGGGATGGTAATAGATAAAGTTGAATGATTGATTAATTAAATTACTTAATTAAAAATAAATAATTGATTGATTTGTTAATTCAATTTGTTAATTAATTAATTACATAACATTAACTTCATATTTTCATTGCCAAAAGTAAAGATTTTATTTATTTATTTATTTATTTATTTATTTTTCATGACAATCTTATTTGGTTTTCTTATGAAAGTAGCTACATTTCTTTAGCTGTGTGAATAAACATTTGTTTTGTTTTGTCCTGTATTTGTTTTAAGATGTCATTTGTATTACATAGGAATTATTATTTTTAACAGAGTCCGATTTTAATATATACTTGTGATAAAAGTTATTGGCTGGAACCTGGGCCTATTCCCTAAGGCTAACGCAAGGCTCCCTAGTGGACCTATAGTGCACTACAAAAAAGGAGAGAAGTCATTATCACATCCTTTGTGTCATGCAGGTAGGGAGCCCTTTGGGGTTCAGCCATGCATACACACGTGGGCATGCTTTTGATGTGGTCCATAAATTCAACCTCAGTGTTGGAATAGGTCAGTGGTCATTCCCAGGATTCCGATGCCAAGCGTCCGACCGGATCGGTGGTTCATAAGTGTCCAGCTGGCCGAGTGAAGAAGGCAGTGTTAATGTCATCAGTGAATACTCACATTGTTCAGGAGAAGGAAAACCCCAACGGCATCAAAGCCGCTAGTCAGCATGGTGTTGACAGGGTGTCAGGAGGTATACGTGACAGAAGAAATCAACATACCTACCTGGAAAGTTCCCCGGCCTTTTATGAAATATTAAATCTAACAGCCGCAGCCTTTGGGTCTTGAAATGTAACCAACAACAGACTAAACAATCACATTATTATTATTATTATTATTATTATTATTATTATTATTATTATTATTAAGTCATTTTGTGTGGGACAGCCTACCCAGACATAAAGTTTTTCTATGCTAAACTATAATGATACATTTCAACATTTTACATATATTTATACCATACCTGATTGGTCAGAAGCTGTTGATCAGAACATTGTCCTGGTAATCATTATCCAAATCAATGTCCATTCCTGCTGACATATTCTTTATATATACCACTGGCCACAATGGCCACAGTTTTGACCAGAAACAAGTAATTATTAAATTTCCTGGCCCCCATAAAAAAATTAAGACTTGCAATAATAATAATAATAATAATAATAATAATAATAATAATAATAATAATAATTTACATTAATAATTGACAGATGTTAGATGTATCATTCAGCAGGCCTGAAAACTACAGTATATTTTGTAGATTAAATAACTACATTTATACCACAGCGCAGTTGAATTCTCAATTCTGATTGCTCAGAAGATTTTGATAAATTTTTTTTTTTTACCAGCAGCGCCGACAATAGTGTAGCTGCAAATCACAGGTTTATATTAATGGCAGACAATCCACAATATTCAAAGGCTAATAATAAGCAGATAAAAAAATGTTTTGTTCTTTAACAATGAAAAGTGTATAATTGTTTATATGGTGAAGCTTTTTGTGATGACATGTTTATTTAACATTTATGGAAGGAGTCTCCAGTGTGAGCACATTGTAACAGTTTTCTGACACAGGAAAGTCTTCAGGAAAGAGGATTTTACACTTTCTGATTTCTGACTCACATGACAAGCTGCATTCTTTTCTTATTAACTTCAAAAGAGTTTGGTGTGGTGAAGGAACAAATGTATGAAGATGACATTTGGGTTTGAGATCAAAAGATGAATATGAGATGATAGATCAGAATTACGGTTTTTAACTTCCTGATGTTTAACACATTTAGATGTAAATAACTTGGAACATGATACCTTTTGTTTGAACCCACCCATTTTTCTAGTGATCATAAATATTGGAACATGTGATTAACTGGTGTTTCTTGTTGCCCAGGTTGAATGTAAACACATAACCAATTGAAACAGAAAGAAACCACTGGTGTACTAACAACCGGACACTGAACAAGTTGGCCAAGGAAAACAACAGCAGTGAGAGCTGTGAAAAAACCCCCAAAAACAACAGTCAGTGACATCGCCAACAACCTCCAAAGGGCAGGGGTGCAGAAGGCCAGCTTAGAATTCACAAAGAAATACAGAGATGAGCCACAAAAGTTCTGGACCCAAGATTAACCTCTACCACAGTGATGGAAAGGCTAAAGTGTGGAGAGAGAAAGGATCTGCTCATGATCCAAACCATACAAGCTCAACAGTCTAGCATGGTGGAGGTAGTGTCATGGCCTGGGCTTGCATGGCTGCTTCTGGAAGTGTGTCACTAATCTTTATTAATGATGTAACTCAGGATAGTTGCAGCAGAATGAATTCGGAAGTTTACAGAAAGATTCTTTCTGATAAAGCTAAACTAAAACTTGATTTTGTTGAACTTGTTTGAACCTCAGGTAACTTTCTGGAGTGCTTCATTGTTTGTTTTTATTACCCTTTCTATTTCCTTCTCTTTGTGCCTGCAGCAATGACAGATTATGATTAATTACAAAATAATACTTCAACAGCTGTGCTGTTTCCTGCTGGACACTCCTCCAGGTTTTCATTCCCAAAACATGCCATCATGCAGCTTAGTTCTTAAGCGAGGGAAGCTTCTGCTCTGCCACAGCTAGCAGGGGTCAAATAGGCTAAAATACGTAAGGAATAAAACACTTGGAAGCCTGTTGTCATGGGAAAATAATCAACAGTGGGGAGTGTTGAATTACATGGTGTTATAATGTATAAAGGTATATAAAGGGTAAAATCTTTTTTTTTTTCCTTCCTGGATGCCACAACGGGAATGGTTTTGCACATCTTAGATATTGATTACAGAGTTAGACTCAAATGTAATATTTAATTGAATTTGAAATATAATCTACTCAGAAAAGGGGGAAATTCTGGCTAGATGATAATAATAAGCTTTTTATAACATTTGTAAGAAATGAAGCAAGCTCCACGTTCTTCATGCATCACTGCATAGCCTCAGGAAGTACACTATAGCACCTGTTTTCATCTCAACACAAATCTGTCATTTTTACGTAACAAACAGGCTAAACAATGACAAACCTGATTCAACATACTTTCCATGGTGATGCTATTGATTTAAATGAAAGATATGTTTTTCTCATTAATGGCACCACCTGCTTCCCAGAAAGCAACTTTACACACACCCACATATGTACACACACACACACACACACACACACACACATACCCATACCCATTCTACAACATGTTGACATGTTGTTGTTTTGAAAACTTCCCTGAACTGAAATATATTTCTCGTTTGCATGTATCTCAACCACAGGTAAAGTGGTTTACTAAAAAAAAAAAAATTAATAATAAGTAAATAAATAATAAAATAAAAGTGAAAAGAGAGAAATGAAAAGATGCTTTTCCCACAATGTAAACACTAAAATACTCAAACCAGACTGTCTGGCATGGTCACATTTACTGAGATCACGTTTTCCTCCATTCTGACGTTTAATCTCAATGTTAACTGAAACTCTTGACCTGGATCTACATTTATCATTGTTTCCCCTGACATGTTGGAAACTTTCCTTCTCCTTTCATTTTGTGATATTTATTTTATTTTATTTAGAATTTACAAAAACCCAACACGTAACAGTCTATCATGAAAAAGGCATTGTATCCAATAAATGAAAGTAAATCAGTACATATGTAGATACAGTACATATATGTATCTTTTTTTTTATTTTACAGGGACAAATTTTCAGAGCAGTTCGTAGCATTAAAGAGCAACTCCAGCTTTTTTTCCCACTGTTTTCACATGGGGAACTTGTTCAGACAACATCTGCATCATTTCTATGCTATATACTGTATATGTACGTGTGGAAATAAAAGCTCAGTGGAGTATTATAACTGGTGCTGCTTTCACAAACACTATTTAAAAAAACTGAAATTAAAAACCTTAACTTATACAAATGATAGGAATTATATCATACAGTATATTTCAGAAACTTTCTTGATGAAGAACTACTACATTTTAAAGATTTAATCAAACTGTAAAACAAATCTATCACTGTCAGTTACCCAGTAAACATAGACACTTTGTCACTCTTTAAACCAGGATTAAATCTATGTAGAGTTTTCAGTGCAATATAAAATATAAAAATAATGCATGCTGCTGTATGGATGTGTATGTAAAACTTCAAGGGCAAATGAACTAAAGTAAGTGCCACTGGGCCCCATAGCTAGCAGGGCAGGAAATAAATCATTTAAGAAACTAGTTTGGATATAGTAGTTTATAAATGATTAAACAAAAAAAAAAAAAAAAAAAACGAATTAGTTCTAACATATCTGATAAATAATTAAAAAGTAAAAAATAAAAGAGAAAAAAAATCTTTCCAGTATTTAAAGCAATTAGGACATGTGCAGTGTGGGCAATTAAAAAAATATTTAATAAAATCAAACTGATGAAAAAACTGACATGGTTTCCTTCTGTTACATAAAGTTCGTAAAGTTGTTTCAGATGAAATTATAGAGTGAAAAAAGAAGAAAAAAGAGAACTCAGGACTATGCATTTATTCATTTGGTTTATTGAATGTAAGAATGTGTCGTTAATGTCGCATGGTTAGTGCATCTGATCATGCTTGATATGTATAAGAATCCTAGCAGTTAAATTGAATAGTTTGTCTTGTGTTCCAGTAAAGAGGGAAATGCCCTGAACTATATGTGATGCTCTGAAAGAATGAACCAGGGTTGTGTTATTATTTAGACAGCCGCACATAGGTGTAACTTTGTTTTGAAAAGCTCTAGAGACAAAGAGGAGGGTAGGGTTTTAAAAAAAAAAAAAAAAACAAGCCAAGTACGTCATTTCTGTTAAATCACAATGTTACTGCATTATAAACACTTTGTAACCACAGATCTCATGTCCTAGAGACTAGAGTATGCATCCCAATATTAAAGGCCAATATTAAATATATAAATATGACACTATTAATTAATGAATAGTATCATCTCTTTAAAGTCTTTTTTTCTCATGGAGGGCATCGGAGGAGATGCATCTTAATAGGAAATATTGCAAATTTTTATGGATAAAATTATAAATGAAGTAGGTGTAGTAGATGAATGCTTAATCCGCTTATCCTTAAGCCCTGGGCACTGTTTATTAACAAAAACATTGGCCTTATTTTATTAATTCGACAACAAAAAATAGGTACTAAAAACATACTGCAAAATCATAGGATGTGCTGCATCAAGTGCTAATTTATAAGCAACAGAATAATGAGTATAGAAGCCATATTGTTAAAGTAAAGCAAATTTGCAGTAATTAATGTGATAATATACTAGCTACCTATTAGATTTATTGTAATTCATATATCATCGTACTAGTCTTTTCCTTTTTTCAGTTTTAAATAGCCTCTTTCTTTTAGGTTACACTGTATTACATTTAACAGCAAAGAAAAGACTCCATTTCCTCCTTCAGTCTGCATTTTCTATCCCTGCAATTTTCCCTGCTTAAATATTGACATGATGAAGTCACCATCTCTGAATAAAGCTGATACTGAACAACCTTTCAACGCACTTAGTAGGCCTACTGTTTTTCTTTACTTTTCTACACCTATATACTCTAATGATTTGTAAGCCTACTGTCTGGTATCACCCAGAAGAGGATGGATTTCCTTTTGAGTCTCAAGGTTTCTTCCTCATGTGGTCGCAGGGAGTTTTTCCTTGCTCACTGTCACCTTTGGTTTATTCATTAGGTATATAAATCTATATTCTGATTTCCGTAGACCTGCTTTGTGACATTGTCTATTGTTCAAAGTGCCAAAAACTTAAGTAAATTTAGGTACAAAGTTTGTTTACTAATAGATATTACGTAAAGTCTGCCTTGATGTTTCTGAGGTTTCTGTATGTCTTCATGATTAAAACACTAGACTTAATGACTTCAACAAGAACACTTAAAGTCTTATTTATTCAGATATGCATATTATTTAAAGCACAGTATATCTAGCATTTTTTTTTTATTTGAAACAACTAAAAGAAATGAGACACAAACCAGAGCTTTCATGCACCAGTGCTTCTTCAAGAGGAAGTGTACTCACAGTTCCTACCTTAGAGTTTTCCACTCAAGACAATCTATCATCTTTCACATACCAAAGCCACCTTATTAGAAAAGACAAGTTTTCCAGGTTTTATTGATTTAAATGAAAGATATCACACTCTTTAGGCTCATTAGTGGGATTTCCTGCTTCCTATCAAGTATCATTAAACATTTTATCTAAATAAGGTCATGGGAAAGTTTAATCAGCTTTTGTACAGTATCAGCAATTAAAAAGTTAAAATGTCTGTGTAAATCTATTAGGATTTTAAAATGTGCTGGAATTGTACTTGAATGTATTTTTGCTTATTAATTTCATACACTTTACATGGTGATACAATTAGTTTTCAATTTGAGCCATAGATAAATCAGAGAACAATTTCCTTTAGAGTTTCTCTACTAGAGCCTAAAACTCATAGCTGGAGAAAGATCATCCTGCCTGATGAGGTTTGACGAAAATAATTGATTCTGTAAAACAATTGTGTTAAAATCCAGCTGGAACTAAATATCTCTGCATAGCATGCTCATAACTTAATGGCAGATTCCAGGCACATATTGTTTACGTTGTTTAATATATGATCATGTGCATTTTTTCCCATATAAATGCAAATTAATACACTTAAAAATAAAAACTTATGTTATCTTGTGGATTTTGACATACAGTCAGGTCCATAAATATTGGGACATCGACACAATTCTAACGTTTTTGGCTCTATACACCACCACAATGGA
>CM074987.1:21273721-21297889 GCA_037576825.1 Pangasius krempfi
ATGGACAGATGAGACCAAGATCAACTTGTACCAGAGTGATGGGAAGAGAAGAGTATACAGAAGGAAAGGAACTGCTCGTGATCCTAAGCATACCACCTCATCAGTGAAGCATGGTGGTAGTGGGCATGTATGGCTGCCAATGGAACTGGTCTTACATATAGTGGGATCCAAATATCGGAGAGCATTATGCTTGTATTTTTCATTCTTTTCTAATTGAATCCTTTTTTTTCCCATTATAAATTTGATTATCAGCAATAACCTGAGAGAACAGTAGAATCTTAGAAATACTTTTGCTTTAATGACAGCGTGCACATGGTCAACATCACAAATATGCTTAAAATTAAATAATGACCTAGAAATAGCCCAGAAACATGAAAGTTGAATATTCTTTATTTTATTGAACTTTCTGTTTACATATTTATTTATTCTTTGAATCTGTTTACATATTTATTTATTCTTTAAATTCTTTGTATTAGCTCTGCTAGTTCTACAGACCTGATTACAGCTTATAAAATGATTGGAATTCATATTTTTATTTGTTTCTTTGCTTGTTTGTTTGTTCGTTGAACTGGTTTAGGAACATTTTTTTCATTATCATCATTTCTGATTCGAGTCTGATTGACTTTTAATTACGTACGGTATGAGCTCTGATATGCAAGCTTATAACAAATGTGTTAGCATGAGAAGGCTTTGTTTGCTGATTGAACCTTTTTTAATACACAAGAGGGGAAAAAAACATAATCAAAGCAGCTATGTGTATAATAACAAAAGCAACATGTTTGTCAAACGCACCAAATAATGATGGTGAGTAATTATAGAAAAATGCGTTATTATATATTATATTAATCTTTTTATAGTCTGTCCTTTGTTCACTTTTGTCTGTAAAAAAAAATTAGGAATAATAGGCCTATATAGTTTTTCGGTATCATTTCTAACTTCCTGGCCCGTAAACAATATGACGGTGAAAAATATGAAACGAGGACATTCAAATGAGAACATTCTTCATTATTATGAAGCAGACATCATGAAGAAGGGAACAAATATGAAACAATCCTCTGTTGTAGTGAAACACTGATTGTGTACTGATTCTGTACATATTTTTCTGTCAGTTCTTAATAATTTTAAAGAGCAAGATTGTTCTTACCACAGTATGGGGAACCCCTCATGGGAGAAAACATATTTAATTGACATTTTATACTAGATGTTTCCTTGTTGTTGAACAATAAGACCATTCATATACTCCATCAACAGAGGCTGAAATGAGCCGAGATGCCAGCTGGGTTTTTTCATTTTTTTTTAAGGCGGGCATGTAGATTAAAAAAATTTTCACTTGATTCCTGCAAATGAAACTTGAGATGTTAAATGTCACAAGAAACATCTATCAGTTTGCCTGATTTATGTATGTTTGTGCAAAACCCTAAGAATTTCATCATTAATTGAATTTTAAAAAGCAATATTTACCCATACTTGATTACGGAGACATATTATATATGCATGCCTCAGTGCAATATTAAAAAAAAATTAGACACCCTTTTTTTCACAGCGCCCTACGTACGCCCTGAACTTATAACAGCACTTACGCTGGTACTGTTTTATTTGTAAATCAATATGTGGCTTATTATCTACTTACCTACTTTGTCATCCATCATTTCTGTAAAAAAAACAAACATTACAATCTGCGATCAAAGGACATTATTCGACTTGGTGTTCCCTGTGTTAGGTCTGAGCCAATATTTGATTGTATATTATTATGTAAATTTCTACTTCTGTTTGAGTCATTTATTTGTTTTCGCAAATTTGGGGGGGGGGGGGCTTAATGTGTTAACTGTTGTTGTGTCTTTAATTGTTGTTGTGCTTTTTTGCTGCCTTCTTGGCCAGGTCACTCTTGTAAAAGAGATTTTATCTCGATAAGCTTTGCTAGAATTTTTAGGTGATAAAAATACTGAATTTTAATTTTCTTATTAATTAAATCTGTAGGATGGAGCTGTCTGTCTGTCTATCTATCTATCTATCTATCTATCTATCTATCTATCTATCTATCTATCTATCTATCTATCTATCTATCTATCTATTTATTTTGTTTATTTGAATTCCAGTGTAGTTATGCCTTGGATGTGAAACACATTAGTTAGTTATATTTATTTATATCATTGTATAATTAAAAGAACAGCACGGCTCTGACTCTTGGATTCTCATATGCTATCATGTGTCAGTAACTATATGAATATGAAAAAAGAAATATAAATAATCATTGATATGGTGAAGTTTTATGTTAAAGAAATATTATACAAACACATCCTAACATAACATTTTCTCGTTTTTTGTCTTATTATTCAACAGAGAGAAAAAAGAGAGGCTGCTGAAGTAACAACTGTTTATAGTTGTTGTTGCTATAACGTAAGGGATAACACAAATTTGTTTGGTCATTTGAGCATAGACATTATATAACATTAAATGCAGATATAAATGGTTAAAAGTGTGACATGTCATTCATTAATAAATTAAAAAATTGTAATCATTGGCAAGCACACAACAGGCCGTGCTGTTATTGGAAAATAAGCCACTCCAGGGTGGTATACGCCACCCCAGTATGTTTAAGTTCGAGTTTTCCAGCACAGCACAGTCTTCAGAACCGAGGAGTTTATGCTTTGTGTTATCAACGTCAAGAGAGCCTGGTGAGAGCACGACTGTTATGGTTACTATAAATGGTTAAAAAGTTCTTTAATGAATCAAAATAATCAAATACATTGACTATTTATTTATTATTTAATCCATGACTAAAAAGACTAAAGTTCTTTAGTCAGTGTATTTTATAATAAGTAAGGCGCTTCTCAAATATTTATGCTTTACTAATGTGACAGTGTAGAATAAACAAGAATTGTATTTTGTTTCATATTCAGTGATTATTAATCTTTTTGCTCTCTTTGCTGATGTTATCATTAAAGGTTAAATATGTAAATAACTTGTACTCCCAGTAGCAGGTTTCCCATTAACTGCAAATAATCCCTCATGGATTATCTAAAAACCACAAGTGACTAAAAACCACATGTAAATTATTTTGTATTCATACATGCAGTTCATGTAACATTTCTGTACAGGATGTCCTGAGAAATTATATCTTTAATTATACCTTTATGAAAATTAGGTAAATTAACCAACAGCTAATGACTTGGCAAATGATTTAATCAACACTGAGTCATCTCCAGTGAAACTAGTTACAGCAATTGTTTTACTCTTTTTTCCCCCTTACTTATAGGCTTTACTGTTAAAATGTGATAATGCACCTGACAAAAAAAAAAAAAAATCTTAATATCTCTGCCTAGAGTATGGGTAAAATAAGTCTGCATGGATTTACACCATCAGCTGTCAAGAATGGAGAAGGTCTTGACCAAAACAAAACCTGAACATAAGGAAAAAATAAGACCTAACGAGAATATGTGATGATTACAAAGACAAGGAAGTTCATTCATGTGGGCCTGTCTGAGTAATGCTTCCATTTATCTGAGGAATTTTTTTTTTTTTTTTCAGGCATTGTCTGAAGTACAGTGGTTTCCTGATTCCTGTCTCAATCAGTTGTATGTAAACAGTGATAAAATTAAATAGTAATTAAATAATTTAAATAATAATTAAATATTAAATAGTATTGAATTTATCTATGAGTCATTTGCTCCAAACACAAGTCACAAGGCGATAGAATCTTCTTCCATAATAATAGTAGCACACAAGTAAGGAATAAAACACTCTATGTTATGCTGTTATTGGAAAATAATCAAAGACAAGGTGGTGTGTGAAGCATAGTTACTGCTACCACCCTGAAGTTGATTATTTTCCGATAACAGCATGTCCTGAAGTGTTTTATTCCTCTTATACTGCAGCGGTTTGCCATCAATAACAAATGTTACTTTATTATAGAATGATACCTCATAATTTTTATCCATTTAGAGTTACATTTAATATTGGAGAATGTCCATGAAACAGTTTAGCTCCTGTTATCACTTACATTAAAGCAGTATCCTCAGCAGCCTCCTTTTTTGAAAAAAGCTTGTCATGTAACCAAGAAAGCGTAAACTCGTCTGTTCTGAAGATGCTGAAAAACCTTGTGAAAAAAGTTACAGCTTTACCTCTGTCTGTTACAAAGCATTGACACTGGAGACTCCCTCCATAAATTAATGTCTTCTCATACCTGCACCATATCAACAATTATACTTTTTATTCTTTTTTTTTTTTCATAAATCTGTCTATCTGGAGATTCCACCTTACAAGCCCTGTTATAGTAATCTGTTGCTATAGAAACAATAACAAATTAGAATTAGTGCATTAATGTCCACCAGATGTTTCTTACAGCTGGAACTACTTTCAGAATTGCTGTTATAGAAAATTAACCAAATAATCAAATGTATTTGTCAGAATTGCGAATTCAGCAGCACTGTGGTATAAATAACAATAAGGCAGTAATTGTGAGGAATACAGTCTTACCTTGAAAGATAAGTTTTTGGCAGAAAAAAGCACATCTACTGTAGATATACATGTCTTCACACTGAGATGGTGCTTCTGTGGAAATTTCTTTGAAAGTCAAGATGGAATTTGCAGGAAGAATGTACCTGACCTACCTGACCATAATCTATAGTTTTGTGTAATTACTAGAAATATTGTGTATTTCTAGGAAGGGAAAGTAAACTGATTTCATTAACTTCCTGCTTTGAGTAATACGCTAGAGTAAACGTGAATGTGAGGGCAGGTGTGAGAACCTTTCTTTGTGACTATGATGACTGGGACATTTGCTGCAACAACTGTTGAGATCTCGAATCCCAAACAACTCAACTCGAGTCAAACAAGTTCCTCGCTCCCACACCGTAAGGTGAATGGGAAAGGGAGTAGATTAAAAATGGACAGTTAACAGGGTAACACATGTCTGCATATGGCTGCTCAAGAGGTATATACAGTATTGTGAAGATTTTAGATGCTCTGGTTCAAGTCTAACTCCAATGAATCCGAAGTGCTGGTTACATATGCCTCGCTACTACTCTTATGGAATGAAGACCTTTCTTTCCTTTCTTTCTTTCTTTCTTTACCAAATTTAAAGAAGTTTTTTTTCAGCTCCCATCAGCTCCCACTGTATCAGGCAGCGACTCCAGGGCAGACCCCGGACACACTGGCGAGATTATATCTCACAGTTGGCTTGGGAATATCAGGAGATCCCCCAGGATGAGCTGGAATCTGGAAGTCTGGGCTGACCTACTCAGCCTGGTGCCACCATGTCCCCCACTAGGAAAAGTATAATAAAAATGAAAGAATGAATGAAACAAACGTATATCAAATATGAAAACATAGAAATCAGTAATCTTTTTAATGTGAAATAAAAATGTTTTTTTTTTCCTTTTCTATTATGCACAGTAATACTACTACAAGATGAGGGCAGATCTATAAATAGAACACAGATGTATTTCCCCACAAGGAAAAAAAAAAAGAAATTATCTGAGTGTTGAAAAAATATACTGATAATATGGATGATTACTACACAGCCCTGCCCACTGGCTCTAGACACAATGTGGCCTGCCCCAAAACCTGATGAAGGTGTAGCCTATAAAAAGGAAAGGATGCTCTCTTGTGAATCAGATGTGCACTTGCCACAACTTGTACTACAACTACCACTACTAGAAACTGAAGAAAAGCTACTGCCACATAAATAAAAAGGTGAGAAGCTTATTTTTGTTAGCCTTTAACCTAAGTTTAACAACATTTCATGGGCTGAATTCAGAATAGGCTTACTATGATATTAAGCACAGTAGTACAATTTTATATATATTTTTAATTAACATAGATCTATTTATATCATCAACAGACTCATTTATCATCACAGTGACAGTGTCGGGCACTTTCTATTTTAATAAACATGGGAAAGATCATTCATGACACCATGAAGGAGCCCCCCCTGACCCAGACAAATAAGGCAAGTAAAGTCAACTAAGCTAAATAGCATAACTGGAAAAAGAAAAGAAATGAATTTATTTATATGTATAAAATGTTATTTTTACTTGTTTGTATTTTTATTATTTTTAAAATATGAATATGAATTTATTTTTAAAGTAATCTTTTTTTAATAGTTAATTTATTATTATTATTATTATTTGTAGTAGTAGTATTTTTAAGTATTTTATTTCCTGTGCAGGTTAGGGAAAACAGAATCAGCCGATGTCCGATGTCAGTACATATGAAAAACTTTCAAAATGGTTCAAGCCACCAAGACACACTTTACCACCGAGCTGTCAGGGTGAGTACTGTCAATAACCATTACATTCATTCTGCTTTTTTAGTGCTAAAAACTAAAGAAAATATCATTGAAAAATGGGGGAAAAGTTTTAGTCTAAATAAATAATAATGTTCCAAAAAATACCAGGAATTTCACTGGGTAAATGATTAGTATAAACTACAATGCTATATAAACCAATGACCTAGATGGAATACAAAAAAATTGTAAAATATCAGAAAAGAAACAACTTAAAACAATATATTTATTTGATCAAATTTAGCAAGAATTCCTGTCAAATGTCTACTGTCTTGCTTTTTCAGAGTCAGGTCTGCAAGCCGAAAATGTGTGAGGGCTCCATAATGAACCCAAAGTCTTTAACGCGTTCTTCTCCAGTTTCCCCACCTTCTACCAACGAGCTCCTTACGCAGGCCATCGACTTCATCAACCAGTACTACAAATCCTTCAAAATGTAGGCGTACTTCAATACCATTTGTGCTTGTTGTAGGTTAAATGAACTAAGCTGAGACACGTTTTTGATCCAGTGGTGTTTGTTTAATGCAGCTCTAAAGTAGATGAGCATCTGGCCCGTCTTAATGAGGTGGTCAGTGAGATTGATGCCACCGGATCTTATCAGCTCACCACAGAGGAGCTCACATTTGGAGCCAAACAGGCTTGGAGGAACGCACCCAGGTGCATCGGCAGGATTCAGTGGTCCAATTTACAGGTCAAATATTCTTATTCTTAAAATCTTATATCATGCTTTGTGAATAAACTGCAAAATTAAGAACTGAAATGTGCAAATACAAAATTTAATGTGAGCTATTTCTCTCCTCAGTTGTTTGATGCACGCAAATGTAGGAGCCCTAAGGAAATGTTCCAGTTCTTGTGTTCTCACATAAAATTTGCCACAAATGGAGGCAATTTAAGGTACACTTCATTTATGGTGTTTATTATGTTTGATAACCAGTCATTTTGCTCTTATAGAATGGAATGTTTTTGGCTAATGCGAGGAATAAGACACTCTGTGTCATGCTGTTATATGAAAATATTCAAAGACTGGGTAGTGTGATGCACAGTATAAAGCAATGTCACTGTTAGCTCCTCAAAGTTGATTATTTTCCTATAACAGCATGTCCTGTAATGTTTTATTCCTGTTATACAACAGCAATTAGCCAACAATTAATTAGTTTTTTTATTTTATTTATTTAAGAATAATGGTGCACTTTTACAGTTATAATTAATGTTGCAGAACGTCTGCAAAACAAGTTAGTTCCTGTTATCACTCATGTTATAGCAACTATGAACAGTCGTTCCCTCACCAGCCTCTTTTTCTTTATTTTGAAGTTAAGACAAAAAAATGCAGATTGTCATGTTACAAACTGGAAAATTATAAACTCTACTGTCCTGAAGACTTTCCTGTGGTGGAAAACTTAAAGCCACAGTTTACAGTTTCATCTTCTGATCTCAAACCCAAATGTCTTTAGTGTGTAGCAAAACCAATGAATTGGCCATTCCAGTACTTTTGGGGGGACAAGTCTTTTTGAATGAGCTATTATTATAAAAATAATAATGCATTATAACAGGCACATTAATATAAACGTGATTTGCCTTGCAGCCGGCACATTCTGACCAATCAGATTCAAGAATTAAACAGTGCTGAGCATAATTGTTATTATTTTACAGGTCAGCCATTACCGTGTTCCCTCAAAGAACTGACGGCCAGCATGATTTCCGGGTTTGGAACAGTCAGCTCATTAGATACGCTGGATATCAGATGGAAGACGGACGAATTATAGGAGACCCTGCTAATGTGGAATTCACTGAGGTATCCACAAGTCACACTTCAGTTTATTTGGGTTCTAATTTTTCTGAACCATAAACTTATACATAATACATAATTCACCCAAGCACAGTGTATCTTTTTGATTTCTGAAGTATCTGAACTCTGCCTTCTAACAGATTTGTGTCCAACTTGGATGGACACCAAAGTACGGGTCCTTTGATGTGCTGCCACTGATCTTGCAGGCCAATGGAGAAGATCCTGAGCTATTTGAAATTCCCCCAGAGTTGATACTGGAGGTTGAAATGGAGCACCCACAGTAAGTGATGTGCACACTGTGTCTTTGGTAAAGGATGCGTATATAATTTATACATATCCTGTATACATATGTGTTAATATGATAGATACGAATGAACATACAGTAGTTTAGGCTCTGATGTTACAGCCACGCATTAAAACTCTTTGGTTTTTCCACAGGTATAAATGGTTCAAAGAACTGAACCTCAGATGGTACGCGCTGCCTGCAGTGGCCAACATGTTGCTGGAGATTGGTGGTCTTGAGTTTACAGCATGCCCTTTCAATGGCTGGTACATGGGCACTGAGATTGGTGTGAGGGACTTCTGTGATACCCAGCGCTACAACATTCTTGAGGTAAACCTAGTTCACTCAGTGTGGGATGGTCCTGAAGTTTAGGTTTGGATAGTTTAAAACTAATTTCTATTTTTAATGCCTTACCTTCTACAGAAAGTTGGGCGTTATATGGGGTTGGATACACACAAGCTGTCATCACTGTGGAAGGATGAGGCTCTGGTTGCCATCAATATTGCAGTGATTCACAGTTTTCAGGTACAAAACTCTTGTATTGCTCATTATGTGCACTTTCTATACAGAAGAAGACATTTCTATAGTGTGCAGTAGATCTCATCTGAGTGCCTCCTTGTCTTGTGCTGCAGAAAAATAAGGTGACCATCACAGACCACCACTCTGCCGCTGAGTCCTTCATGAAGCACATGGAGACTGAATTGCGCCTGCGTGGTGGCTGTCCTGCTGACTGGGTTTGGCTGGTGCCACCCATGTCTGGTTCTCTGACTCCTGTGTTCCACCAGGAGATGATCAACTACATCCTGTCCCCCTTCTTTTACTACCAGGTAGAACTCACTCTGCACCTCTTACCAGAACAGTGAATACTGTTATAAATGCACAATGAAAAAAAAGTTCCACATTCAGAGACGACGACTTAAGTCCAAAAGTTATGTCATTAATTTCATGGGGAAAGCTCCTCATATTCAGAGTCAGGTAACGCAGGTGCTGAAGTCGATTTTCTGGGCTCTCCATTCAGATTATGCAAATTGCTTTTGTGTAGTTCATGTCTCCAGGGTTGCCATACTTTTGTTGATTCGATGTTGCTCAAGAAAATGGGTTTACGTTGAAGGACAGAATCTTATGTAACTGATACACCTTTGTTTTAGGCAAACTCCACCCTGTGTGCACATATCCTGAACAATACAGTAGCACTTAAGTCTGTAGTTACACCTTGGAATAACAATGCGCTCAATTTCGATATTAAATCCACAATATGCACCTTGCTCAACTCTGAATATAGCCCATAGTTATTAGAGCAATTATTATACTAAAACCTTTTAAAAGCCAAAGTGTAGAATACCATGTCCTTATAAACCAGGTCCAATGCTGCATTTACTGTAAAGAGTGAAAATATCTATAAATCTATATCTATATATAAAGTTTCACTTGTCTTAACTTGCTGTTGCTATTGCTTTTGTTTGAAGTCTGATCCCTGGTTAACATATGTCTGGAAAGACAAGACAAAAGGACTAAAGAAACGAAGAAGAATCAGCTTCAAAGCACTTACAAAGTAAGACAACCTCACAATTTTCAATTTCGGGGCACGGCTCTGCTGCTGACCCAGTGCTTCACCACCTAATTTCAGTTGTCATTGGACATATTATTTTAAAACTGTTTTTAAATGAAGTGATGATCATGTGCTTACATTCTGATCCTTCAGGGCAGTGGTTTTCTCTCAAATACTCATGCAGTCTGCCTTAAAAAAGAGAGTACCTTGCACCATCATCTATGCTACTGAAACCGGAAAATCACAGACCTTTGCCAAAAAGCTCAAGTCAATGCTCAGCTGTGCTTTCAATCCCAGGGTAAGAAAACCATCCCCACAAATTAGTCCCTTTCATGCGATGGAGCTGATTTTTTATTTATCTGTGAGATAAACACTCAACTCTTTAATTTTTTTTACTGATACAGCTACTTTGCATGGAGGACTACAGTTTTCAGGATTTTAAGAATGAGCGTCTTATGATGGTCATCACCAGCACATTTGGCAATGGAGACCCTCCAGGAAATGGAGAGGTATGTAACTCTTAGAGAGAGTTAATCTCTCTAAAGATTTACCTTATCATTTTATGGCAGTTATTTAATTACTGTATGTATGTGTTTAGTTGCTCGATGATGTTGCATCAAAAGCAGTTTGAAAAAGTGATATTTTAGCTGTTGCCTTTCTAAATACTGTAATGCAAGAGGGAGAGAAAAAAATGGCAGAACAAAATAGGTGTATGCAAGATCTTGACACCATGATATCTTCTTTTCTCAGAGTTTCAAGAAGCAGCTCATGAGCATGAATAAGCTGCAAAATAACATGAAGTGAGTCCTAAGTATATCTGGTTCAACTAACAACTTAAGAACTGTTTAAGAACAGGAGGTTTGAGTAATCGCTTTTTTCAATTGCACAGGTACTGTGTTTTTGGCCTTGGCTCTCGCATGTACCCACAGTTTTGTGCTTTCGCCCATGCTGTGGATGATAAGCTCGCAGAGTTGGGAGCCAAACGTGTGACCTCCATAGGAGAGGGAGATGAGCTCAATGGGCAGGAAGAGGCTTTCTCTGCCTGGGCTTGCAACGTCTTTAAGGTTGGTGGGATGCTGGCTAACTTTAATGCTGGCAACTAAGCATATCAACATTCAGCTTTTTCTAAAAAATGTATTTCATCCTGTAGGCTGCATGTGAAGAATTTGGTGTTAAGAGCAAACTATCAGGGTCTGAATCCCTAACAGAGACCTGGGATGCTCGGAAACACCGAGTGCAACCTGACAGCAGCACCCTAGACTACATCTCAGGTACCTGTCTAACAGCAACACCATACATATCATTGGTGATCAGATATTAATGTAAAAGAATACAATTATTAGCTACTCACATTTATAATGAATATTATGGTGCTGAGCAGCCTACATGTTTTGTTCTTACAGCCCTGTCAGCGCTCCACTCTAAAACTGTGTTTCCCATGAGGCTGAAGAAGAGAAAGAATCTCCAGAGCACTGCGTCAAGGTCTGCTCTTAATCAGCTTACTCTATAGTCTTCTTACCTTACTTTGGACTGTTGCCAGCCCATTTTTGATCTGCTGTTTTTCACTGTTTCTGGTTATTTGTTTTCAGCCGCTCTACTTTACTGGTGGAGCTGGAGGTGGACGATGGGAAAGAGGTCTTAAATTATGCTGCAGGTGACCATGTGGGCGTTTTTCCAGGGAATTCGCATGAGCTGGTGATGGGCATTCTGAAGCACCTTCCCAACGCTCCTCCCACCAATCAGAGTGTCCGACTCGAATACCTGCCTGAGTCTGGCCCTGGTAAAAATTCTACTAAACTTACAAGACTTCTATCAAATATCACCATGTGAAAATCCCAGCATATATGCAAGCAATAATGGTCATTTCCAAATGACTAGTGACGGTACACAGCAACTTTAAACACTAGTAGTCTGTTATGTATCTGTGCTAGTTTGTTTGACAGAATTGGTAGTCCAAATGCCTAAAATGAACAATCAGTTGAGAATCGGGTGTTCTATAGAGCCATATAGTAATCAAAAACCTTCTTTTCACTGTGTTGTCCTGTAGGAAGTGAAGAATGGCAGACAGATTCTCGTATCCCAGCCTGCTCTCTAACCGAGGCTCTTACATTCCTCCTGGACATCACCACACCACCTTCTCAAAGCTTCCTACGCAAGCTCTCACAGTTGACCAAGAAGGAAGATCACCGACAGCGCCTGCTAGAACTGGCATCGGTATGCTAAGTCCATACTTGATGAACAGCTTCCTTACTTTAGGATGTAACCTGAAAGTTCCATAACTTGTGAAACTTCATTTACAACACTTTTCTGCAGGACTTCACGTGTTACTCAGAATGGAAAGCATTCCGCAAGCCCAACTTCCAGGAGATTCTGGAGGAGTTTCCTTCCCTGGAGCTCTCTGCAGCCTTCCTCCTCAGCCAGCTACCCCTGCTGAAGCCCCGCCTCTACTCTGTCAGCTCCTCCCCTGATCTCTACCCTCACGAGCTTCACCTCACTGTGTCTGTGGTCAACTACCGTACCCAAGGTAAAGGACAGAATGCAATATTAATAAGTAAAACAGTGCTACTGTATAGGAAGCTCATTTTAACCAACATAAGAATTTTATGCTGTGGAAAAAACATTGTATTTTAACATCCTATATTGGTTCTTATTTCTAACCAGATGGAAAGGGTCCGCTACATCATGGTGTCTGCAGCACATGGCTCAACACTCTCAAAGAAGGACATACAGTTCCCTGCTTTATTCATGGGTATGTAACCAAATGCTTTTTGCAATTACAGAACACAATATATAAATAAATGGCATGAACAGTGACTATAGAACTGTAAAAAGAGGGGAGAACTTGGGCTCGAGTTCTGGGCAGCTTCCAATTAAAGAATCTTGGGTAGGTGGTGTTGAATAGTAGGGAGGAAATGGGGAGGTGATGGTTGTGAAAAGTTCATCACTAGTAGAGAAAAAGAAAGATAAGAATGTATAGGCAGTATATACTAGTACGAAGGTGGACCTGTAAATGAGGTCTTTCTCCCAGATTTCACTTATTTCCTAACTCCATTTATACTCTATACCTGGTCCTGAATTACCACCACCCTACACATTTTGGTTTTTCTCTGCCAATAATTCACCCTTCATTCTGGTTCTGACTTGTTAATTAGTTAGTGAGTGGACTTAAGCTGGGAAATGGGAAAGCACCAAAACTGCAGAGACCAGGAATGAGAAAGTATATGCAGTTAGGATCTTTAGGCACCAATTCTGGCATGAAAGTGACTTGTCATATCCTGATTGTTATGATTTCAGATCCGGTGGATTCCACCTTCCACCAGATCCCACCACTCCAACTATCCTAATCGGAGCAGGAAGTGGCATTGCTCCCTTCCGCAGCTTCTGGCAGCAACGCTTCCTTGACATGAAAAAGACAGGTAATCCCAGATCCACTCCTGGACAGGCAATCTTCAGTATGAAATATAATAAATCAAGATTGTTTTAGTGATTTTGAAAAATGCAGTAAATGTTAAACTGTTATTGCAGGTTTGCAAAAGAGTCCTATGATGCTGGTGTTTGGATGTCGTGATGCAGACACAGATCATCTTTATAAAGAGGAGACGTTTGACATGAAAGAAAATGGGACTCTGAAGAGCATCACTCCAGCATACTCTCGCCAAGCTGGTTACCCCAAGGTATGTCATGAACTGCTCATTTTCTTTGGAAAAAAATTTCTTTGAATCTGTCAACAGAGGTGCCAACATTTCAACTTTTTGGCACCTCGTATCAACTTAATGATAAGCAGCTTCTCCATTTTTTATCTAATGAAGTGAAAGTAAGGTCTGTCACATTTGAAAAATCAGAAAAGCTTAATTTCCAAGTGTCTCCAATATCGCTGTAGCAAGGGTGCAACGGCTGAAAATACAGTGGCTAAACCATAGATGTTGGCACTTTAAATATAATAATTAAGGTTGTTATCATGTGTAAAGACAGCTGTCTGTGATACTGTTTACACATCAGATACCCTGTGAAGCACAGTTGCCCTAACCTATCCTCTTTTTTTTTACCTAGGTTTATGTTCAACATGTCCTGAAGAAGCAGCTTAGTGAAGAGGTTTGGGAGGTCTTGAACCAGAGGTCCGGCCATGTGTATGTGTGTGGGAGCATGAACATGGCCCGGGATGTCGCACATGCTATACAGGAGATCCTGGTTAGCCATCTGGGTGTAACACTCACGCAGGCTGGAGAATATCTGGACCAACTAAAGGTGGGCTCTCATTATGTCATGACATATCATAGATCCATGATTTTCTTAATAGTCTGTTAAGCCTGCACCAAATTAAGATCATTTGCCTGTAAATGTAATGATGATGTTTTTATTTTAGGCTGAAAAGAGGTACCATGAAGACATCTTTGGAGCCTAGTTCTGGAACAAGCAACACAGGAAGATCTGTGTTAAAAATAAATTAATATGTTCACATCTATCACCATGAGTTGCTTCAGCATCAGAGATCCAAAAGTCACTAGTTGAGATCCGACAAGCAGTAGTACATATTGTATGTGTGTAACATTTTATTGTTTTATTTCAGTCTCTGTCATCATGTGTATTATTATTGGAATATTCAGTATAATAATTCATTCATCAATTCAATAATTCAATCATCAGTAATTCAGTAATCTTTGTTTATTGTATCTTCTATAAGGCATAAAATATAATCTTAAGGATTCATTGGTGTTGCTGAACTCATGACTTTCTCTATGTATGCATTTTGTAAATGTGTCTTTAAAAAGTTTGAAAATTGAAATGTTTGTTATTTTGATTTTTGAACTGATTATTCAGCCATTGTGTACTAATGAAACTGTACAATAAAATGGATTTATGGGAAGAAGTTTATGCGCTTTATGAGCCTCATTCTTCAAGCTAGATACAAATGAATTTATTCGTAAATCATTCACGGGATCGTTTGCACAAGAAATGTGGTATGTATGAAAAGCCTGTTGGATAAGCATATTCAACATTTGCTCCTGAGTTTGTTTAAATTTTAAGTATTAGGAGACTCACTAATGTGAACTTCGACTGATCGGCTTTAAATTGTATAACTGGGTAATCGATTTTATGCATCGATTACGCTGTCAAATCTAAATGACTTATTTCAATTACACACACCAATTTAATGCAAATTTTGCAAAAACTTACTCAGTTAATATAAATGATTTATAAGTAAACAATCAATCCTGCAATCCAAGACTAGCCATTCAATTATGACAAATGTAATGGCACCCTATAAAAGGAGGAAATGTTAGTGCGTGTCTATGGTAGCCGATGTGCTGCATTACTAGTAGAATCAGCGCATGCTTTCCATAACAGTTTAGTCTGTTTAGTCCAATTATTTTTGTCTTCAACTCTGTCAGCTTTGCCTTTTATGGAGTTTTGTGGGTGTGGCTACATGTAAATCACTACATGCCTTAGTGCAAAGTAAATCAGACAAGCTTTTGTAAATCTGACAGAAATGTTTAATTCAGTTTGGCCTAAGAAAACATGTACTCACAAATTTACTAAAAGATTTACAAATGTGTGTATTTTAAATGTAGTATAAATGGCTTAATGGACTTAAAATAATGAATGTAAATGGACTTTAAAATCAAAAAAAGTGTTAAAAGCAATAACTTTAATGTCTCAGACATGAAAGATGCCGTAATTAGTAACTAATATTTTCTTATTACTTCTTATTTATATATTTGACAATGTTTTACAAACATAATCAGCCAATCATGTGGCTGCAACACAATGCAAAAAAATCATGCATATACAGTAATGAGCTTCAGTTAACGTTCATATCAAACATCAGAATGGGGAAAAAGTGTCATCTCTGTGACACTCATCGTGGCATGGATTTTGGTACCAGAACGGCTGGTTTGAGTATTTTTGATAAACATAATCTGCTGTTGTATCTCCTCCGCCTCAAGGTCGATGTTTTGTGCATGCTGAGATGCGTTTCTGTTCACCACAGTCGTAAAGAGTGACTATCTGAGTTACCATATCCTTCCTGGCAACTCGAACCAATCTGGCCATTTTCCTCTGACCTCTCTTATCTACAAGGCGTTTCCACCCACAGAACTGTCACTCACAGAATGTTTTTAGTTTTCACATCATTCTGTGCAAACTCTAGAGACTGTTGCGTGCGAAATTCCCAAGCGATTAGCTGATTATGAAATACTCAGACCAGCCCATCTTGTACCAACATCCATGCCACAATCAAAGTCACAGAGATCACACTCTTTCGTCATCCTGATGTTTGATATGAACCTTAACTGGAGCTCTTGACCTTGCATAATTTTTTGCATTGTACTGCTGCCACATGATTTGCTGATTAGATAACTGCATGAGTGTGCAGGCGTACAGGTGTTCCTAATAAACTGGACGGTGAGTGTATATGCGTTGTTGTTTTTTTAAATACCGATACTGTTTGTCCATAACGAAATGCCGTAGTGCTGTCACAGGAAGTAGTGTGCTATGCCGCTGGTGTGCGCGTTCTGTTTTCGCTACCCGTATTCCAACAAATCCCGCCTCCTGTTTGGTGATTGGCTGCTTCCTCACGGCACAACGACAGCTCCTTCGAACCGCGTGTGAGTTTAAATTACTGACCAATCATAACTCAGAACGCCGGATCGTATAAGCCAATCCCTACCCAGGGAGCGGACTTTTCGGAACACGGGTGGGAAATATTAACCTCCGGTGAGCAGAAGGGACACAGGTTTCTCCTGACCCCAGTTAATTTCATCGTCGTTTCTTTAAATTTTTTTTTCTCAAGTACACGATGGCTGGAAGCCGACTTGAGAAGGTCGGAACTGTTTTTACCCGGTACGTATTTGGGTCAAAAACTGTTTTATTTTTTATTTGAGTTAGCTCATTTGCTTTATTTTTGGTATATTGAACATAGAACTGGCTAAAATGATAAAGTGACGCTGTTGTGTTAAATGAAAATGCTTACAGCTCTGACAGAACAAACCCAGCGGCTCAGAAAGCAGCCCAAATTCATGCTTGTACAAATAGGTGTTACGGTTTGATGCTTATAGTGTGATAACCGAGTCACGGTTTCTCAGTATCACGGTATTAGTATAAAAAACTAGCTATTAACTAGCTACTAACTAGTATAAAAAACATGATTAAAAACGATGTATATTTGTCACAGTGTAAAGACCATAACAGTTTATTATGACATGTTCTCCCTGTGCTTGTGAGGATTAACTCCCACCTCCCAAAAACAAGCCAGTAGGTGGATTGGCAATTGTAAATTGGATTGCAAAATACAAATTTTTACAGATAATTTCATAATTATTCACTATTGTGGGGATGCATACATCACTTTGAAAACATCATCCTCACTGTGAAGCATGGTGGTGGTAGCATCAGATTGTGGAGAGGCTTTTCATTAGCAGGAACTGGGAAACCAGTCAGAGTTAATGGCCGAGCCAAGTATAGGGCAGTCTTGGTAGAAAATGTGGTGTAGTCTGCAAGTGACATCAGCTTCAAACAGGACAATGCCATAGGTACACTGCGTTCAAAACCAAGAAATAGAAAGTGTTATAACGGCCCGGTCAAATCCCGGACCTTAATATGATTAAGGAATCAGTTGCAGTTTAGTCCATTTCAGTTCCTCACTGTGAAACTGCATACTGAATACTTATGCAAGGCACTGTAAATTCACAGTGTGTGAGGTGGAAATGTCTGCTTTATCCTCATCACTTTCTTTTTTTCTGCCACTTGTCAAGGGTTCGAGATCTTATGCGCTCTGGTGTCATCAAAGAATCTAAGAAACCTGTTTGGTTTGATGTCTATGCCGCGTTTCCTCCAAAGAGAGAACCCGTCTATGTGAAACCAATGAGAGTGGTGCGGCGGAAAACTGAGGAGAATGTGCCTGAAATCTTTTACAAGGAGGATCAAATACGAGCGTAATGTCCTAAAGATTCGTCTGCTTGGCTTTTGTGTATTGAGTGTGTCATAAACTATAATAATAAATGCAGAAATAAATAATATATGAAGTTGTGCTCTTTTCTTCACTATAGGAAATTCTATGAGTTGTATGGAAATGGACCTAAAGCGTTTGATCTCACAAAACCGAGCTTTGTATCGACCTGTCAGAGGTATGATTATCTTTTTTTTCCTTTTTTTTTTAATAATTAAAAAAAAAAAATTATTAATTAATAATTTTTAGTAATTTAAAGGATTTTGACACAGGTTTCCAAGTGTTTTAGGGATTTGAGCTTTTATGTCATATGGCATCATTTATCATGCTACAACAAACCAATCAAACACCAGCAGGAAAAGAAGGACTCTAGTAACTTCTAGTAACTACTAATGGGAAAAATCTGTAGACTAAATGGTTCCAGTTTAAATTAGGAGCAGAAGTCTTAAACAAGGTCTGAATAAAATACATAAGCCTTGATGTATATAAGATATAAGCTCATGGGTGAAGATTTTCGAGACCTGCAAAAAAAGGATAAGAAACTGGCCGATATTAATCAGCGCATTGTACATCCTGGTCTATCGATTGGCCTTTTTTTATATTTTCAGGTGATGAGGGGAAAAAGGCAGGAAAGTTTGCAAATACATGAACGTTTTGATGAAAATGTGTCAAACACGACCTGTCTGGGTTTTTCTAATCAACAACGCCAAACTTATGCATAACATATTTTTATATTTAAGCGTTGTCTGGATAAAGAAGATGGAAAAGCAAGAAAATAGGATATTTATTGTATGTTGGTGTCTGTTCGGACCAGAAGTTTGTAAATATTTTCCATGCTGTGCTATTTTATCTTACCAGAATATAACTGTGTGCTCTTTGTGCGTTTGCTCAGGTTTGTGGAGAAGTACAGCGAATTGGAGAGCAGGGGAGATGTGAAGACAGAGATGCTGCTTGAGGAAACGGCAAAGGCTCTTCTTGCTGATGGTGTCGTGCTCAGGAGGAGAGGTGGTGGACCTGCTGTGAGTCACTGTCATGAATAAGAATTACACACATCATACACTGCAGATGTACTCGGTGTGTACTACAGCAGACATTTTTATAAGTTTATAAGTAATTGGTATGTAACGCTGTGTTTGACTCTGTCCTACAGTGTAACAGTATGAAGTAAAGAATAAAACACACGGTGTCATGCTGGTGTAGGAAAATAATCAATGATGGGGTAGTGTTATGAAGCTGAGTTACTGTTACCCCCAGATTAATTATTTTCCTATAACAGGAAGACACTGAGTGCTTGATTCCTTACTTACACTATAGTACAGAACCAAACACAGTGTTAGCGTGGATATAAAAAAGTCTACACACCCCTGTTAAAATGGCAGGTTTACAAATAAAGTTTAAAACAATCAGAAACTTTTTTTTTAGGGAGAAAAGGAAAAATAAAAAGCTTACAATAACCTAGTTGCAGTGCCCGGAAGGCTCAGTTGGTAGAGCATGGGATTTTTGATCTCAGGATGTGCTAATGCACTCTCAGTACCGGTCCCGGGCCCGGATAAATGGGGATGGTTGCGCTAGGAATGGCATCTGGTGTAAAACCTGTGCCAAATCAATATGCGGACAGTGGAAGGTGATCCGCTGTGGCAGCCCCTAACAGGAGCAGCCAAAAGAACAATAATAACCTAGTTGCATAAGTGTGCACACCCCTAAACTAATACTCTTTTATTGAAGCACCTTTTGATTTTACTACACCATTCACTCTTTTTGAGTAAGAGTTTGTCAGCATGGTACATCTTGACTTGGCAATATTTTCCCGCTCTTTCTTGCAAAAACATTCTAGATCCATCAAATGGTGAGGGCATCTCCTGTGCAGAGCCCGCTTCAGGTCACCCCACAGATTTTTAGTTGGATTCAGGTCTAGGCTCTGGCTAGGTCATTCAGAAACATCGATCTTCTTTTGGTTATGCCATTCCTTTGTTGATTTGGATGTATGCTTTGAGTCATATGCTTCCTTTTCATCTTCAGCTTACTAGCAGACTGATTTATAGCTATTCATGATTCCCTCCACCTTGATAAAAGCCACAGTTCTGGCTGAAGAAAAGCAGCCATAATGCATGATGCTGCCACCACCAAGCTTTACCGTGGGTATAGTGTTCTTTTGATGATGTGCTTTTTTTTTTTTTTTTTTGCACCAAACGTATATATTTTGGAATTATTATACCTTTTGGACTTGGTCTTCTCAGACCATAACACATTTTGCTACATGGTTTGGGGTGATTTATTTGAGCTTGGATGTTTTTTGTGAGAAAGGGCTTCTGTCTAGCCACACTACCTCATAGCCCAGACATGTGAAGAATGCAAGAGGTTGTTGTCACATGCAGGGAGTGATCAGTACTTGTCAGATATTCCTGGAACTCCTTTAATGTTGCCGTTGGTCTCTTGGCAGCCTGCCTGGTAAGTACTTGTCTTGTCCTTTTATAAATTTTGGAGGGACGTCCTATTCTTGGTGATGCAACAGTCGGATGAAACCAAGAAGATGTCAAGAAAATCATACAGAAACAGCTGGTCTTTATTTGGCGTTAATCAGAATAATTTCATTGATGACAGCTGTATGATAATTACTTTTGAACAGAAGCTTGAATGTGATTGGTTTATTCTGAGCACAGCCACATCCCCAATTGTAAAAGGGTATGCACACTTCTCTTTTTTTCTCCCTCTGTTAACATTAATAATATAAAAAACTCCTCTTTCAGAGGACTTATTGACTGTTACAAAGCACTGACACTGGAGACTCCTAACGTAAACATTAAATAAATGTCTCCTCACAGAAAACTTAACCATATCAAAAATTATAAGTTTTTCTTTGATAATTAACATGCTACCATTGTAGACAATCATACCACAGCGCGATTGAATGCTCAAATCTGATTGGACAGAAGGTTGTGCATTATTTTTGTATAACAGCATGGCTTGGAAAATAGATCCGGCTGTAACATGAATGAAATGTTATGAAGTCTTTTTTTTTTTTTTTTCTTTTTAAAAAAAAAAATAACCATCATTCAGAAACCAAGTGGGAAAAAATAAGCACATTCTATAATTCAGGAACATGTAGAACATTAACTTGAAGTAAAGTTTTTCTTAGTTTATGCACAACTCTTTCCCACCACAGCATCTCAATGGGGTTGAGGTCTGGACTTGGCCATATACCAATACCTTGTTGTTGTTTTTTCTTCTGTAGCCAATCAGATTATTGCATGTTGCATGACCCAATTTAAGACGATCTTAAGCTGCTAGACAGGTGGCCTCAAATTTGTCTCAATAATATTGTGGTATAAAGTGGAGTTCATTGTTGTCTCAATGACTGCAAGTTTCCCAAGTCCTGTGGTGGCAAAACAAGCCCAAATCATTGCCTTTACAGTTGGTATGGGGTGTTTGTGATCATACATGGTGTTTTGGATTTTGCCAAACATGGTGCCCTACATTATGACCAAATGTCTCCACCTTGGTCTCATCAGTCTAAAGGATATTGTTCCGGAAATGTTGTGTTTTGCTTCATTAATAATACCTTCTGCCTGATCAGAATAGACAATTGGTATAAAATTAAACAATAATTTAAGGTTGCAAATTCAGCTCTTTCCTTTTATATCAGCACATTTATATTTATATATATATATGATATGCTGAAAAAGACTTTAAACTTCAGGCTCTGAACTCAATACACTCCCAGGAAAATGGTCCCATTGCTTGTTAGTGTGCTTTCATTTATTTATTTTTTTTTATGTATCTCTTAAATGTAAGTACATTACATTCTAGGTCCTAAAAGGCATTGTAGTATCTTATTTAAAATTTAAATGTACACTGTATTAATTTTTCCAGGAGGAAGATGCAAAGATGCATGCTAAAGGTACAACTGTAGATGTTACCACTCAGGAGACATTCAAATCCAGTGGGCTCAGTGCTAGAAAGAGACGAGGCTCATGAAAAATCAAGACTAATTCTGTGTTTTGATCACCAGGTGGCAGCAGAGACACGCAGTGCTGTTCTGGCCATGAAGTTAACCGACATGTTGGCTGAACAACAAAAAGACCCAGTTAATGGCACACACATTGCGGAAGAGCACACAGACGCCGCTCCCACCGACTCTTCAAAAACCTTATAGCGTAAAAGACTCTGTTCAACTGTTCTTTATGATTATAAATCTATGTAATGGATATAAAATGCAGCTTGCAGAGCACCAGAGATAAGTCTGATGACCACATTGCTGCTGATATTCCTTCCTTAATTTTAGTTTCAACAGATGAGAAACTGAGAAATGGAAGTGATCTTTTCAATTTAACAAACATTCTGTATTCCATCACAGACGTGTACCTTATGGTCAAAAGTGTGTGGACACTTGACCGTCACACCCATATGTGTTTCTTCCCCAAACTGGTGCTACAAAGTTGGAAGCACACAATTGTACAGAATGTCTATGTATGCTGTAGCATTACAGTTTACCTTCACTGGAACAGAGAGCCCTAAACCTGTTCCAGCATGACAGTGCCCCTGTGCACAAAGCGAGGTTCGTGAAGACGAATGGTGTGCTAAGGCTGGGGTGGAAGAACTCGAGTGGCCTGCACAGAGCCCTGACCTCGACCCCATGGAACACCTTTAGAATGACTTAGAAACACAGACTGCACGAAATCTAGTGGAGTGTTTATGATCAGGTGTCAACAAAATTTTGGCCACATAGTGTATGTTGTATTGTTCATGAATAATCAAATAAATTGTTTTCAACATTAATTGAAAGGTATTTGTCTTAATGTTAAGCCAGTTTAATTTTAATCTTAAATACATTTTCTTTAAGGGTGGTAACAGTAAATTGTTGGGCTGCATCACCCTGGCGCTGATTATTTTCTCAATAGCACATCCCAAAGTGTTATTCCTCCATACGTCTCAACAATATTCAACAATGGAATATTTGTTTAAGATGTCTAATAAATAAATATAATTTGGAATATACACTCACTGAGCACTTTATTACAACTGTACACCTACTCATTTATGCGATTATCTAATCAGCCAATTGTGTGGCAGCAGTGCAATGCTTAAATTCATGCAATGCGTTTTGGTTTTGGGTATTGTTCACATCAACCATCAGAATGTGGAAAATATGTGATCTCAGTGATTTTGACCGTGGCATGATTGTTGGTGCCAGACGGGCTAGTTTCTGTATTTCTATGACTGCTGATCACTTGGGATTTTCACACATAACAGTCTCTAGAGTCCAGAGTACTGCAATAAAGAAAAAACATCCAGTGAGCATCAGTTCTGCTGATCAAAATGCCTTGTTGATGAGCGAGGTCAACGGAGAATGGCCAGACTGGTTCAAGCTGACAGAATGGCTACAGTAACTCAGATAACCATTCTGTACAACTGTGGTGAGCAGAAAAGTATCTCAGAATGCACAACACGTCGAACATTGACGAGGATGGGCCTCAGCAGCTGAAGACCACATCAGGTTCCACTTCTGTCAGCCAAGGACAGAAAGCTGAGGTTACAGTGGGCACAGGCTCACCAAAACTGAATCTTAATTTTTGCTAAGGCACACAGATGGTAGGGTCAGAATTTGGCCCCAAAAGCATGAATCCATGGACCCAACCTGCCTTGTGTCAGTAGTCCAGGCTAGTGAAGTTGTTGTAATGGGGCAGGGGATGTTTTATTTGCCTGTCAATATCGATCAGTCATAGCTTGAATTCTACAGCAGATTAGAGTATTGTTGCTGACCATATGCATCCCTTCGTGGCCACAATTTATCCATCTTCTAATGGATACTTACAGCATGATAATACACCAAGTGACAAAGCAAAAGTCATCTCAAACTGGTTTCATGAGCATGACAATGAGTTGTGTTCTTCACTGGCCTTCCTAGTCACCGGATCTGAATCCAATAGAACACCTTTAGGATGAGGTAGAACGGGATATGCAGCATGAAAGTGCACCTGAAAAATCTGCAGGAATTGCGTGATGCAATCATGTCAACATGGACCAGAATCATAAAGGAATGTTTCCAACATCTTATGGAATCCATGCCATGAAGAATTGAGGCTGTTTTGAGAGCAAAGGGTGGACCTAACCAGTATTAGAATAGTGTTCCCAATAAAATGTTCGAGAAGTACATAAAAATGTTTATGAGAATATATGTATACAGTCAGGTCCATAAATATTGGGACATCGACACAATTCTAACATTTTTGTCAACATAATTGACATGCAGTCAATTACAGCCCGAAGTCTGGAACGCATAGACATCACCAGACGCTGGGTTTCATCCCTGGTGATGCTCTGC
>CM074987.1:21315649-21331901 GCA_037576825.1 Pangasius krempfi
TAGCTGCTAATGGGGATTTCTTTGATGAATCCAAAATTTGAGTATTTTTCTATGTTATGTTCATGTTTATGTTCATATGTTTTTATAGTTTGTGTTGTCCCTTATTATCAATGCAAAATGGTCACTAACTAAAGAGGATTTATGCTGATATTGCCCAAGAACCCTATTTTGTTCAGGCGTTTCCAAACTTTTGGAGGGCAGTGTATCACAAATAAACCCATTACTAATGATGGAGGAGGAAAAACTAAACATCCCACACTTAACAAGACTGAACAAGCGCAATGTTTGTCATGTTGAATGTAGGAATATATTTTGGTTGTAGCTTCCTGATGATGACAGGCAGATCCTATGTGGATCCTCTGTTTGCTGTCTTTAGACAAAAAAAAGCATTCTTCAAAAATATTAAGAGGTAGCAAAAGGGAAAGTCAAAATACAACATATGAAAACAAAAGCGTTGAAATTGATAAAGATAAAAAAGAATTTCAAAATAGGAACTACATCACCATGTTTTTAATCACAGCCAGATAATGTCTTGCAGCAATGTGCCTCTGAGTAATGCCCAAGAGGTGGTTACACTCCTGATAGAGACGCATGCCATGGTAGGGTCTTGGCCACTTTCTGTTTAGAGAAGAGAGCCCCTTTCATCTTTAATCTGTGGCAGTTGAACAGCGGGTCTGAGGTTCAGATGGTCTCTGTCCTGTCTAAGTATCACTGTACGGAGTGCCTGGGTAATGGAAGCTGCAGGGTCAGTTGTTTGGTTTACAAAATTTGGTAATATAACCTTTTGAAACCCCAGGTTTAACCAGAAGGTCAAGTGGGCGCCAACATAGCAGACAATACCAGAAAGGAGGTGAGACAGTTCCTGAGGCTGGCTGGCTATTATTGTAGGTTTGTGCCTAATTATTCACGTCACCAGCCCGCTAACTAAAAAGGGAGACAGAGCTGTTCCAAGGCTGTGCTCTGTGGAGGTCCCCTGTTGTATTTTCCTGACTTCTCTCTCCTCTTTTGTTTTGCAGATGGACGCATCAGACAGGGGGCTGGGGTGGTGTTGTCCCAGGTGGTGGTGGTAGAGAAGCACCCGGTGCAGAACATCAGCCATAAGCTCTCCGTGTGTGAGAACAAGTACAGCACCACAGAAAAGAGTGTCTGGCCATCAAGTGGGCGGTCCTAACCCTCCTGTACTACCTGTTGGAACGGGCCTTGCCCTGACCATGCCCTGCTCCAGTGGTTCCACCACATGAAGGATGCCAATGTGTGGATCACTCGTTGGTATCTGGCACTTCAGCTGTTCAAGTTCCAGGTGGTCCACAGGACAGAGGCACAGACGGCTGTCATGGACTTCCTCTCCCAGCAGGGGCCTGAGTCAGGCGGCAGAGGTATGTGGAGGTGGGGGCATGGTTGAGCGCCATCTTGTGAATGGAGGGCGGAGCAGGAGAAGGTGTGCAACAGGGATTACACACACCTGTGGGGAATTTCCTAGTTATTGCAGTGAGACAGAGAGCGTAAGGAAGGTAGAGAAGAGAGCTTGTTGTGTGTTTGTGTATACATGTGCGTGAAATACAAGTTGCACCACTGAAAAGCGAATGGGTGCTGCAACCCAACCTGCCTCCCGTCTCCTCATTTCCCCACATCAGGGAACATTATATGCGGTTTTAGTGCGGGGGCTCTAGGCCCGCCATCACAATGACCCAGAGAGATGCCAACCATGGTGTTGTGACATGCTGCAATGGCCACCACATAAACTTTTAGTAATAAATGGGGACCTGCCCTTATTTAGCAGTCCCTGATGAAAAGGTGATATTTGGGAATTAAGTAGTGCATCAGATGTAAATGATGAGATACATGCCACTCATTTAGTTTTACAAATTTAATATGTGCAACTAATCCAAAGCAGCTTGCAGAAGTGCTTTGTAGTCTCTATCAGAAACATGTGCTAGGTCACAATGTCAAGGACGAAGAATACCATCAAGCTAAAACCATGTTACTAGAGCAATAAAAAAACACACATCAAGATATTTTAAATAGATTTAATAAGTGCTAATTGAAGTGCTTGGTGAAGATATCTTTAGTCTTTGTTTGGACAGCCAGGGGAAATTCATTCCATCATCTGGGTGCCAGGACAGAGACCTGTCTTGATGCATGTCTTCCTTGTACCTTAAGGTATGGTGAGTCCATTCAAGGTTTTCAGGTAGGTGGTGGCTGGTGTGTATTTGGTTTTGAAGCAAATAAATCAGTGTTTTAAACTTGATGCAGGCAGTAACAAGAATAGGGAACACAACAATGGGGTGGTGTGAGAATTTGGGGAAATTGAAAACAAGTCTTGCAGCTGCATTCTGGATCAGTTGCAAGGGTCAGATGACATGCAGGGGCAGACTTGCCAGGAGCAAGTTGCATTAGTCCAGTCTTGTGATGAATAGGCTAAGAGTGAACAATCATCTGAGTGGCCTCTGTGGATAGAAACAATATAGAAACCTGATAGAAACAGGTAAGCAATGTGAGACAAGAAGGATTATTTGTTTTCACGAATTACCTTAAGGGTGTATGCATTATCAGAGCTGTCCAGGGAGATCACAAGATGCATCTCCAGAGAGACATAGCAGCTAAGTCTTCCTGGCGTTTCGTTTTACTGAGAAGCTTCATGCCATTCATGACAAGATGTTTGCCAAACCTGCTGCGATCCATGCCGAAACATGAGAGTCTGACGGAGGAAAGGAGAGGGTATGTTGAGTGCCTTAGCATAGCTAGATAGCCCAAGGTGGTATGAAATACCTTGTGACAATATGACCTCACTGAGAGAGCAGGTATAGAGGGATAACTGAAGAGGACCTAACATTAAGCTTTGTGGGACTTAGTGGAAAATCTGCTTGGAGAAGATGTAGATCCCATCCATGTCACTTAATATGACATTCTCTCCAGGTAAGAAGCAAACCACCATCATGCTATTCCAGTAATTCCAACACTCATGTGAAGTGAGAATGGACAGAAGAGTCTTTTGATTGACAGTGTTGAAGGCTGCTAATGGTCTAGGAGAATGAGGGTTGATGGCAGTTTTGATGATCTAATAGCATGAAACTTCTCAGTAATGGCAACATGCGCAAGTTCTGTGGAGTGTGCTGCTTTTAAGGCAGACTGGTTAGGATATCCTGGGAAAAATAACGAGATAATTGATAGAAAGAAAGGAGAGAAGTAATACTAGTCAGTAGTTTCTGATGACTGAGGTATCTAGTGTGGGCTTTCTCAAGATATATGGATATAATCCTGGCTGTCTTGAAGGCAGTCAGAAGAGGAGGTCTTGTGAGATTGTGGAACAACTTATGGAACAGCTTCCACTTAAGGACATACAGCACAGGGTCTGTGTACTTGGGGCTTAAGGAATCCTTAGTCCAGGCACATGTAACCTGTTGGGTGTACTAAATCCTGCCTTCCATTAGGGATAGCAGATTTGCTTGAAGAGGAAGTCACCAGGGTGTGCAGAGCACTAATGTCAGTAACTACTGAATTCTGTGCAACTGGTACTGGGCCAGACTGGTCTTCCATACACCTTAATATTACAATATTGACATTATTACTTGTGACAAAGAGACAATGTCACTATTTTAATATTAAGATGGTGATCATGCACTAAAGAAATGGCAAGCTTAAACTTTTTTCTTTCTGTCTGCCCTGTACCTGTAATTTTACCCCTGATCTTGGCTGACCATAAAGTATAGGCCTACTTTTTGTCATAGGCAGCTAAATGCTAACTGCTAACTAGTCACTGCCTATCAGTGTTTGCTCCTACTTGCAGTTTGCATTAAGTTGTAGCTGCTAGCTAGATAGCCCAAGGCTTTAAGAGGACCGGACTGCACTTACTGCTTATGGGTTCACTGACCACTGACTTTCAGAATAAATTGTAACAAAACTACAGTCCCCTCTGAAATTACTGGAACAGCAAGGCCAAGGAAAACAACAGCAGTTGATGAGAGAAACATTGTGAGAGCTGTGAAGAAAAACCCAAAAACCACAGTTAGTGACATCTCCAACAACCTTCACAGGGCAGGGGTGAAGTTATCACAATCCACCATTCGAAGAAGACTTCAAGTGCGGAAATATAAGTCCCTTAAATGGAGGTGACTGTTCTGTGGATCTGGCAGAGGAAACATGGATCAGGATCAGAATTGTCTGCTATCTGGGTTATTCCAAGTAGGTGACTCAATAGATAGGCTAGATTGGATAGATTGATGAATCTGACTGTCATGTCTTCTCAGAACAGATCAGGGTCAGATAGACTGCTCTCACTTCCAGCTGGCTGATGTGTCCTGATCTCACACCTGGGGGACACATGCCCTCTATGCCCCTGTGTCATGACACTGCTGTAAAGCCAGTATTATAGTGTCTTTCTCTGATGGGGACCTGCTCCCAAGTGGACTTCTTTTTTTTAGAAAGTCTTTGCGTCACCAGCACGGTAGAACTTCTGCCTCTCTCACTGAGGCAAGCATATGTATTTGAGGTCTGGCCTCAACCCACTTCTCAATGTCTTAGTAGCTCCAGCAAGCCCAATAACACTACTGCTGAGGTTGTTGAGGGTAGTCCTAGCATCCTCAGTAGGTACCCATACCACACACAGTGGTCTGGCTGAATGCTTTAAATTAAATTATGTCTGCCATAAGCTGGAGTGTCAGTGTGGCTTGCATGATGAATCTTAATGAATCTCATAAGCCTGTAGTATTGTCATCAGGATTCACTGACCTACTATTGGCAATGCTAAATGAGCAATGTTTTTGTTTGTACATTGCCCCACTATACTAAACACACTTTTTGTCATGCATAAACCAGGCTGGAGGAGGGCCTCTCCATATCCTGCAAATGGTTTTTCATGAGTAGCCTGAGTAGCCAAAGATTAAGGGCCTAGATCACTTACTAGATCAGATCATTAACTACTATGCCACCACTGCCCAAGTACAATTCATTACTTTATATCTATCTGCTTATTTCTTGAAGCTCTCTATTCATGTTATGATATAAAGGCTGGGAATCATTACACAATTAAAATAAATGAGCCCTAATGAGTCAATTAAAGCATAATGAGTTAATTAAGTTCTGAGACTTTACTGGAACAGGAACACACCTGGTTATACAGATGTGTTAAGCACTGTCTGTCATGACTAATAGTGGTGGTCTTTGGGTTTACAGCAACAACAAATTGCACATGCTGTAGTAGTCTCGAGCTACTGTCCATCCCTGATGGAGTTTTAGAGAGTTTACTACCATGCTCATTGTCACGGTGTACATTCCACCTGGTAGTAATGCAAGAGAAGCACAAAATGAACACTTTGGGGCTATCAGCAACCTACAGGCTGTGCACCCTGATTTAATTTGTGGGCATGGAACCACAATGGCCATGGTCATTGCAAGAAAAGAGTACAAAAAAAGCATGAGGTGTTTCGTTGTCTAGGGACTGTGTGAGGTTGATGGCATGCAACAAGGCACAGCATGGCTGGTACATGACTGAGGGTCAAGGACCTCCCTCAAGGGCCAGTGAGATATTAGTACTGATCAGTAGCACAGATCCTCACTTGTACATGTACTAGGGGCAGTCGTGGCCTAATGGTTAGCGAATCGGACTTGTAACGCGAAGGTTAACCAGAAGGTTGTGGGTTCGAGTCTCAGGTCAGGCAGGGATTGTAGGTGGGGGGAGTGAATAACCAGCGCTCTCTTCCACCCTCAATACCATGACTGAGGTGAGATAAGGCACCAAACCCCCAACTGCTGCCTGGGCGCCGCAACAAAAAAGGCTGCCCACTGCTCTGGGTGTGTGTTCATGGTGTGTGTGTGGGCACTTGGATGGGTTAAATTATGGCCTTGATTATGGGTCACCATACTTAGCTACATGTCACTTCACTTGTCTGCTTACTTACTGAAGTTCTCTATTTAATATAAGGATTATAATGAAAACCCACAAAGAGACCTGCTGCAACATATAATGGTTTTAATCTGATTTACATCATGAACAACAGCAGACATCACCTTCAGTGTTATGATACAGAAGATGGAGACCCATCTTGAGGTTGCATGAACATAGACAAGCTCAATATACAAAGGGTTTAAGACCATGTGTAGACTTTTATGTAAGGCAAGACACAACAAGTGAATAGGATAATAAGATTAAAAAAAAAAGATTCAGAATTAATCTTTGCCAGTTGATTTCTGATATTCTAATGAATATCCTTCTAATTAGTGATAGGAAAGAACATATAAAATTTCATGAATGAAGTTCATCTAAAATCGAAAAGGAACGTTAGATGTAGTACATCATAATGACACACAAACTGATATATAGGCAAGCAAGATTTTCAGGTATAAATAACATGAAATAATTGTTCTGAATAGGCAGAGCTTAAAACTTCTTCAAAGTTACATTTTTGATAAAGTTTTTTTCTGTTGCGTTTAGCATTTTTATTACTACACTTTAAGGGGAGATAAATGGAATTCATCAAAAAATCTGAAAAATTATTCATGTGATCAAAATTGTTTCTACCTGTGATGTCTTGCCTTAAATGTTGGAATATGGCCAATCAGTAACTTGTAAAAGAAGTAAATGGATTATGGTGCATCATTTACAAAAAACTCTAAATATGCTTAAAGTCTAAATATGGTTTAAATGTGGTTAATACATCTCCTGTCAAGGTAATATTCTTCGATCTAGCCTAAAGTAATGTATTTTCATGACTTAAATCACAAACAAGCCAAATCACAATGTACAAATTTGAGGTAAAAGGTCTGAGCTGAAAAGAGTTTTCCAAACAACTAAATTAAATGTACAGTTATATTACATTTCAGCATACAGTAGTTAAACAGTATCTCATCAGTATGCACCATGTTAAATAGGTTTGTATCAATAATTTAAAGTGTCTTAATCTTAACAGAATATGAACAGTTTAAATTTATTGAATATTTATCTTATAACATTTTACAGGTGCACTGCTTATTAGATATCTTATGAAAACCACATATTGAGTGTTTATAGACATGTATTCAGCATGAGATTGTTATTATGGTACAGCCCATATGTATATTTTTTCTAAATGTTTAATCAATTTTATGAAACCCATCACCAGAATGTAGCTAAAAATCTCATGAACCAGGTAGTAAATTTGTGACATTCACAAATGATGAAAAAAATAGTTCAAGCCAATTACATACTCATCATCAAATAATGGACAATTGTACATTAATCAATTTAATTTGCTACACTGTTAGAAATAATGCTCCAGTAACTATATCGTGTTAATACCGATATTAATAAAAGCACAGAGCATTATTTAGGTGATTGAAAGTCCTTGTTTAAATTTTAATTATTATTTTTTTTATCTCAGTTGCATGATTGCAATTGCAAGCTGCTAGTTTTTATGATAGCACATTAAATATAAGCCTTTGTACTGGCTCCTCGTCATGTATCTCCTATAGTGTATTTAAATTATATAAATTATATGCTTTTAGTTCATTTTCCTGTTAGATAGAAGAAATCTTTCTTTGTAAGAACTTAAAAATTGTTTGTCGAATTTCCTTTGTTTTCAACCCATAAATTAGAGGGTTAAGAATTGGAGGAAAGATAACGATTGAAACACCAAAGGCTCTTCTTAAGTGTGGAGATACTGCTTCTAACCTGTGAGAAATCAGTAGTAAGAAAGAGTTAACCTCAAAACTCAAAAAAACAACTAAATGCGTTCCACAAGTTTGCATTGCCTTACTTGTAGATCTTGCCTGTTTTGTAGAAAGACAGGTAATTAGGATTTTGATATATGTTAATGATACTATCAGAATGGAAGAGCCTTGTATAAGAGCTATAGTAAACAAGCCATAGTAATTAACCACTCTTGTATCCTCACAGCTTAGCTTCATTAAAGATGGATTATTACAATATGTGTCCACTATTTTTGTCCTGCAGATTTCTTTGCTTATTGTGAGCATGAATAAAATACCAATCACAGAAAAATTTATGAACCAGACCATAAAAATAAGTTTAACCAAGGTACCTTGTGTCATCAGATTGTGGTATCTCAAAGGCTCACAAATGGCAATGTATCTGTCATATGCCATTACAGTGAGAAATAGAAGTGACCCACTCCCACAGAGGTGAAAAAGGAAGCCTTGCAAGGCACAAGCAGGGTAGGAGATTTCTCTACTCTGAGACAGTATACTACAAACTAGCTGAGGGTAAAAAGCTGTAGATGCAATTAGGTCACATATGGACAAATTAATCAGCAATATGTACATAGGTTTATGCAGATCTCTTTTTACAGCAATAGTCACAAGTAATAAAGAATGAAAAAACAAAATTAAACAGTATGTGAGGATGCCAAAAATGAATATAAAAAAAGCACTGGATGGTGGTATGTCCAATGATTCCATTGTTAGAATTGTTATGAAACGTGTTAAACTTGAGTTAATAAGAAATGTGTCTCCCTCCATTGTAATTACAAAGCTGAAAAAACAAATAATGAAATATTGGTCAATAATTTAACACAGGCAAATAGTTTTGCTTTACTACAGCTATGATTTCTTACCTAGAGCAAGCTGATAAGACTAAGTATGTTGACGATTAATTATGTGAAAGTACTTCAGCATTATGACACCCACAAACTGAACACATCTGAGGTAATGGTGAATCATTATCATCATTCAGGCATCCACCCAGAGACCTAAAATATTTGAATCCCTGTATGTTAAGTTTATCCCACAGGTCAATTGTTTTTCAAATCTCAGGTGTTGACTCTAGGTTGTATGGGACTGTGGGTTTGTGAGGAATCCTCTGAGTTTTGCAGCTAACAGTGGCCTATGGAAAAGAAATAATATAATGTGGATAATGTGCAAGACTATATTTTTGGAAAGAGACATCATGTATTTTGCATACAGTTGTATAAACTATATGGCCAAAATTTAATTTTGAAACCCCAGATTTAAGTACAAGGTCATTCCAGGGTGATCTGGGCACCAACATGTGCACAACGAGCTTATTAACAAAGCATGTAGTTCTAATGTCCCCCACACAGAGCAAGATGATGTGTCAAGTGCCTTTAGGGAAGTTTTGGCTGGTCTGTTTTTGATATTTCAGAGTAAAAATCAATGTTTATAACCTGATGTGGGCAGTTACAGGGATCCAGCATAAGGAACACAAGAACTGGGTGGTGTGAGAACTTGGGGAAACAATCTTGCAACTGCATTCTGGATCAGTGACCTCTGCAGATAGAAACACTCAGATCTTTCTGATGTTGCAAAGGAGAAACCTGCATTAAATATTTAGGTTAGCAATCTGAGGCTAGAAGGATAATTTTCTGTCCAGGACTACTTCAAGCTTGTGTGTACTGTCAGATGGTGTGAGGTTGTCAAGAGAGACATCCATAACAGAATGCTTGCCAAACATGCTTAGATCCATACAGAGACGAGTGTCTGAGGGAGGAAATGAGAGGATGAGTTGAATGTCTTAGCATAGCATAGCAGTGGTATGAAAAATAATGTGAGGATATGACTTCACTAAGCACAGGTATAGAGGGAGAACAGAAGATATCGAGCAGATGTTCCCATATATGTCACTTGATATGACATTCTCTCCAGGTAAAAAGCAAATACCGTCATGCATTCCCAGTAATTCCAAGACTGTTGAAAATGGACCAAATTGTCTTGTGATTGAAGTCTTTGTTGAAGGCTGTTGAAAGACGGGATTGCTGATCTAGTGGCATGGGGCTTCTAAGTAATGGCAGATAGTGCAGGTTCTCTGGAGTGTGCTGCTTTTAAGGTAGACTGATTAGGATCTTGAAGTTTGTTCTGGGAAAGATAGAAACTGATAGAATTGATAGAAAAAGGAGAGAAGTGATACCAGTTGGTAGTTGCTGATTACTGAGGTATCCATTGTGGGCTTTTTCAGCATTGGTATAAACCTTGCTGTCTTGATGGCAGTCAGTACATGATCAGTACATGATTTAATCTCATCAGGCAAGAAACTGGAATCTGGGGAGAAGATGGAAGTTTCAACAAGATAACGACCCTACAGTCAAAATAACTCAAGCGGGCCTTGCATGGTTTAGCCAATCTCCTGACTTAAATCTCACTGAAAATTTATAGAGGCTGTTGAAATTGCAAGTTACTTAGAGGGACCTTCATAACCTTTGGAGAATTGAAGATGATTCACCAAGAGGAATGGGCAATAAATTTGACCACAATGATGCAAAAAAAGCTAATTATTTCTTGATATAGACATCTCAAAACTCATATTCATGAGTAAAAAATCTCATTTATCAAGATGAGTATGAATCTTACACAAGAAATTTGGTATTCATGAAAGTCCCATAAATTCAGAAAAACAATCATATTTTACTCCTGCTCCTGAGAATGTTTACTTTAATTAATGTTATATATTATCTATTTCTATTGGCTTAGAAATAATTCAAAATATTCCCACTTCTGTTTTTCAAGATTTACTCTGATCATTCATTCTAAGAATAAGTCTAAGTTTTAACTTCTGTTTTTCAGCCATTACCCTGATTGTGCATTTTGTGCTCCCAGCTGTCTGTGCACCTAAACTTTTATGGGGTTTTGTGGCCATCACTACATGCAAATGACCTGTGTCAGGACCCATTTGTCACTTTAAGGTTGATCAACATATGCAAGTGAGTACAAAGAAAATCACCCTTTCTGAAATTTTTTTGAATCTGCTGGGAAATCTTAGTTCAGTAAGGCTTATGCAAACATTTATTGTACAACTTTACTAAGATTGATAAATGAGGCCCACTGTGTGTAAATTTGAAGTGGATATATACACTGGAAATATATTAAATAACAAAAACAGCTGTGTGTCCAAATACTTAGTTCACATTACTGTATATCAATATAAAGGGAGTGTAATGTGTATAGAAAGCTTCAAAGTCACTCAATTCGATTTAAATTGCCATGCATGTCTGTGCCTGTGGAGTTTGTGTGCAACGTGGCCAGTACATTTAGTCATGCTGGTTTTGTTGATTTTGAAACCTGCACTCTTCTATCTAGGGACTGTTGACAGCAGGTCGAAAAAAGAGTATCCCTGGCACATTGGACAGATTTCATAGGGTTGAATATACATGTCAAGTAAGGCAGAATGTGCTAACCACACTTTATATCATGCATAAACCAGGCTAGAGAAGAGCCAACCCACTATCCTGGTGCAGGGTCAGCTATGATACAGCACCCCTGGAGCAGCTGAGTGTTACAGCAAGTGACAGATTAGTACTGATCAGTAGCCTAGAAACTTAATCACTGAGCCACCACTGCCCCAGTTAAATGCTTTACTATATACCTCTCTGTTTTTTTTTAAATACATGATCAATGGAAAGGACATAGAAGCTCAGAGACCTGTTACAACATGTAATTGTTTAATCAGACTTTCAACATGAATTCAATTCAATTCATTTCAATTTTATTTGTATAATGCTTTAAACTATGGACATTGTCCAACAGCAGACATCATATTCAGTGTAATGATACAGAAAATGGAGACCACTGCATCAATGTAAACTAGTTCAGTACATTTAAGACCTTATGTAGACTTTTCTGTAAAGCAAGTTACAGTACTACAGGTTAATGGGGGTCAGTCCATCTCAAGTGGCCCAATAATTAATAAAATTAAAATAATAAAAAAGTTGAGTGCTTGACCCTTTTAAATTTTTTGAGTGATTACCTCTATGTATTGGCATTGCAAAACCACCAGTTTTTTTTTATTTCACTTGGTTTAATCATGACAGCCATCTTTGTGTCATGGCACACAAATTTTGGTTATACAGCTGTTTACGGAAACATCAATATCTCAGCTCAGGCTGGTCTTGGCTGTATAAGCTGAATTGATGTCATTGAACAGCATCCATAGATATTAATTGTTCTTTTTGTCCAGATGGGTTAGAGAAAGGTGGATGGTTGCAGATATGGCATACTTTGTTGAATGGTTAGGATAGGGGTAATGTGTTAACTCGTCTGCTTGAGCTGTGAGAAGAGGTTTTACAATTTTTATGTTGATTCAAATGTTGATTCTCCTCTTGCTGTACAAGCAAAGCTGGCCTAGCTGTCAGACATATGCACTCATATAAAGGTCCTGAATGAAAGCATGCAAGGTCCCTCATCATCCATCCTGACCTATACGGCTATAATCACAGCTTTCACCAGCAAACTGAAATTGTGGAGATTCCAAGTGGAAAAAGGAGTGTTGGACATGTTTTCCTCATTGTATGCCCATGATGGTGAATGCACCGAGAAACTGTACACACCCATCTCTGCACATTCATTCAGAAATTCCACAAGTATTTTCCTGATCTCTGAGGTCAGTGAATATATTATTATTATTATTATTATTATTATTATTTTACACACTTTATACACTTTAAACATTTTAAACATTTTAAATTTCTTAATAATTTGAGTAATTGTATTATTTTACTTTGTTACAATAGTAATTTTATCTATCAAATCAAGTATGTATGATAAAATCAAATGTAAGTATGATGGAATGGGACTGGATACAGGATCCCTTTAGTAGCCAGGTGAGAGAGTGCTGTATCTTAACAGGGAGAGCAGAGAAGGAACTGATAGATGTGGCTTCAGACAGGGGCCTACAACTGGTTTTCAGAGAGTCAGAGTCTTGGACAGTTCTGGGTCTTTGTTGCCAGAGAATACCCCACCCTAGGAGCTGCTGCACTCAAAGTTTTAGTGCCCTTTTCTACCACTTACTTATGTGAAAGTGGATTTTCTGCTGAGACGGCGATGAAAACAAAATATTGATCTCACCTACAGCTATCATGAGACATGCTTTTCACTCTGTCCAAGATAATTCCAAATTAATTGTGTTCAAAGAAGAAGGCACACCCTTCTCATTAATAAATTTCCCTTGAGATTAAGCTTACAGTAGTTCTTAACTCTGCTTCACCACTTGTGTATTTCCCAATGCCCCAGGAGAGCCTGATGGGACTGGTAGAGGCTGGCGAGGGACTTAATGAGTTTGCTCAGCAGAGATAGTTCCACGATGGCGTCTGGTAACTCCTTCTGGGTTTCGGCACCACTGTAGAACCCGGGTTCTCTCTAAGAAGGAGGACACAGGAGACAGGTGACTCTTTACAAAGCTTCATGCTTCTTTAATATTTTTTTTTCCTGCGAGTGCTTTTCAGTGCTTTCTCACTTATAGACTCACACAAGCACAAACACATAGAAGTAAGCTCAGCTCTTGCTCTCAGGTTCACGGCATTCCCTAAAAGACAAACAATCCACACATAAGTAAACTCACCCTGATCACACACAGGAGAGAATCATCATGTGATACCTGCTGGTTTATCCCTCCTCCTCTCTGTCGGCAGCTGACGCTCAACTCCGCCCTCACTGCTACAGTCGGTTGCTATAGTCAAGCAGGTTGCTGCAAGGTCAATCAATTGCAAAGCATGTCCCAATAATATCGGAGGATTTTGAAATTGCAAGTCCATTAGTGGAACCCACATACTGTTTGATTTGCCAAAAAGAATGGACCAAAATTGAAACACAATGCTGCAAAAATATAATTAATATTTACCATAGATGTCTCAAAGCTGTAAATGCTAACATTGTTGCAACCAAGTACTAATGTTGTTAATTTGTGGTGCTTGAATTATAGTTTCCCTATTTCAATATGCTTATATTAAATAACAAAAACAATGTCTGAATACTTATTTCCCTTCATTATATTGTTATCATTGAAAGTATACAATCAAAAGTCTCTTAGGTACAGCACACCCATTGATTCTATAGTTGAGGCTGCTGTCAGTAGTCCTACCATCTTAAGCCAATATTGCAGCCTGGCTGAGTGCAATATTGTGAGAGGGGTTTCAGGCCAATGAACTGTATGCCCTATTCACTGGTACAGCGTTTACTATGAGGTTGAGTATTGTAACATGGCCTGCTTTTTGGTGGGAATGTATTGGATATAATCACCCAAATATAGCAGTATCCTCTGGCTGACAGAGGAGACATTTAGTCTGCGTAGTCTTTGAAGACACCAGTGATGCTAGAGAGAGGTCAGTTAGTCAAACCTTGAACTGGAATGTCTGTGCTTGGAAGGCACATCTCAAAAAGCCTAAGTATTCTGCATTGCACAGATCAGCCAACACGAACTGGTCTTGTGGTTCCACAGAATGAATTACATTTAACAACTATAACATATGTACCAAATATAAAGTCAGATATACACTGCCATACTTATTCTTAATGTACATTTCATGTCACATTATGGACCGACAGCAGAACTGGAGCTTGTATCCCTGCAACACTGTCATCTGGCCTCTGATGTAATTCCTGTGGGAGTTTCAGTGTGTTTTTTGAACACATGCTTTAATGGAAGGGATAAGACTCTGGGCTCTGACATTTTGTACAAATTAGTTAACATAGTCAGAATTACAAATTTGCTTACATTTAAATAGTAAACTATAAATACTTGAATATTCATAATTTTCATTCATAATATTCATCATTTCAGACTAGTTATTTAGTTTGTTTTAATTTTTTTCCTAAATTGCAGAAAAATATGCATATGATTTTAGATTAGTTTACTGTTAGATAGAGGAAACACTTTTAAGAACCCTTTTTTTGTAAGAACCTAAACACTGTTTCTCGTATTTCCTTTGTTTTTAATCCATAAATTAGAGGGTTAAGAATTGGAGAAATAATAATAATTGCAACACCAAAGGCCCTTCTTAAGTGTGGAGATACTGATTCTAACCTGTGAGAAACCAGTAGTAAGAATACGTTAACCTCAAAACTCAGAAAAACAACTAAATGTGTCCCACAAGTTTGCATTGCCTTACTTATAGATTTTGATTGTTTTGTAGAAAGACAGGTAATTAGGATTTTGATGTATGTTATCGATACCATCAGTATGGAAAAACCTTGTACAAGAGCAATAATAACCAGGCCATAGTAATTAACCATGCTCATATCCTCACAGCTTAGCTTCATTAAAGAGGGATTATTGCAGTATGTGTCCACTATGTTTGTCCTGCAGATTTCTTTGCTTATTGTGAGCACAAATAAAGCCCCAATCATAGCAAAATTTACAGACCAGGCCATGCAAATAAATGTCACCAAGGAACCTCGTGTCATCAGACTGTGGTATCTAAAAGGCTTGCAAATGGCAATGTATCTATATAATGTATAAGACATAACAGTGAGAAATAAAAGAGATCCAGTCCCATAGAGGTGAATTAGGAAGCCTTGTAACGCACAGGCAGGGTATGATATTTCTGTGCTCTGAGACAGTATACTACAAATCAGGTGAGGATAAAAACCCGTAGCTCCCATAAGGTCACATATGGACAAATTAAACAGCAGTATGTACATAGGCTTATGCAGATATCGTTTCACAACAATAGTCACAAGTAGCATGGAGTGGAAGAACAAAATTAAACAGTAGGTTATGATGCTAAAAATTAATGCAGAAAAAACAATGGATGGTGGTATGCCCAATGATTCCATGGTCAGAACTGCCACGAAACGTGTTAAATTTGAATGATTAAGAGATGTGTCTTCCTCCATTGTAGCTTCAAGGCCTGGAAAAAAGTAATAATATAACGAAATATGGGTTAAGACATTTAACATGGACAAATTGTTTTATTTTATGACAGCTATGCTTTCTTACCTAAAATAAGCTGATAAGACTAAGTATGCTTACAAATAATTCAGTGAAAGTGAATTATGTGAAAACATCACGAAACCCACAAACTGAACACCTCTGAGGTGATGGTGCTCATTGTCACCACATGGACATCCACACAGTGACCTAAAATATTTGTATCCTTGCATGTTTATCCCACAGGTCAAATGTTTTTTCAAATTCCCAGTTGTAGCTTTAGGTTATGAGGGACTCTGTGAGGAATCGTCTAAGCTTTGAAGCAAAAAGTGACCTATTTGGGGGGGTCATTTAAAGAGGATTATGTTCAAGACTGTATTTGTAAGTGCATCCATTTGAAATATTTATAATAATATAATTTATTAAACACCAGTCATTTCATATAATATGGTGTGCTTTATGCTTTGCTTGAATTTTGGATTACTATTGTTGAGGTTTTTCCCTCTAATTTAAAGAGGATTATGTTCAAGACTGTATTTGTAAGTGCATCCATTTGAAATATTTATAATAATATAATTTATTAAACACCAGTCATTTCATATAATATGGTGTGCTTTATGCTTTGCTTGAATTTTGGATTACTATTGTTGAGGTTTTTCCCTCTAA
>CM074987.1:21343547-21367410 GCA_037576825.1 Pangasius krempfi
TATATATATATTTTTTTTTTTTAATTTATTTGTTAAATATAATAATTATTAATTTATTTAATTTATTTTGGAATGACTTAGACTTTAAGGTAAAATATTAAGATTGTTATCCTGAAATCTCACTTTATCTGTCTGGACAGGTTTGCTGCCTAATATTAAATGCCAGAATTTTTTTTTTTTTCAATAACTGATGTTAATGACTCCGACCACACTACAACTGATGACTAACAATCCATTATGCCAATGATTCAGCATCAAAGTACAAAAATCATTGATGACTAATTTCACATGTTTCTCATGAGATGTAACAGTTTGTTTGTTTGTTTTTTTTAGAAAGTTCACAGGGCATCTGCGGGGTGTATCAGGACTGGGCCCATAGAGATCTCATAGGACTCAACAAAAAGTTGGTCTGTTTCACTTTTGTACTCACCTGTACTCCGAATAAACTTCCTGAATATAAATTATAAAATATAAATTATATAGAGCCACAAATCCCTGCATTGATAAAGTGCATTTCTGATCTTTGAAACAAGTTTTGTAGAACAAATTTTGTAGAAGTTCATCTTTTTACAGTAGCTTTCTCTTTTGAGATCTAATAAGCTGCAACTTTAGATTCAAAATGGATCTCTTTTCTTCAAAGCCAGCAACATTTTATTTTTGGCAATATAGTGTCTTATAACAGGTTTTGGCTACATTTTAACTCCATAGGTAAAATAGGAAGTCTCTCTGTGTTGCTTATTATTGGCTAAATGTTTTTTAGTTCATTTATCATGCAGTCAACTTTTTGTGGTAAAAGAAACCAGTTTAATCATTTCCAATGTTCAGAAGACTCAAAGGGTTCCTCTTTCACATGCAGTCTGAATCTGACAGCTAGACTTTGGCAATGAAGCATGACATGACTAGTTCCCCATTTTAGTCATTGTGCCTGAAAACAACTGAGTCAGCATTCAAAGAGCAAGCATCAAGACCTCTTTCACATATATCTGATTTTTTTTTTTTTTAAAGGAAATCATTTAATTATAATTGTTAACTGAGACGACATTAGGATCAAGGCCTGTTTAATGTCTATTTGTTTGATATGTTGAAGGTTCAATGAATCACCAAAATCTTGCTGTTTGTGTGATTATGGATCATGTGAATATTCACATGTGTAGACTGTGGCATTAAAAATATTTTGGTGATCTTGAAAAATATATATATAAATTTACTGCTGTTTCACACATTTTTCACGTGATTTTTTTTTTTTACACACGATACATGTTTTTTCACGTGATTTCTTTTTATATTTGATCAAATACTCTTCATCTGGGACATGTTGGAATGGACTTTCACAGGCTTTTCAGGTGAGCACATATTACTCACGTAATCATATATATCACAGAATCTCTGGATCAAATGCTGCAGGTTGAGTGAAATCTCATTCCACTGTACTGAAATTAAAGGGCAGGGTGTTTTTTTTTTTTTTTGTCTTTTTTTTATTGATGATGTAAGTCTCACTAACAGAATACTGGACACTCCAACACCACCACAACTGATGACTAACAGACTGTTCACATCCATTATGTCAATGATTCAGCATCAAAATACAAAAATCAGCAGTGACTAATTTTATGTGTGTTTCATTAGAAATCATGAGACGTGGTCATAGGACAGTCGTAACAATTTTTTTTAGAAAGCTTGTCAGAAATCACAGGGCGTCTGAGAATAGAAGAGTGCATCAAGACTGGAATTCCACAGTACTCAACAAAAATTGGTGCACAAGCTGGAGATATGAGTGATTTGGTCAGACGTCAAAGCTTGTGGGACAAAATCATTTGTATTTGCAGCATCCTTAGTAACTGCCTGTTCAGGGTTGTGGTGGTTTGAATTAGGCTACTAGTTTTAGAGAATAAAACCAACAAAATTTGTTGGGTAGGAATAAACAAAAATAAATGACTGCATGAGCAAGATTAAAAAAAAAAAAAAAAAAAAGTCCCATGCGTGAACTGGAGAGCTGAGGTTGAGGAACTGTCAGATCCAGAATTCTTGGGGTCCATGCTTCAGAGAGGCTCATAACTGAGTCCTTAGGGGTTTTTTTTTTTTAATACAATGATGTTTTAAAAAAAAAAACATCTTCAGTAAAATGATTTTATAAAAATACACAGATCTTTTTACGCTCAGGCTTTGGGTTCAGGTAGGCATTCACAGCCTCTTCGAATACTTCCTTCACCCCTTCTTGGTTGAGAGCTGAGCATTCGAGGTACTTGACAGCCCTGATTTCTCGAGCCAGAACCCTTCCCTGCTGCTCAGTGACAGGAGTCAGTTTCTGTTCCTTTAGTTTTTGCAAAATTTCCGGATCGTGTCTGTGGTCTTTTTTGGTTCCTACTAGAAGGATGGGTACATTGGGGCAGTGTTTTGTTACCTCGGGATACCACTTCAGCTTGATATTCTCGAAAGAGGTCATGCTGGAGATGGAGAAGCAGATGATGAAGACGTTGGTCTGGGGATAAGATATGGTGCGCAGGCGGTCGTACGCTTCTTGACCGGCCGTATCCCATAGATTAAGACTGATGGGTTTGGACTGCACTGTGATCTCTGCGCTGTAATTGTCAAACACTGTAGGGACGTACTCCTTGGGAAAGGCGTTGGTGGTGTAGGAGATTAGAAGGCAGGTCTTTCCGACAGCTCCATCTCCAACCACCACACACTTGATGCTTTGCATTTTGGTCCCGCTTCTTCAGACACCTGAAAAAGGTGTACATTTATTGATAGCATGTCAACTATTAAAACCAGTGCTAATAGGTCATGGTTTTAGGTTCAGGGTTCATAAGTTACAGGAAATTGTATGCTCGTAGCAAAAATGTTAAGTCTCAGTCAGTAATCAGTCAATCAGTTAATTAATTTAAATTAAATAAATACACTTTATTTATATGGTGCTCTTCATGCGTTTAAAATGCAGCTCAAAGTGCTTTACAGCGTGAAGCAGAAATCAGAAAAATAAAGAAAAAAAGTCATAAAAATAGGCAAATAATAATAATAATAATAATAATAATAATAATAATAATAATAATAATAATAATAATAATAATAATAATAACAATGCAGTAAATAATAGCAGTGACAGAAAGAAGAAAATCATATAATAGCAATATAAAATATACCTAAGTATAATAAAAAGTAAAAAGTGACTAAAAGTACGATAATTAAATAAATTAAAAGTAATGTGCCAGTAAATAATAAATGCTAATGAAAAATATGGTTTTTGTTTTTACATCAGTGATAGATGGAGACTAATGAATGTTTAATGGTAACGTGTTCCAGATCTTTGCTGTATAAAAACAACACTGCCACATCACTCAAGTTTCACACATGGAATATGGAGAAGGCTAGCAGGAGATGATCTCCAAAACATTGTTTTTTTTCAGCGATGTATGAAGGTGCTGCCATAAAGGATTTAAAAACTAATACAAAGTAAAAAAATAAAACCAGTGACAATGTGGAGTAAAGCGCTACCACCTTGAATCAGAATATTTTCCCATAACAGAACAGCCTGAAGTGTTTTATTCCTCTTACACCACAGCAATTTGCCAGCAATTGCAAACTTTTAAATTAATCTTGTGCTGAGTTAAAAGCCACTCATGGCATTTCAAATGATTTGTTTGCTCTTACATCTACACAGAAATAATTCTTTTAATAATGTAGTTAAATTAGGTCATTTAAACGTTTTAACGCTTTGTCCGCTGTCGTACGTACGGAATGTGTAAGCGCTCTTCTCTGTTTTGATGATGATGTCGTAGCACAGGAGCATCGCCGACATTTTGATGGCCGGAAACTGACTACAAACTAAACTTGATTAGACTTGTATCTGTTTCACCGAATCACATAACCATCCAACAACTTGATGAACGTGTGATGTTCACTGTATGAGGCAATCTGCAAGTGAGATTTTAGTCATCTCTAGGCAGACTGACTGTTCGTAGCTCGGTGTTTGTTAAACTGGTGTCTTACACAACACTTCAGGAAACGTAACTGTAGATGCATAAGGAAGATAGCGTCTACGGAATTTAAAAAGAATGATTAAAAGTAAAGAAACACATTTCCACATCGTTTTATTGGAAATAGTTTCTGTGTCTGTGTGTGTGTTATTGGCTGAAAACTGTTTTCCAGAGTTCAACCACATTGACACCTGACGGGTTTTAGCAGATTGACACACAATTGAAAACACAAGCACTGAAAGGAGGAAACATCCAGCAAAAACGTTTACTAGACACAAAAGCATAAAACATGCAAGCATTTTTATGCGACTATAAAAAAAATCTGTAAGTATATTTCTGTAATAAATTGTAACTTAAAAGTAACTTTTTCCTCCCACCCTGGTCCTGATATTGTCTTGTCTCAGCTCTATGTTAAACTAAAATTTAAAAATATATATTTAAATTTAACGGTTGAGAGCTTTAACATACCCAGAGCAAGGTGATCCTGTCTCTATAGCGTACCGTGCTTTATCTGTGCAGAATTTAATCCTCAAACATTAAAGTCGTCCTTCACACCCACACCACTATCCAGCCATGTCAGCTACATTCACTTGTGTCTTCTAAACAGAAACAGTGCGGTGACTGAGTAACACAGTCATTTTGAGGAAGCAGTCTGTCGCACAAGGAGCTTTTTTTTTTTTTTTTAAGTCTCCTAATGTGCATAACAGGATTGCAAAATAACTAGTGTGAAGATAACTAGGGCAAAATAATTAGCCAATAAAACACTGTAGACACTGTGAGATTTCTGTAGAGCACTTTAGTGTACATGTCTATAGACATGAGGAAGAAGAATGTGCACTTTGTTGCTAAAGGCTTTGTGTGTGTTGCTGTTTAAAAGAGCTCACGGAGAATCAACGCAAGAGCTCAGCTATTCTGGGTGAAAGCGTGTTCAAGTGCGATGGGTACTGTACCAGTTGATTTGTTGTGTCATATTCAGGCTATTAGTACACATCCTGTACATACTTCAGCAAAGTAAGATAAGAGATACAGAAGAAAAACAAAGAAGTTGTGCTTAAAAATGTCGTTCACATTCCTTTCAACCCTGTAATGAGTCCTCACTCTTTGTGAACACACACCTTTCCTATTACATTCACTGCAGATACTGAATAATGTGCTTTAAGTAAAGAAAGAATTACTCTGAGACATGCTATTATAGGAAACTCATCAGCTTTGGGATGGGAACGGTAAGTCTGTGTCCTAAAACACCCCAATGTTGATTATTTTCCTATAACAGCATGACACAGAGTGATTTAATCCTTATGGAAAGTACATTATTGAGTAACTACAGTGAATCTAATAGGAAAGGTGTGTGATAATGAGAGTGAGAAATGCCGATAGTGAGGAGAGGGATTCCCCTTCTGCCATTTTGAAAAGAATGACTCATTTGTATATAGTTACATATCATGTTGTGGAACGTCCATGAAAAAGTTAGTTTCTGTTATATTACAGTGGCTATACACTGTCTTTCTCTCACCAGTGTCTCTTTTTCTCTCTCTCTCTTATAATACATAAATAATAAATAAATAAATAAAAATGACTGCCTGTCATGTTACCGAGAAACCACAAGTGTAAACTCCTCTGTCCTGAAGATGAAAAACTTAGGCACAGCTTTATCTCTGACTGTTACAAAGCACTGACACTGGAGACTCCTTCCATAAATGTTACTTAAATGTATCCTTACAGAAAACTTCACCATGGCACATTTTTAAAAACCCATTTCTTATTAGGCTTAGTTTTTTCTTTCTTTCTTTCTTTCTTTCTTTCTTTCTTTCTTTAAATAAATGTAATCCATTCATTCATTCATTCATTCATTTTCAATAAGACTATTACCCTGATCAGGGTCGGTCTGGGTGTAAGGCAGGAGAATTCAGCCTGGATGGATTGCCAGTCTATCGCAGAACACTATGCACACACACACACACACACACACACACACACACACACACACATTCATTCACACTTAGGGACAGTTTAGCATAGCCAGTCAGCTGTCCTGGAGGAAACCAGTGAATCCACAGGAAGTCCATGAGAACACGGGGAGAACATGCAAAGAAACTCCCCCTAGACAGTAACCGAGCTCAGGATGCAAGGCGGCAATGCTATAATAATAATAATAATAATAATAATAATAATAATAATAATAATAGGTCCTGGGTTCAATCCTGAGCTCAGGCTGCTGTCTGCGTGGTGTTTCATGTGTTCTCCCTGTTGTTCGAGAGGGTGTCCTCTTGATCCTCCAGCTTCCTTCCACTTCCCAAAACAGGCCACTAGGTGGACTGGCTGTGATAAATTGCCCCTGGGTGTGAATGAGTGTGTGATTGTGTGTGTGTGTGTGTGTGTGTGTGTGGTGCCCTGCGGAGACTGAAACATAATAAACATACAGTAACTGAACGTCATGAACATATAGTATAACATACAGTGATCATTTGCATACAAAAGGGAAACCATTGGGGAAAAAACAGGAAGCACGTTTTCAAATCTTTTTAATATTAAGCTTTTTTGTTTGTTTTTTTATATTTAATTATTTATATAAATTAATTACGTGATCTATTTCTGTAAGGAAACATGCCAGATGTTGGAGAGGAGTTATTCAAGCTTTGTTTGTGATTGTAATATTTGACATAAAATGTTACACATATTCAAGACAAGCATCCTTTTTTTTTACGTTTTCCTAATAAAAGGCAATATCTTTAAGAGTATCTGAGTTACTGATTATTGAAGAGTTAAATGTTAAATGGAGGAGTTGAAAATACTCGAAGAACTGTACTTTGTTACTACACTAAATTGTTATTTTGGGGTATTTATACTTTACTTAAGTGTTATTTTCATTTGTTCATTACATCTCCTTAAAAAAAAGTTACTTTTTACTCTTTACATTTTTGTTTAGACCTTCAAAGTACAAACCTCGAAGGTCTCTTCTGCTCTCATCCAGCCAATGGCACTAAGCTATATCACTGAAATCCTGCACATTTTATTTATATTTCAGGATATAAAGACAAAGTGTACAAAGAAACTATCAATAATCACGTCAACTTGTCATCTGCGGTGGCCTTCTCATGCTACACGATATAGTTAGCGCTGTAGCTATCAGTGTGCGTCTGAAGAGGATAAGCGCCCTGGCCCTACCTCAGTAAAGTCTACATATAAAATGAGCTGTCTTGTTTACATTTGTTAACATGAACTGGCTTTAATTTAACCACTTAAGACTGTTTTCTGTGCTAATGGCAGGTTACAGTAGCAGTAGGTATCCTAAATATGCTAGACAAATCCTATCTAATGGTAAATCTTGATTATTTACAGGACTTCTGATTAGCAAAACCGTGTAGTGTTATTCATGCATATGACCAACAAACTTATAAAGACTAACTTATGTTTTCAGGCAAAATGGGGTAGCTGCTTCAAAACAAAACAAAAAAACTTTGTTTTGTGAAGTTACTTTTCACATGAAAGCATAACATTAATTTAATTTCCTAAGTTAAAAACAATTACTTTTTACTTGTTAATACCTGAGTAAATGTGAAAGTAGCAACTTTGTGACTTTCACTTGGGTATTTTTTTTTTTTTTTGGCTGGATACACACTATCAATTCTTTCACTTAAGTATAATCGCTCAATACTTTTTTTTTTTCACCGCTGGCTGAATCTGTCCAAAAAAACATGGACAGATTTAAAAAACAAAAACAAAAAAAACAACAACAATAAATGTTTCTTTAAGATACATGACTGATCCATGTTATCCAAGTACCTACTGAGTAACGCTGTGAGTGAGTAAAATGTATTTCTTCATTATCTCTATATTACTTTATCTGTAAACATTTATTTAAAAAGCTGTTGTAATTTTAGCACCTGTACAGTAGGTGGCAGTGTGGCAGCATTTACACTGAAACTCCCGCAGCAGTTTTCTTTTACCACCTTTATTCCGAACTGAGGTTTGCGTTAGCGCTTCATACTTATCAGCAGTCTGCCAATTAGACAGCGATAGTATAAAGGACTAGCCAATCGTGATGCAGAAAGAGGGTGATACTAGCCAATCACAGGCAGGAGGCGGGAGTTGTTAAAATACAGGTGGGAATAGAATAAGAGCGTTCGCTGCAGTCGGTGTTGCCAGGTCCACGGAATTCACGCATAAATGTGTCACTTTTTAACTTCTTTTTCTCCTTTTTTTCAGCAGGTTTGACGTTAGGTGTTTATGTACATTAATTATATCAGTTATTTCTTCTTCAAATGAAATAAGGGAGCATTTTTCTTGATGTAAACAGTAGACATGTGTACTCTGGTTGTTGATTAAAATGAATGAAAATCGCACTAAAGGATTTTCTTATTAAAAAAAATGAACAAGTTTGAACAAGCAGCAGTCACTGGTGATGATGTGTTGTTTAGGATGGCAGGAGGACATGAGCGTGTTTGCAGTTTGAATAATTCATCGAGTTTAATGAGCAGTGATTGGAAATCTGAATCTTTTCAGTGAGTCAGTTCATTTGACTCACCAAGAGAGTCGACTCTTTCAGCTCCCAAACAGATCAATACCATTTTTTTTCCCCATTAAAAGTTTGCGGGGTTTTTTTTTTTTCTCAAATGATTGTTCTTCTTTGCCTGACTGAGGCTGAAATTGTTTCATCAACTTATAATGGCAAGCTTCTAATCAACAAAATAACATTATTTATATTAAAGTAATTGCTGAATAAAATTACAAGGCAATACAAACCTGGCTGATGAACACTATTGTGTTATTGTGCTGATGTGTCTGTGCTTCGTTGAGAAGATTCATCTCCATCCTGGTCAGGAGTGTAGTGAAGCGGGTAGCGCTAACCAGCTCACAGCTGCAGGATCCTCGCTGCCTGTGTGGAGTTTGACGTCTTCTCCCCGTGTCCGTGCTGGTTTCTTTCGGGTTCTCTAGTTTCCTCCAATCTCCCAAAAACATGCCAGTAGATGGACTGGCTACGATAATTGCCCCTAGATGTGTTCATGGTGCCCTGTGATGGACTAGCATCACATCCAGGGTATGTTCCTGCCTCATGAACAGTGCACCTGGGATCCAGATCCAGATCCACCATGATTCTGACCAGGATAAAGCACTTACTGAAGATGAATAAATTCATTTCCATCCCCTAATATACACATACAGTGCATCTTTAGCATGAAGCAGACCCCAAATATATATATATATCTCCAGATTCAAAGAGTTTATAAACTCATTTATGGCATTTGACAGACACTCTTATCCAGAGCAACTTACAGTTATCTCATTCTTTATATAACAGAGCAGTTGAGGGTTAAGGGCTTTGCTCAAGGGCCCAGCAGTAGCAGCTTGGTGGTTCTGGGGATTAAACTCATAACCTTCTAGGCAGTGGACCACCATCATAACCACTGAGCTACTACTGCCCTAAAATGACACCTCACCAACATTCACACTAGCAATAGAAAAGTCGCTCGTGTCCTTTGCGGATGTGCAGTGACTGCTATTGTTGTCGCTAGTGGGTGTGGCCTGTCCAGTATTTATTTTTTTTTACACAGTAGTAGGTATATATAACTTCTAAAGCTAACACAAATTAAATCCACTAATCAGTGTGGAAACTGGCAGATTAGCAAAGCAATCTATCTATACTAGCATAGACGTATACACAATAGAGGCAACAACGATTTCTGCTACTTCCTTCTAAGGAAGTGGTGTTTTCTACATAATGTTTCTACACTCATTTAATGGATATGAAAGGATAAGATGAAACCATGGTTATACATTTTTATTCAATTTTTGCAACAGTCAAACTGCAAAGGAAGACTTATAGCAGGCAATAATCAAAGTTGTGAATGGGAAACTGAAGAAATGTTGGACTGCATGTGCCATAGGTTTGGTTTTGATCTATTGATCTCTGGGGTATGGGTCCAGCACACGTCTGCTGTGCCAAACTACTAACTCTTCACCCCAGATGGGACTTAAACCCATAACTGCTGGCTTACGAGGCCAGTGACTTATCCATTGGCCACTGGGGCCATAGGTTTGGGCCAATGAATCATTGGAGACTAATTTGCATAGAATTGAGAAAATCTGAGTTCAGATGTCATTTGTTGGGCTGACGCTTTTGGACACTGTTTCTTTATTGTACTTAGAAAATGAACAGCTGCTTGTCGCTTGCTACTGTGGATGTAGAGTGATGCTATTGTGCATATACAGTATGTGAGTCGGCTCTGATTCACCTACAAGAGCCGACTCGATGAGCCGAATGAAGGAGCCGACTCAGGGAGCGACTCGTTCGCGAACCACACGTCACAATTAATGACTAAAGGTTTCTTGCCTTTTGTTACTAGTTTCTTGAGAATTTAATGCGGACTACATTATTTATTATGCCATATATATATATATATATATATATATATATTATTAATAATTGAATATGACTTTTTTTAGGGTGTAAGAATCCGCTTTTATGGTTTAATTTGAGTTTTTTGTAATGAAAGATCTGGCAACCCTGTCTGCAGTCTTTCAAAAAAGCGTGCTAGTGAGGAGTGAGGAAGCGGGGGCGAGTGTGAGGGGGAAAGAGGACCGATACACAGCCAGCTACAGCCTGTCTTTCAGTGCACGCTGAAATTTGGATGTCTGAGGGATTTATTAAGAAGGATTAGCACACGTCTGTCTTGTAATTTGCTGAGGTTAGCTGGTGAGAAGCTTTTCCCTCCAGCCCTCTGTTGGCTGGTGTAGAGGCACTCCGTACTGATCCATGGCAATGCAGGTCGAGTTGAGCTGAGCAGAGCACAGACAGCTCACTCCACTCCGCTCCACTGAGCTGTACCAAGCGACGAGCTGATCTTATCCCTTATTTCTGAATTAAACAACCAGGAGGACTGGTTCTAGTGACTATAACAAGCGTCCAGGCTGTCAGCTGTGTTTGCAGGGTGTCTCAATGGAGAACTGCGGTCAGGACTATCCCTGGAGCTGGAATAGGACATAAAGGATCCTGTGACTTATTATTATTATTATTATTATTTTTTTTTTTTACATCTCAAAAAGTCGACGCAAACCTGAGGTATCACACTTATTGTTATTATTTTCCTTTTTTCTTTATACAAATACTATCCATTTCGTCTAAAAGTGTCACTCTTTTCTCTTTGTTAACGCGAAAAGACACGGTTTTTAAAATGATCTACCTGCCTAACTGCGTAATTTTATCCATTTTGGATAAATCTGTTAGCTTTCCTTGCTATGAATATTTACTGCATATTTACTGTCAGTTATTTAAAAAAAAAAAAAAAAAGACGGTTGGTGCTAACATCGCGAGCTAGCGCGTGAAGGTCAGGGTTGCCAGATTGAATGCAGTTAATTCCTCCTTGTCATGGTTTAAAGCGATTTAAACAAATCCTAGTCACAGTTTAAAATATATAAATTTCACACTAAATCGTACTAAAATGCAACTCTATTGCATTGTAATTCTTTTGTAAATGAATTGCAATCAATCCAAAGTGATTTAAATTGTGCACGCAGAATATAAAAGTCGCACAATCTGGCAACACAACTTTGTGTCATGGCGTTTTTCTATTAGCATGGCTAGCTTAACGTTAAATGTCGTGATATGTCACTGAGTGATACCTTGATTCTGTTTCTGAATATTTTCAATGTTTATCATTAAACCTCAATAAGCTAAAAGACTTGTCATTTATATGTAATACATTTTTTTTAAAGAAAGAAGACGCAAAGTTTATCTAATGACACCGAAGGAATTAGTAGCTTTGAACTGAAGGAATAGCAGCACAGATAGCTAAGCTAACCTTGCTAGCTTGCCCACTAATCACCTCACAGGTGGATATGCGGTATAATATTACATAAGCATTAAAAATAATAATAATAATAATAATAATAATAATAATAATAATAATAATAATAATAGAGTTGTTTGAGGGGGAAAATATTTTTCTGTAAATATAAAGTTATTTTGCTATCACGTTGTTTCTGGGGGGGAAAGAAAATCTCTGATTACTTCAGTTTGACGAAGAGGTAGACGATTTGACAAAAATATCATATCACGATATGTATGGTATGATCACGATTTTATTACTTTATTCTCTAAATATTCCAACTCTATTCTCGAAATATTCTGACTTTTTTTTTTTTTTTTTAAATTTTCCGACTTTATTCTTGAAATTTTGCAACTTTTCTTTCTCGAAATGTTGTATTTTCTTTTTTATCCCAAGGCCCTAAATGCCATTATATGATTCTGACTAAAAGATGTTGATTAATTTCCTATAACAGCAGTCTTAACAGTAGTTCCAGACCTTCCAGACCATTAAAGGTAACTATAAATGGATAAAACGTACATGTCGTACTTGAGTAAGTAAATCAGCATATTGCTGTGGTATGAGAGGAATAAAATACTTTGGAACATTTTGTCAGAGAAAAGTAACCAACTTTGGGTCCGAACATTAAAAGATGTAACACACTTATTCCTAAATGTAACGTAGTTTATTGATATCACTATCGTGGAATAACGTACTCGGCATATTAAATATATAAAAATGCTATTTATTTAGTAATTACACACTGTTCCTTTTACCACACCTTGAACATGCTGAATAAAACCCAATCGACGTCTGTTGGTAAGTAAATATACACAAGTTCGATTAATAGATTTTTACAAATACTGCCATATAATTTCACTCACACACAGGTTTAAAATGTTAACCGTCAACAGAGTTGGGCTTTTAAGTGTAACTTTAAATAAACCTGAACTCACAGTGGACATTTTTTCTTGTTAGCTCGTGTCTTTCGTACGCTTGGAACGATTGACGATAGTTTTGCGAATCTCCAATAGATTCCACGCATCGCAATGGCTATCTGAATTAAATGTGCCTGCTTTATAATCAACAAAAATAAATCATGTCGTATCGTGCAAATGTGTCCTTTTCCCCCTACTTTGAATCTTATACAAACCCTAATAATCTGCTGTCTGACTTCAGAGCAGAGCAACAAAACATCCTTTAAAGATTTAAATAAAATAAAAATGAAACAGCGTGTAGTTTATCAGGGCAACATCGCTGTACAAGAATTCAAAGAGCAGCTCCATTGGTGGTCTCCACAAGCATGTGCACGTGTAGATTAGATCATTTTATTTAAAAACATTTAATAAAAACCTAGTTATGGCTAATAACTCCTTATGTTTATTTGAGTCACGACTTCAGTGTTTGTGACCTTTTAAGTTAAGCTTTAAAAACCTGGCTAAATGCTAATAATAGCAATTACAGCTACAACCGACTTGTAACCAGCTTCCATTATTTATTTCCATTATTCGTAGACTTTATTCAGATTCTACACGATTCATCAGCACTGTTCACATTTGTCTGTATTCTTCTGGTAAACCAATGAAATCATGGTGGATAAAGCCAAGGTTTCCTTCCCCTCCTTTCAAAAGATTGCTTTTCTACAGCAGCATCTCTGACAATCGTTTAAGACCTTCCACAGCATTAAATGTAACTGTAAATGGATAAAAAAAAAAGTACACATTCTTTCATAAATAAAGAATTTAATGCAGTGGTAGAAGAGGAATAAAACTTGTCAGGAACGTGATGTTTTAAGGAAAATATTTAACTCCACCTCTCGACACCATCCCATCACTGATTATTTTCCTTTACTTGTCTCATTTAGTAATGAGAGGTTTAGTGGTAGCGAAGTAAACTTTTGTAGCAGAATGTCAGTCAGTTTTATGCCAGAACAACTGTCCGACAATGCGGCTCGGCAGAAATGGCATTTAAATTCAATCCGCTCTAACCATTTCTCCTCCGCAGATCAAACCAGACGTCTCGCTATGGATTTCAGCAAACTGGCAGCTTTGTGGATCGTCTGCTTATGTTTGCTCGGGGACTGTCGAGCCGACAAGCTCAATCAAGTCGGCACAGAGCCCCAACAGCTCGACAACGGTATGTCAGCCGTGCTCTTTTTACCATGAGGTAGAAATGCGAATATTGTCTACACTGGTGTTCCAGACCTTTTTGAGAAAAGGAAACTAATAGACATAATAAATTTTCATCACCCCACGTTATCTTTTCAAATTTCCCATTTGTAATGTACAGCTACTGTTCTTTATACATTTTACATTTTATTATGTGTCAGTAACATACATATGTGTAATGTGACTAACTTAAAAACCAAAGGAATATTCCTTGCCCTGACGTACCAGTCTAGTGGGAAGTGTTGTGTTGTTGTTATAGGAAAATAATCCACGCCGGGGTGGTTGATATTTGAATCGGTGGCCCCGCGAGTGGCGTTGTTCATACACTCGCTGCGTATCTTGGGTACAACCAGAAGATTTAAAAGTATGATTAACTAGATGGCCTGTCGGAGCCAAAACGTGTAACATGTTTAATGATTTCAAGCACAGCGATGTTAAACAGACTGACGAGCTCTGTCTCTCTCAAACATTTTCCGCCATCGTTGTGATTTTTGTCATGAGCTGTGTCTCTATGTTCAAAGCTTTGTACTAGATATCTAGAAAATCCAGAAGGCTGTTACGCAACACGAACCTTTTGGTAGGTGTAAAGGCTGCATGAGAGGTTTTTAAAATTCAAACACTAACTATAATAGTTTGTTTAACGGAGGTAGATGGACGGTGAAATTTGTCCATTTTTATTTCTAAACTACGCTAGTGCAGCGGGTCAGGATAGTGAAAAGATGAAAGTAATCTTATTAATTTAAATATGGTCATTTAAATTAATAATAAAAAAAAAAAAAGTACCCTATTAATTTAAATATAGCTTGTCTGAATGACTCCCAGTAACATTTAGGAATATTATCGCACAAAATCTGATATTTCTAATATTAATTTGTAAAAGAATCGAATGAAACAAAAGAGGAGATTTTGTGATTTTTCTCTTGCAAGCGACCCCGTGTTAGGGAACCCCTGCTCTACACAGCTTAGATTCTGCCCCTGAAAGTGCACAGTTTGTGTGTCGATCAGAAAACACTGCACGTTGGAGTGAGTGGAGCTGTAGTCCGATTTAGAAATTGTTCAGCCTCTAAATGTAGCCACGCTGAGAATAGACGGGATGCACATTCTCCGTTAAGCACACTGCCTTCACTGAGATCATGGCAGTTTGTCAAATACAGCAGGAGCAAGGCATCATGGTTAGGTTACACTTACTTACTTACTTACTTACTTACTTACTTACTCACTCCGTGTTAAGTTTATCCTGAAAGCTAGACGCTTTGTCTTTGCAGTGTAGTGAATTGCTCGTTCAGGTCAATCATCTGTTTGTTTCAATGTAATTCAAGCTCCATCACCACCAAGCTGCCACTGTTGGGCCCTTGAGCAAGGCCCTTAACCCTCTCTGCTTTCACAGCTGACACTGCGCTCTGACCCCGAATTCCTAACAGGCAGGGATATGCGAAGAAAAGAATTTCACTGTGCTGTAACGTATATGTGACGCACAAAGGCTTCTTCTAATACCGTCACAGACAGAATTCCTTGTTTTTGATTTAAAATTGCATGTCGGAGGTCTCAGATTGTTTAGCATGCTCACGGCAGCCGAGTCACCACCACCTTTAGTAACAATCCGTACGTTTTCCACCTCAGGAAAGTCTTCAAGACAGGGGAGTTTTTATGCTTACTGGTTTCTTCCTTGTTAACATGATAAGCTGTGTGTGGGTTTTTTTGTTTTGTTTTGTTTTGTTTTTTTCTCAAGAGAGGAAAAAAAGAGAGCACAACAGTGTGTTATTCCTTACATAGCACTAATAAATGTACTCTAATTTTTATTTTTATTATTACATGAGCTTAATTACACAAAATGTATGTTTTTTTTTTTTTTTAATTGCATATTTATTGGCATTTTTCTAATAATGTATATGAACCTGTGCACCTAAACACAGCACAATGAATGCTGGACAACGACAAGTAGTAGAATGGATTGATTGATTGATTGATTGATTGATTGCTGGCATTGTTTAGGTCTTGGGCTTTTATATCTGATTTTATAATCAACTGTAGTATGGAGCTCATGACTGTGGCATTTATATTTATATTTAGACAGTGAGCTTGACCTAACCCCAAAATAAATTTAACCTAAACATCTCATCTTTTTTTTTTTTTTTTTTTTTTTTTTTTTTTTTTTTTATAAAATGCGATTGACGCAACTTAAATTCTACTTCAAATGCAGTGACACCCACCATTTATCACTCTCAGTCTATTTCCTTTTATTTCGCAACAAGATGAAACACACAAGCTATCAAAACCTCTCGAGAAATGACTCACGGCCTCGGTGATGTCTTCTTCCCCGTATTACTGTAAGAGCAGAATATATCTGAGAAGCGTCAGTGACTGAAGTATCATGGCTGAAGTCCAGAGTGCTGTAGGGTTTTTCGTCGGAAACGGCTGGAACAGAGCCCAGGTGCTGAGCGATATTACGACATCAGACCCGGTCGAGGTGTCCGTCGCCGAGTCCCTGTTCACTCACTCATTAAAACCACATCACTGGCTCTATAGACCGAGTTTGAGATTTACTGGCCTTGTAAAGCACCTCTTCAAGAGTTAAGAGTGTTAAAGTTTAAACTTTTAACTCGGTGACATGGTTCCGTACAGATACCTGTCGGGTTCGATAGTAGGACTAGGGTAGTACAAAAGAGCCGGATTTGAGTAATTAAAATTAAGACATAATGATGTAATTAACGTCATACTCTGCTTAAGGGAGGGTATTGACCTTAACAGATGATAGGTTTGCCCACTAAATTAATTTAGCAAACAATATAACACCGGTTTTTACTAATACAGCACTTTACCTTGTGTTGTTATAGGAAATTGATAAACTATGCGATGTTACTGGGATGTTCCAACCCTAAAGTTGATTATTTTCCAGGAGCAGTACATTCTTGGAAAATACTCCTTCTACATTCCACTTTTTTTTTTTTTTTTTTTTTTTTTTTTAAACATATTTATGAATGACACACTTTTTATCTATTTATGGTTAACATTTGAGATTGTGGAATGTCCACAAAATAACTTAGTTCCTGTATTCATTCCAGTCATTTCCTCACCATCCCTTTTTTTTTTTTTCTCCCTTTCTTTCTGTTGATGTTAATAAGACTGACAACAAAGTCATTTTCCTGAGAAACCACAAACCATAACTCCTTCATCCTGAAGACCTTCTTTTAGCAGAAAACGTACTGTTGCGAAGCGCAGGCACTGGAGACTCCTTCCGTAAATGCTAAGTAATCACCCCCTTACAGAACGCCTCAACATATCAACAATTATATGCTTTTTAAATTTGTTTATTTTTAGTCTTAGCTTATGTGAAGTACGTGTGGATTAGTTTTCAATCCAACCAAACAAATTCAGAATAAAGGCTGGATTCATTTTGCTTGCTGTGTTTGGACGAGATGAATAATTTTCGATGGACTGAACTGTTTAAACTGTTATCAAAAATTATCGATTTTGTTTGATTATTTATTGAAACCCTAGCTGTAGTTCAGTTCTTTTTTATATTCCTTTTACTTTCTCATAGTTTAAGCTTCATACCAAGTAATTAAGGATTCTTTATACCACAACTCGGTTGAATTCTCAAATTTGATTGGTCAGATAGTATTTTGTATATCAGCAGCTCGGACAGCAGTTCCAGCTGTAACATGGACGATAGGTTTATATTAATCCACTCGTTCTAATACAGCGCAAGTCTTAGGCACCCTATTTTTTTAGTACAAACTTCGTTATAGATTTTTATTTTCTGACTTCTACATTATCGAGTCAGTACAAAAACATTTTAGATTCCAAACATTAGTTTTCCAGCACAAAATGAAATGTTACACAAAAAATGTTTGTATGTCAGTAAAGAAAGCAGCAGATTCCATAAGAGACACTTTTCAGATAAAAACAGAATGAAGGCTGCTGGGTTTCGCTGCAGAAATAAGAAGCGAGTCGACAGTCGAAGTCTCCGGAAGAACTGCGGCTGCTTCTGCAAGATAAAGCAAAAGGTTGTCACACCAAATATTGTTTAAATTTTTACTGTTTACTACTGTTGATAGTATTTTTGTTTAATGTAGAAACATTTAGTTTCATTATTTTTGAAGGCAGCTTTGCTCTACAGCATTTCTTTGCATGTGCCTAAGACTTTTGCACATTACTGTATATTATTGTTTCTGTAGTAACAGCTCATACACAGGGACTTGTGTTTTAACTAAGACTAATAATAAACGGATTTGAAAAACGTTTAACAAAGTAAAACTTATAATTGTTGATGGGGTGAAGTGTTTTTTTTTTTTTTTTTTTTTTTTTTTCCCTTAGGAGACATTTATTTAACTTTGTAACAGTCACAGTGCTTTGGAAAGTTTCCCAGGACGGGAAAGTCTTCAGGACAGGAGTTTACAATTTCTGATTTCTCAGTAAAATGACAAACTGCTTTTTTTTTTTTTTTAGGGAGAGAGAGAGAGAGAGAGAGAGAGAGAGGCTGGTGAGGGAACAACTGTTTATCGCGGCTATAACTTAAGTGAAAACAGGAACTAACTTTTCTCTTGGATGTTCCACAACATTAAATCTAACTGCACACTGTTAAAATGCACGACCTGCTGTTCATTAGTAAATTAGACGTTGTAATGGTTGGTAGATCGCTGTGGTATAAGTGGAATAAGGCACTCTCGACCTTACTGTTATACTCCGCAGTGCATCGAGCCACATCACAACACCCCGGCGTGCGTTATTTTCGTATAACTGCACAGTCTATCCTGTTGTCCCTTCTAGATTTTAGTATCTGCAGGAATTTTTATATTATATTTAAATTTATATAAAACACATCTCAAGTGATTCTTACTCTGAAAATTAGACCTCTGATATTCATTAATATTCATAAGCAGACCTCTGATATTCATTAATATTCATTAGCTGACTCATGTAAGTCTCAGATCATGGTTTTTGCTCTTCAGCTGTATTTGTGTAAGCTGGAGAAATATCCTGAGAGAGCTGCAGGAGATTGGAGATGTTTGAGCAGTAGGATTCAGGGTCAGTAAGTTGGCATTAACCTGCTCTGATATATTTGCGTGTACAGTGACGGGAGGACTAAGTTTCATGTCAGTACAAGCAGACGTGTTAAATCGCTGTTTTGTAACATGTTGTTGTTCCAAACCTAAAAAGTAGTGTGCTGAATGATAAATTATTCAGTGTTGCTTGTAAGGACTTGTGCCACAGCAGCCTCGTTCACACTCTGACCCACAAACACACACACACACACACACGTTTTCACCAATGCCTATTTTCAGGCAGACAGAAATTCAACCAAAAAAGTGCCCATGAAATCGCCATGATTTGATTCTATACGTTAACAGATTTTCACCAAGAAAAAAGAAAAAAAAAAGAAATCAGACTTTACCCGTATGAAGACATTAATTTGCCTCTTTCCATTCACACTTTTTTTTTTTTTTTTTTTAAAGTACAAACTTAAGGCGAATCACAGTAAAGTACAGTATATAGCAACGGTGGATAATATGACAAAAAATATCACATCATGACACTTTTGTAGCGCAAGACATTTCTACAGTACGCGATATTTATTATAATATATAAGTTGACACCAAAGCAGTAGTGTTGCATTAAAAAGGAGTTTGATACTTACTTACAAATAAATGATTCAGCACTGAAAATGAGGAATAAAGTTCAGAATAATAAATTATGTAAAGGTTTACAGTTATACAATCTCAAAGATCCAAACTTGTTCATTTAAAAAAAAAAAAAAAAACTCATCAAAACAGTACAAAACTTTAACTTCAAATCAGCTTCTTCTACTCAGTTTGTAATTGTAGCATGGTGTAAAAGCATATTGCGATTCCCGCAGTATCTCCAAAAAGTGTACTGTGATGTGAATGATCTTAATATCGATATATATCGATAGTGTCCAGAGCTAGTATGTAGATGTTTCTCTGACATTTAGAGTCTGTGATTTCTGAATGATTTGTAAAAATGGGTAGAATTCATATTACATCTTCAGTGAGGTACAGAGTTTGTATTTTCTTAGAGATAGTGCAACTTTAGAGTTTATGAACATCCATAATACAATAAAAGCTGTTTTTTTTTTATAATATAGTCTCTTTAAAAATCTAATGTATATACCATTTTCTTCTAACAGCGAGGTAACAGGAATTGTTTAAAAAGTTGATCTTTTATAAAAATCAGTATGTATAGTTTAACGTGTCATCGCAAGACATTATTCATATGCTTCAGTAGTTAATGAACTTTTGATAGCGAAGGCCAAATATGACCAGCTGAACTAATATTATTTCACGCTAATATTAGTAATAAGTTCCTATCTTAATCTTTGAAAGCTGTTGTGATAAGCAGCGTATCATTTTAACGCCGTCCAGCTGGAGACTGCATTATGAGTTTAAAAGCACTGTTTGTACTTGCGCCCTTCCTTTGCGATCCATCTCGACATGTCAGCTGTGCAGAGGAAGCTGTTCTGCTGTACTTTAGAGAAACTTGGCTCAAAGCGTGTTTGATTGCAACCAAGATCTCTGTTTTTTCCCCCAGCGCCCCGTCCTCTTGTCCCAATTTGCCTTTTGCAGCATTTTTTTTTACTTTTTTTTTTTTTTTTTTTTTTTTTTTTTTTTTTGGACTTTAAAACTTTTTTAAAAACTTGAATTAGAATTTCATTTCTAGTAAGCTAAATAAATGAATTACATTTTACAGTATGGATATGAATAAATTTAACTTGATTCAGATTTTTTTGAATTATTATTTTAACATTGATTTAAAACCTGATTTTTAGAATTCCGTTAAATAGATAGAAGTTAAATAGATTTATTACATTTAAAGAAATTAAATCATTTTAACTTGATTCAGAGTTTTGTCTTTTTTCTTTCTTTTCTTCTTAAATGAATTTTGACGTAGTTCTTAACATTGAATTTCCCCCAGTATTGAGGATTGAACTTAAATCTGATACTGACTAAAGCTTTCTGCTCCACAAAACGTCCAAGAAACGCAAGATTTATTTTTTTAATAAAACATATTTATCGACGACGATTTGTAACCGAGATGATATAATGTATAACTTTTAAGTTAAGAAGGTAATGGCTTCACTTTGAACAAGAATTGGCTATTGCAGGACACCTGGATATATGGAAGGTATGGGAAATGTAAATTTTTTTTTTGCGGTTGGGGGGAAAAATAAAAAAAAATCCCGCAAAACCACTGTAAAATATGGCGGTGGATCATGGGGGTTGATTTGTGACTGGTGGTTCACGGCGTCTTGTCAGGATTAATGTCATCACTAATACCGTTAAGTATCAGGATATTTTAGCTTAAATATTTTAACATGGCTGCCTCTTCAGGAGGTTAAGTCTTGGCCATAGTTGGATCTTTCAACATGATAATGAGTCTATTCAATACAGAAAGGGTTGCAGGACACAGAATCTGTTTTGTAACAGCCATCTTCGGATTTAAACCTTTGTTTAAAAAACTGTTGTCTGAATTGAAGATCGTGACGACCCATGCGTTATGCGCGTCTTTCCTGGGTTGAATTGTGCATTTGCTCCGCCTTCTGACTGATTGTTCCTGCATGGGATCATTGAGGACACCTGTTGTTTATTTCCTACCTTACGTTTTAAATGCAGTATGGCAGCCGGCCAGAGTCGGGCGGCACTTCGGATTTGGTTTTGTTTTGGTTTTGTTTAATCTTGTTTACTTTATACGTCCAACATTGCTACGGTCCATTACATTTTCATGCATACACTTAACTTTACACCACTGATTCCTGACTTGCTCATGCTACATTGCTTATTTTTTGTATAGTTCTGCTTTGTTAATAAATGTTGTACATTATTTGCACTTTCTTGTGTGTCCCCGTTTTTGTTACGTCCTTTTTGAGCCATGGGGCGTAACAAATGGGGGCTCATCCTCTTTAGAATCGTTTTGGATTTCATTCATTCGTTTGATCACAGTTTGTTTGCTCGTGACGTTTGAGGGAAATCCCGTTTGAATAGTTTGATGTCACGTTGCAATTTTGTGTTGGGGGGACACCTGAAAGTGATTAGTGTAGTTGGTCGCCGTGTGAAGTCGCAGATGGGAAAGTGACTCTTGTGCAGATTTGTTTGTTTTACTTGGAGTTTTCCCGGTTAGTTTTAGCAACTTGGTTCCTTTGAAACATGTCGTTTTGTTGTTTTTGTAGTGTTGTGGTGAAAGCGGGTAGTAGCAGTTGTCTCGGGAGCACTTCCACGGTGTTGTGAATTGTCGCTGGTTTAACCGGTTGCAGTTCCACCTATTGGGTTCATGTGCTTCATTTCCCCCCGCCGGGAAAATTCCGAGTGTTTGATTGCACAATTAGTTGCTTGCGGTCTGTGAAGTGTTTATGGCTGATGTTGAAAAATTTGTTAAATCGCCTTCACATGTATTGTTGAATAAATGTACAAAAGAGCAACTTTTGAAAATTGCGGAGTTTTATAAAATTAAAATTAGTGATAAGAGACTTAAAGAAGGTACTATTAAAATTGAATTAAAAAATAAGTTGATGGAAAAAGGGGTTTTACCAATTGAAATGGAGCAAGTTCAAGACGTGCAAGCACAAAGCTTATCTGCTTCACAGTCTGTTTTAACTTTTGACCAACAAAAAGAGTTACTGTTTTTGCAGATAGATCATGAGAAAACGAAACAACGATCTGAACAAGGTAAGTTTGAGTTAGAGAAGGCAAAAATGGAGCTGGAGTATTTAAAACTCAAACTATTACAAGAGAGTAAGGTGAATACCGATAGTTCAGTGGAATCTGGTGCTTCTGAAAGTTTTTCACTTCATCAACATTTGAAACTTGTTCCTAAATTTAATGAGCAAGACCCAGATGTCTTTTTTACTCTTTTTGAACGTGTCGCTGAAATGCAAGGTTGGTCTAAAGCAAACTGCGTGTTGCAGTGCGTTTTGGTTGGTAAGGTGCAGTTAGCTTTTTCTGCTTTAACTACTGATGAGTGCAAGGATTATGTTGAAAGCATGAGTGCGTGCCTGAAACGTATCGACAGCGATTTAGGTTGTGCAAGATGACTCCAGGCCAGACCCATTTGGAGTTTGTTTAAGACTTAAGACATGTTACACGTTGGTGTGCATCCCTTGATGTTGAAACGTTTGAGGATTTGCTTGTGTTGATTTATAATTGAGCAGTTTAAAACCTCTGTTTCTGAGCAAATTGCGACATATGTTAATGAACATAAAGTTCAGTCTCCTGAGGAAGCGGCGTCGTTAGCTGATGACTTTGTTCTTACTCACAGGAGTACTGCTGTTTAGCAAACGCGCGAGGGAGCGAGCGTAGCTCGTTTTACAAATACCACTCCACAATCTGATCGCATTTTTTCAAGAAAATTTGATCTGTCAAAAACGTGTAACTATTGTTGTGGAAAAGGACACTTGAAAGCAGATTGTTTGGTACTTAAAAGTTAAAATAAACGAGTTGAGACAAATAAATTTAAACCTGCTGCAATAGCCAATTCTGTTCATTTGGGTATACATTAATATCCATTATGCTATTTTCCTTGCAATCTGACATTGGGGAGAGCATGTTAGTTTGGGGAATGGGTTTGAATACATTATCAGTTCCTTTACATAAAGTGAAGCTTAACTCCGATTTAGTGACTGGTGAGGTAGTGGTAGGACTGTGTCCTGTTTTACCAGTTGAAGGTGTTAACCTTATTTTAGGTAATAAATTGGCAGGGGACCAGGTTTGGCCTAATGTACCTTCATCTCCTTCATCGTGTTGTCTCAGGAGCAGATTATTCAGGAAGTTGCAAAGGGGGACCCTGTGGCTGTTGCAACTCGGGCAATGACTAAAAATGTTGAGGATGTGCTGACAGATGAAACCAAAAGAGTGTCAAAGGCAGTTATTTCTCTTTCTATACCTGACTTGTCTGATCTGTCCTT
>CM074987.1:21388797-21391297 GCA_037576825.1 Pangasius krempfi
GTGTGTGTGTGTGTGTGTGTGTGTGTGTGTGTGTGTGTGTGTGTGTGTGTGTGTGTGTGTGTGTGTGTGTGTAGTGGGTGAAAAGGCCAAGCTGTGGTGAACCTAGTGAGGCTCTTGGTGCAGTCTGTGTGTGACAGCAGCGTTTCTCAGTCGTACCTGCACCCTGCTGATCACTGCATGATTAACTTCACCTCTAACAGCCAGCCTTGCTCGTTCTGTGCTTTGCTTTTTTTTTTTTTTTTTATTTCTGCACATCAGCGGATATTGTTCACGCAGCCACTAGACTGAATAGGTGACACATTTCGCTTGCTTGGCTCTTTGGCTGGGTGCAGATGAAAGCAGGAAGTCCAGCTGATAGTGACAGGAAAGTCAAACCGCCACTAAATGTCTGTCTGGTTGAGGTTCTCTGAACTCCGAATGGCACAAAAAAAATCATCACTGAACATCACTAACATAAAATGTAACTATAAATGGATGAAAAGCCTAATGTGTTGGTTTTTAATAAAGTTAAAAAAAAAAAATTACTGCAGTATAAAAGGAATAAAATACTTCTGGATGTACTGTTCTAGAAAAATATTACAGTGTGTGTTATTCCTTACATAATAAACACTATGCCCAAGAGATAGATCTGTTTTTAAAATTGCATTTGAATTTTAATTATGTAAGAATTAGTATTTAAATGTATGTGAATATTAATAAGCCAGTAACGTTATACAGTGTGTATATTGTATATGGCGTACATCATACTTTTATTATGAAGATTATTGTTTATTTCTCTACATTTCATTACATTGCAGTCATTTCAAGTTTCTTAAATAAAAAAAAGTCTTAATTCTTAAATAGGAAAAAATAAACATATGCTATGATGCACAAAGAATCGATATATAATCATATATATATATATATATATCTCTCAAATCATGTCATGAAGTGCCTTGAGAATCTCACAGCTACTCTGAATTTTCTTTCTGGGGAAAATCTGGCAGGGAAAAATGTGCAGTTTTTTTCCTTGTGTGTATTGTTTACATTAGCCTTGGCCCCAGTTAGCACACACAGATGAACAGTAGGAATTTAGCACGTGTCTCTACATGGACTGATTCTGCTGTTTGCAAGAATATGCACCTGAGGAACACCTGTGCATATTCTGTGCGTTTGTTACCGACGTACAAATCTGTGTAATGCAGTGTTAGAAATTCCTACTTGTCTTTGTTCATACCGCAGCCCTGTTCTGATTAGCTAGACGGTGTTTATTAATTTACCATAACAGCAGCTCTGAGTCAAACGAAAACCTTAAAAGTGCAGCATAAATTAGCAACTGTAGGAATTAAATGCTGGATTGAAATGGAGATTGTGTAGAAAAATGATACTTTTGTGACAACTATTTGCACTAAACAATGCAAATTTCATATTAATGCTCTCGTTCCGGTATGTTATCGTTTTAATGACAGCAGCTAAATCTAAAAAAAACTTGTACGGCGGATGCAGCACTTCAAGATAAGAAGATATTTATTTAACATTTTGGCTTTGTAACCATTGAGGTGCAAATATACTTCACTTTCCCGACGCGAGCCTGAGCTCATGCAGCTGCTATGCGAGTGACATTGTTCACATTCTTGCTCACATATCTTACGTAAATCTGGAGGATTAAGAGCGGCATCCACTAGACAACACGTCAGAGCCCAAATATCTCAGTCCGTCTGTTTTCTAAGTTGAAATGTAACGTTTAGTGATTTCATGCGCAGCGATGTTAAACACCCTGATGAGCTCTGTTTCTCTTAAAAACTTTCTGCCGTTGTCGTGATTGTTGTCATGATCAAAAGATACTAAAGGTACACAGAACAGGCCTTTCGGCAGGTTTAAGACGTTTTTAAAATTCAAACACTAACTGTAATGGGGAAAACCATTAGCGCTAGTACTTAATAACGACCTCGAGTAGTACACAATTAGACAATTTGAGACGCGATGTTAATTTGTTTAGCCAGCTGGGGACACAGTGTCACATGGTGCTATACTGTCCCCACTATTGATGTTGGTATTGCACCACATAGACGTGTCATGTTCATTTCTGAGTATGTGCCCAGGCAACCACGGCAGAAATCTTGCGTATCTATCTAACCCGAAAGGTGTACATTTTAAGTATTTCACCCTGGAATATCTTCAGAAGTTAACCTTTTGTGGTTTCTCTTCAACATAGTGGCTGTAAACAGATGTTTAGAGCTGCTATAACGTACGTAAGAACAGGAACTAACATGTTGTGTGAAAGTTCCACAACATTAAACGTAACTATAACGGATAAAATGTGGTTGTCTTGTGTTAATAAATATAATTGGCAGATTGCTGTGGTATAAGAGGAATAAAACATGCTGTTACATGAGAATAATCAGCTTCAGTGTGATAGTAGTGAACTACAGCAGCGTGCCTGGCCGTGTTTTATTCCATACTTGATTCTGGGTTGTTTTTTTTTTTTTTTTTTTTTTTTTCTTGTATACAGTGAACAGCC
>CM074987.1:21393797-21415032 GCA_037576825.1 Pangasius krempfi
ATGACGCAGGCAGTTCAGATTCCCTTAACCGCTCCGTGAACTCTTCATCAAAGCATTTACTTCTTTTTTATGACGTTATTGTTAATAGATTGCATGTAGCTAATTGGTGAGGTATAAAATTGCATCCATATTTAACCCTTTTGTACAGAAGCTCTGTTTTATAGTACAATATAAAATAACCTCCAAATCACTTGAGCATTACTGTAAATCAGTGAGCTATACTACATCTCTAGACTGTTTACTGTTCTCAAAAAATCTATTTTTTAATCAAATGTAAATTTTGCTTGTTCAGAAATTATTATTATTATTATTATTATTATTATTATTAATTGTCTTCAACTTTACATATATCTGACCTGTACTTTTTGGACACTGAAATATTAATTTTTTTAAATTATTATTTCAGCCGTACTGTTTTAGCATTTTTGTTTGTTTGTTTGTTTGTTTGTTTGTTTTTTTCTCTCTTAGACAATCTGTTTACTTTTTTTTTTTATTTAAGTAATATATGAACTTTGATTCTGTCTAAATATCATGCAACTTTAAGATTAAAAAAAATTAAAAATATTAAAGAATACGGATAAATGATGCATAGAAATTATTTATGCATGAAAGAGTTAATGTATTCCAGGATTAAATGTGGCTACGAGTCTGAGCTTCTCTTGTGTAAACAATAAACTAGTCTGTTTTTGTGTTAACTAATGATAAAAATGTCATTTTAAGGATTCAGATGAACTCGGGTTGTGTGTGTAATTAATGCAGAAACACCACATACTGGTGAAACAGTGTTTAAAAATTTAAAAAAAAAAAAAAAAATGTAACAAGCATGTAAAAATAAGCAGCATGTAACACACTGATACAATGACCCACTTTTTCTTCCAAAAAGTGTACAGCTGTTATAGTTTAAGCCCTTAAGTGCATAAGCAACTCCAGAATTACTGCCTTTAAAGGAACGAAAATGGAGGGATTTATTTAAGAACTGTTTTAGATGAGTGGGTCAGACATTTTTAGATTGCAGATGAGTGTTATTTCACCAATGATGTATAACACGTGTTGCCATTTATCACATCAGTAAATGAAATATTTCTTTCTTGTGATAAAAACAATAGTTAGAGTAGTTATTCAGTAGCTCACTTGAATTGAATGGGTTTAATCCAAAAATCAAAAACTGAAAAAACAACCCAAATCTAAGGACAGTTGTAACCAAAAATGTATTCTGTGAGTGGAAAGATCTGGGGAAAAAAAATAAATAGCCAAAATATTAATGTGTACATTTAAAAGTTAGCAGTAAAAGTCCCGCTTCCGCTGCTTTGAAACATCTATATAAAGGAAATGCTGAGAAGCTTCAGCTATTTTTCAGAATATCAAGGCTGCAGGAAAGTGTACATTAAAATAAAATGTGAAGTTTCAGTCATATAACAAACTCAAAGCTTGACTGCAGTAAGAATAAGAATATTCTGTCCATTTAAAATATTAGTAGATATTTGAAGTTGTTAAAAAATCTAGCAAGCGTGCGTCGGCTTGAATGTGCGCGTGTTGCTTTGGTGGGTGAATGGCTGAGTTCACAGCCTCGTGCAGTAGAAGGTGTCTGAAATCACAGCTCTGTTTTTTTTTTTTTTTTTTCCATCTCGGTTCTCGTTTTGGATCGCCTTTCACCAGCGTGTCACCTCCACATCGTCCTTCATGTGTCAGAAGCTTCTTGCTGCCTGTATAGGGTTTCCTTTTCCTTCTGAAATAATGACAGCAGCATAATAACATGCTGGGAACTGAGTAAACTGAAATGTGGGTGCAAATCTGACTGCATTCAGTCGCTGTGTTCAGACAAAAATGCGGCCCGCATCATAACCAAGAATTTATTACAGTCAGAAATATGTAAAGTGTGTAAGATGTTTCCTGGGAATAAAATTGTCAAATGCACGGCTCAGCACGAACTTATTCTCATTTTAATGTGATCTGAAGATGCCTTAAACTGGTTGCTGGCAAACCTGGTAATGCATCAAACCTGATAAAACACAGGAAGTCATTGATTTAATCTCCGTCAGGGAAAATTGCTGAGGGGTTTTTGAGTGTATGAGAAAATGAAATTTCTGTCCAGGCTGAAACACAACATATACCAGAATAGAGCACTAACTGTTGAATGTTTTACAGTAGGGGTTAACTAGTACGGTGTATCGATACATCGATACACAATGCAGTGCACGCGGCAAAAATGTGACGATGTACATCGTGGAAATGTTCGATTCAAATTGTTCAACATTCTATGAATTATGCATGCAATGCAGTTGCAGTGTTTGACATCATAATCTGTGCAACCCATAGAGTTAAACTATACAGAGAGCCAGCTTGTAAAGTGACCATGTTCTTTCATGCAAAGCCTGCAAGATGTGAAGTCTGATAGCTGGATGGCTAAGGATTGCAACAACCAACATGCGTTATATAGTTACAGGACCACATTATAGCGGTTAAAAGAGCGCTTCAGCAGCTTTTAAACAACACCAAAGGCCACGGAAACCGGGCATTTTAGCCGACTTTGGAGCTCATTAGGTTTCAGTCGATCATTTTCAAAGTCCCCGAGTCAGACACTTTTGTTTATTCAATCAAAATTTTGTAGGGAATTAATACATTCTTTCATTCATTTATTTAAAGCTATTGTGAACCTATAATGCATTTTATTTGCAATATTAAACCTTTGTTCATAGCCATTTATGATTTATTTAGTTTTACACAAGCAAAAATGCACATTATTTTGCATTGTTTATGATTCAGATTTAAAAAAAAAAGGAGTCTCTTCAGTCATAATTTTTTGTTCAAAATATTCTGAAATCGAAATTGTGAAAGGAAAGGAACCCCTATTTTCTATTTTAAAAGATGCTATTAAAATACATATGGTAAGAATTCTTTTTATTTTTTAATTTTATATTTAGTATCAGCTGTGGAGAAGTAAGTAGCTCGTGCACTTGGAACAAGACGATCATGTGTCCGGGCTATTTGTTGTCTATTTAAAGTTGACTAGCTAGCGATCCCTGCTATTGTTTATTCTCCTTTTTAACGAATGCGAAAGAAAAACCCCACAACAGTTAGTTAGTATGTAAGGAATAAGACACATCTACGTCGGGGCGGTGCGTTACCATAAAGGAGATGATATAACAGCTGCGATGAAAGCAGCTGCTATTCGTAGCTTCCTTTGTCATCTCATTTAATGTCCCAAATCTTCAAATTTTGTTAGCAGACCACACAATCTATTAAAACAAACTTGTATTCCTGACTCTGAATAAATGTAATGTTTATGGGGCTAGAACAATATCTCATGACAAGGCTGGATTAATTACATTTTTCCAGGGAACTGCATCTAGGCATCATTGCGGACCTTATGAGAGCCGGGCCTTGTAAAGATTCTGCTAATGATTAACAAGTTAACTAGTTATGATGTAGAGCACAAGTCACGGGTGTAGGTCTAAATCAGTCACATGTTTACGCGTTTATTTAATCTCAACGAGCCTTTATATTGTTCTTTCATTTCATCATTTGACTTGCACACATGCTCGCATGTAAAGTGTTTTCCAGCACAGCGCTGGTCATGAGACCTGCCTTCCAGACGTGCTCAGTGTCGGACAGACATGGGTCATTCCCATGAGGCAGCTTTATCTCTTGACTTTTTATAGGCATTGCAGAGGTATTCAGGGGCAGACTGGGCGTGCTCGCTGCAGTCCAGGAAAATGTGTTTATCCCGTCAGAGCTACAAGAGGCCACATCTATCGTATCGCTTCTTCCGCTTTCTCTGCTGTCATTTTAAACTCAAAAGCTTCTCAAGTCCGCTGGTCAGCTGTGGACATACCAGCAAAATCCTGCTCCTGGAATCTAAATTTGTGTTCTGCCCTGTCTCTTAATGTTGAGGACACCAGTATGATGATAAATCTAAAAAAAAAAAATAATAATAATAAATAAAAAAAATACAAAAACTATTTTGGCATTTTTGGAGAGTCAATTTAATTCCGTCACCATCAGCAATGCCGACGCTCGACCTCGGCTCAGACTTTTACAGCATAACTCCAAAAATACACAGCATCTCGTCGCCCTTGTTAAAGTGGACAGGCCTGGGTGAAGGAGGTGATGAGAAAAGCTCTACAGCTCTCATTTAACTCTGTGCTGCTCTCCATATTTAGTTGCTTTTCCAAGCTATTGTTTAGTTAGTTTAGATTCGCATTTGTTTAGATGTGGCGTATCTTGATCGCTGTTGGCTGTCGTGTGAATCAGTCAAGCACTTCAAGACGCTGTCGCTCTGACTTCCTGTTTCGAAAGGCAATACCTCAACATATGGAATCAAATCCAGGTTCCCGAGCCATTTTACGAGCGAAAAGTAGCCTGGCTTAAAATTGCGTCCCATTTACAATTTATCTAACCTCAACTTGCACAAATGTTTTATGAAATATATAATATGTTAATAGATCATTTTAGTAAGTATGTAATAGTATTTTTAGAATCTTTTTCAGGTCTTAGTACGTGTTATTTACTTGGGTGGCGTGGGAAAAGTTTTACTCACTTTTATAGCCACATTCTTTTACTATTGAAACAATGCTCAGTGATAATTAAACACTCAGCTACCGTCAGTTATGGGAACGTGTGTGTGTGTGTGTGTGTGTGGTGTAACCGGATTCCCAGTCCTGTGTAAACCCTGTGCTGGCCTCTGTTGGAGGCGTCCGTCAGCACACAGGCGTGCTGTTACAGTCACGGGTACCTCACGCCTGCTCTGGAGGCTTTGGAGGCTGGAATAACAAGGACAGCTGGGAGCCTAGCAACCATACAACGTGCAGTTTAGATATAGAGGGAAAGAAATCGGCGACCTTGAGCAACAGATTCTTTCAACACTGTTTTTCACTCCTGGATACACCAAGCTTTGACGTATCGTGCGTGTGGAGTAGACCTGCACGATAGATGGTTCATTAATCGTTATTGCAATACTGCGTGCTCTAATATGCCACCACTCCGTTTTATTATAAAAAGTCTATCTTTTGGTGATTTTTAGTGATCTCAGTCCTACCATCCAACGTTCCAGACACGTTTTTGTGCGTTTTGGTAATTATAGCCATTGGGAAGATCCAGAAATACGATTCATTTTTGTCTAATGAATTCAAGCCTATATTTAGCTATGATCATAGGTCCACAGATTCACCATCTGATTACGTTTTACTTCATTTGTTCATTCATCTATGTGTTTATATATTTCATTTTCAGAAGGCATTTTGTAATATAATTGCAGTGTGCTGATTTTGTCCAGAGTTCTAATAAGATGTTAAAAATAGATGTTAAAAATAGTTTGTGTTTTGAACCTTCTGGTGTCAGTTTACCAAATAAAAAGCTTTACAAAAGACTGATAACCGCTCCTCAGAGTAAATAAATTAGTAAGTAACTAAGGAGGCAAAGTATGTAAGTAGGCTAAATACATAGGATAGGTAAGTAGGTGAAGTAAGTATGTAGATAACGCACGTAGGGTAAGTAAGTAGATAGTTTGGTAAAGTGTTAAGTAAGTAGGTTAAGTAATTAAAAAATAAGTAAGTAGATAAAGCAAGGAAAGTAAGAAGGTAGGTAAGGAGAGTAATGTAAGTAGGTAGATAAAGTAAGTAAGCAGATCGAGAGAGTAAAGTAGGTAAAGTAAGATGAGTTAGTTTGGTAAGTAATTAAAGTAAGTAAGTGGGCAGGTATGTAAATAAATCAGTAAACAAGTAAGTAAAGTAGGTTAACTAAGTAAGTTAAGCGAGTAAAGTGAGTAAGTAATTATTTTTCTATAATACTGCTTTTTTTTTTTTTAATATACAGGTAGTTTTTTTTTTTTTTTTTTTTTTTTTTGTTTATATTTCTGGATGTTTTTTTTCCTTTTGTTTGGTTTTTTTTTCCCCCCAGAGCATAACCTTTGCTGAAGTTAAGGCATTAAGGCAGTTACTCACTCCGTCCACGCTAAGGCCCTGCTCTGACTGACTGACTGTTTGCGCTAGTAGCGATTGTGCCGTGGAGTTCGTGTTCACTGTTGATCTCTGAATGAACTGTTTCGATGCTCAGGCTGCGAATCGCCCAGGAGGAGCACCGTACGGTGGAGGTGGAGAAGGTAAACCTGGAGCAGAAACTCCGGGACGAGATTAACTCTGCCAAGCAGGAGGCTCAGCGGCTGCGGGAGCTGCGGGAGGGGACGGAGAACGAGCTCAGCCGGCAGAAATACGCCGAGGAAGAGCTGGAGCAGGTACCAGTGTGCTGTCACACTCTGCCCTAATATTGATATTAATACTTATATTTATAGAGTGTAGTTTTAAATTCAAATTATAGGGAATTCCCTGGCTCACTTTTTTAAATATATAACATGCAAGGGTCCTTGCATGCATTGTCGATTGCAGAATTATTGGCACCCTTGATGATAATGGGCAGTCATGTATAAAATGATCATTGTGCACATTTGCTCAAATTTTACACTTGGCTGTCTTCAGAAAGTATTTTCCTTTTCTTGAACATTTAAAAAATTATATTTTTTTTCCTCAAAATACACGTGGCATAATTATTGACACCCCGAAAGGAAAGAGATTTTCCTCGCTGCACGTCCAAATGTCTATTTAGTTGTCATCACTGCTGATTTTCGTCTTTACTTACATTTGAAGTGACATTAAAAGTGTTAAACGTTTTATGTTAAACTTTAGAGCACCTGCATACACACTCGTTTATCAATCTGCCAAACGTTTTCCTAAAAAATGGGTTGTAGCTGAACCAGGATGCAGTTGAGTGATAAAGTATTTTCTCTCTGGAAGTTCTGGGATTTGAACCAACAAATTTGTGATCTCTAGCTTAAAATTTTAGGATTAGGATTTGTGAGTGAAAGAGTAAAGCCTTTGAGTAAAACCTTAGGAGGTTGTGAGTTTGAATCCCAGGAGGCTAAGCGTGCATATTCGCCGTGCTCTCTGGATTAGTCTTTGTGCTGTCATTCAGAGAGACACAGAAATGCAATCTTGGGAATCAAGTATGCGGAAGAGGGAAGTTGGTGCTATTGTCAGAGAGCATTAAGCCGCCCTGTGATGCTGCATGAGCAGCAGTGCGAAAAGCTGAGATTGTAAAGGAGGAAGGTGTTTTTTTTTTTTGTTTGTTTGTTTGTTTGTCTGTCTGTTTTTTTGGGGGGGGGCATTCTAGTGGCAACGGCAGTGACAACACTGGAAGGTATAAAAGCAAAAAAAGTTGTGATTGTAAAAGCCCATGAAGGCCTCGGTTTCTAAGATCAGCTCGTCTTTCCTTTTGTAACACTATCACTTGTGTGTTTGACTCCTACGCAGGCACGTCCTACGTCCTTATTGTTGGAGGAACTATATGGTTCGGCCTTTTCCAGAAGAGTAAACAGACAGTACTGTGTTAATGTTACAGCTTAGCCTCGAAACGTCCCCTTGAGTCAGATGATAAAGAATCAGACTTCTGCAAACACCCACATGAGGAACCACATTCTCCGTGTTACCATGTAGTGACCGTTTCTCTCAAACCTGAAGTCGCCATTAAATCAAAATTGGCATTTTGGAGCTTTTTGTACGAGTCTCACAAATAATAGACACAAAAAATCCAATATATGTGATTTTTTTTAAATGACAAGATGCTCATTTACCTCCAGAATCCTCCAAAATCTCATCTAGCCTCGAACGTGTATGAGCGTCTCGCACCGCACTGTAACGTTTATGTGCTGCAAAGTGCGGTGTAATATACAGACAACGTGTGTATGAAACGACGAGCGAGCATTTGGACATATCAAGGCACGTGTGTGTGTGTGTGTGTGTGTGTGTGTGTGTGTGTGTGTGTGTGTGTGTGTGTGGTGAACACTGCCTTGTGTTAAACAGCAGTTTTTACCCTCTCTTCCCTGAGTTGCCTGATTTTCTCAGTGTCACAGAGAAGAAGAAAAAAAAAAACGACTTGAGGCTTGTAACAGACAATCGACAAAAGGAACGGAGGAGATGACACTCCTCCAATACACCATATGTGTCATGATATATAGGTTAGTGCAGAAAAACTGCCCGCAATACACTAGTGTTGCATTTTAAATAAATAAATAAATAAATAAATAACATGTTCGATGATTTATATCAGGGGTCCTCAAACTTATCTTTGCAACTCGGGACCTCTTTAACTGTAAAATAAATTTCACTGTAAAATAAAACGCACTCTGAGCATGATTCCTGTTCAGACTATTTACATTTCAGGCTGTGAGCTGGCCACAATTTGAGAACCACTGATTAGGTGAATATTTAAATAATAAAGTTAAATATTTTCTGTGAAAATTAATCTTTTTTTTTTTTTTTTTTTTATTAGTATATTTAAGAAATATAATTATTTACAAAAAAAAAACACCAGAAAGGAGGGAAAAAAAGTAAAAATGTGTGCAAAATTTTTTTAACAAATCAGCTGCTTACAATCAAAATATTAAAATATAAATTAATTAATGAATTAAAATAAAATTATTCAATAAAATATCTCATAAATAAAATATCCCACATCTCATAATAAAATAAAATGATTCAATAAAATCTCACAGAAGTGTATTGTTACATTATTTGTCACAGTGTTGAAATGTTACCGCCATTTTTGCTCAGCCCAAATTCCCGGCCTGTTAACAATCCGAAGCGTGGCTGCTGGAATTCTGTGCTTTAAGATACGGGACACGGTCAGAGTCACAAACTGAGAAATTCTACACTATTGAAAACGCCCCTCTATTTAAACATGTGGTCTCTTATCTAGATCTGACAGGATGTGTGCTGTTATCTGGGACGCTGTCTGCTGTTGTGGAAATGAGTCAAACCCTTCGACACGCCCCCTCCCCGACTTCCTGAAGTGAAGTGAGAGGCCGATTGTGCCGAGCGCAAGATTAGAAAGCGTACGAGAGAGTACGACGTGCCGCGGTACAGCTGCTCTACTGCTCTGCTGCTCTGGCGTGTTAAAGCACTGCAGTGCCTCATTAGAGCTGTGTAATGAGGCTGGAAACAAACGAGCACCCCGATTCTTCCCACTCTCCACAGAGAACACTTCTCATCATTCGTCTGTTCCTCCCTTCTTTCTGCAGGTCTTATCTTTCGCCCACAGAGCCGGGATGGAGACTAGCGATGCGCTGAGAGAAATATTTGTGACGGAGGGAGAGGCTAAATTTCAAGCAGAGTACCAGTGTTTATTTTCATGTATCTGTTGATTTTTGTTTTCGCTTTGTGCATGATCAGGTGTTCATCATGTCCTACTTCCAGAAGTCAGGGAGGAAAATAAAAAAAATGTAAAAAAAAAGCAAGAAAACACGAGTCTGGTAAAAGTTTTGATGCAGAGAGCAGATTGTAGAGAAGTTGTGAAGATTGTAGAGAAGAAGAGGTGTGTATCAGGACCGTCTCCGAAGCTCTCATGCCGGCAGGCCAGAAAGATTCCCCGTAACGTTCAGTACAACTCTGTCAGGGTGTGTACACTTACAGGCAGTCAATTTAAGGCTCTTTTTTAAGTTTTAGTATAAAATATAAAATGCTGATCACCTCCAGATCACTTAAGAGCATTACTGTAAATGAATATGAACCTCTTCAGACTATTTGTCGTTCTCAGTCGTTACTAACTTTCTACATGAAATAAAAGAAAGTAAACATGTTGCTGTGCCAGACTCCACTGATCACCGTAGATTAGAGGAGGGAGGAGAAGACGAAAGACTTGGTTATTAATGCTAAACCTAAAACCTTTAAATTACTGTTGTTTTGGGGATTTTTTTTCATACTGTTTTAGGTTTTGTTTTTTGTTTTTTTTGTTTGTTTTTTTACTTATGGACAATCCATTTACTTTTTAATATAAGTAATATTTAGACAGAATCAAAATTCATACATCGTGCAGTTTTAAGTAAAAAAAAAAAAAAAAAGAGAAAATATAAGAGTCTGGATGTGCATCTAAATAATTTATGCATGAAAGGGTTAAAGTCTTAAACTCCGACGCACACCCAAAGTACCAGAAGCTTTCTGTTAAATGTAGCGTCAACTCTTCGAAGTCTCAGCCTGCTATTTACTTCTTCATCCTGAATAGTAGTGTAGTATTTTATTGATTACGCAGTGCTTGCAGTGACGCTAGCAGAAGCTGCGCTCAAGAGACTAAGGAATGCGAGTCTGAGTCCGTGTGTGATGGATTTTGTGCGTTTAAGGGGTTAAATTAGTGATTTTTTTTTATAAACTAGGGTGTTTTGGATTTGTTGTTCTGTACAGTTCGAGGCTATCTTTGGCTTTTCATTTTTCTGTCACGCAACACTGAATAAGCACAATTTTGATTCATTATCGGCTCCTGCACTTTGTATGCTTTATCTCTTCATTCAAACATAATGCACTCCGAACCGCTCGCGCTTTTGCTGCGCCCAACCGAATTTCCATTAGTTGCCGGGAAACAACACATTATAATTCTTAGGCCTTCATCCTTAACCAGCCGAGGCGTTCTCTCTCTCTCTCTCTCTCTCTCTCTCTCTCTCTCTCTCTCTCTCTGTGGGCCTGTGCCACTAAACACAGAAGTGTTGCACCTATCCGCCGCATGCTGCCGGTATTAAGCTGACTCTGGCGCCCTCCGCAGGTACGCATGGCCCTGAAGAAGGCTGAGAAAGAGCTGGAGTCGCGCAGCAGCTGGTCTCCGCCTGAAGCCCTGCAGAAATGGCTGCAGCTCACACACGAGGTGGAGGTGCAGTACTACAACATCAAGAAGCAGAACGCCGAGAAACAGCTGCTGGTCGCCAAAGAGGGGGTTCGTATTACACAGTCTTCCCTGTTCCACGGTCAGAGTGCAAATGTTTCCACACCCTTAATTCTGAATCATGAAAGCAGCGAGACATTTAATGAGTTTCTAGACATTTTAGAGAAAGATAACAGCATGCTGAGATGATTTTCTAGGAAATCTGACATTTATTCTTTTTTTTTTTTTCTTTTTTTTTGCGATTCACTGGTAGATTTTCTTTTTTTTTTTTTTTTTTTTATTGTGAATCACTGGCAGCTTTTTTATTTATTTTTATTAGGCATTTTTATTGTTAATGACTGAGTGGGTTTTTATAACATCAATTATTATTGTTGTGATTCACAATAAACCAATAATTTTAGTTTTTTTATTGTTTTTATTATAAGTATTTCTTTTTTTTATTGTGAATGACAGGGGTATATTATTATTATTATTATTATTATTATTATTATTATTGTGAATCACTGGCAGTTTTTTTTCCCCCTCTCTTTCTTTCTTTCTTTGTCTCCAGAGCTATTAAAAATGTATATTTGTTGTTTTTAGGTCATGTAAGAGCATTTTTTTTTCCGATTTCCATTGACTCTTAGCCTAGACTAATTTTAATAATGTAGGTTTTAATGAGTTTTCAGTAAGAAAACACCGATTGATTTCCGTCACTAAGTGCGAGTCTGACTGCTTTTAATCAGAGCGAAACGTTACGGCATAAATGTAAATCCGTCTCATTCCCAGGCGGAGAAAATAAAAAAGAAGAGGAACACGCTGTTCGGGACGTTTCACGTGGCACACAGCTCTTCACTAGATGACGTGGATCACAAAATCCTGGCAGCTAAGTGAGGCAGCGCTCATATTTACCCCACGATCACGGTTTTTATTTCAAACACGACTGCACTGATACTGACTCAAGGACATCACTTCTCTAAATTCCCACTCAACCTGCTCGCTTGTTTGTTTGTTTATTTATTATATTCACTTAAAAAGACTTGAGACTGGTCTTCATGGATTTATATACAGTATTTGAAGGATTGTAAGCTTATGATGTAGAATGTACAAGATGTTTTTTTGGGTTTTTTTCCCTCCAGTAAAACATTTTATAATGTATTTTATAAATAAGGGAAATTTACATACTGCCAACCATGTTAAAGAAAATCTCTGAACTAATTATAATAGATAAAAATTATTTGCACTATAGTTAACTAAATCTCTCTCTCTTTCTGCCTGTCTTCTGTCTCTCTCTCTCTCTCTCTCTCTCTCTCTCTTTCTGCCTGTCTTCTGTCTCTCACTCTCTCTCTCTCTCTCTTTCTGCCTGTCTTCTGTCTCTCACTCTCTCTCTCTCTCTCTCTTTCTGCCTGTCTTCTGTCTCTCTCTCTCTTTCTCTCTCTCTTTCTGCCTGTCTTCTGTCTCTCTCTCTCTCTTTCTGCCTGTCTTCTGTCTCTCTCACTCTTTCACTCATACTTTCTGTCTCTTTCTCTCTCTCTCTTTCTGCCTGTCTTCTCTCTCACTCTTTCACTCATATTTTCTGTCTCTCTCTCTCTCTTTCTGCCTGTCTCGCTGTCTCTTTTGCTCTCTGTGTCTCTTTCCGTGTCTCTCCCTCTGCCTCTCACTTTCTTTTTTTCTGGCTTTCTCACTCTTTTTTTTATCTCTCTCTCTCTTTCTGCCTGTCTTCTGTCTCTCTCACTCTTTCACTCATACTCTCTCTCTCTCTCTCTCTCTCTCTCTCTCTCAGGCAGGCTCTGGCAGAGGTAACAGCAGCTTTGCGAGAGCGGCTGCACCGGTGGCAGCAGATCGAGATGCTGACAGGTTTCACAGTAGTGAATAATCCGGGTCTGCCCTCGCTGGCCTCCGCCCTCAACCTCGACCCCAGCTTCATGGGTGGCCGCGCCACGCCGCAGCCCTTTATCCTGTCGGAAGACATGGACGACATGGACGAGGACATCGTGGCACCAGGACCTCTGCAATGTAAGGACTTGCCGGACTCGAACGGGTCCAAGGCCCGGTCCATTAAGGGCTCGCAGAGACAAACTAAGAGCCTGCTGCTTAAATCTAAAAAGCCCTCCTCCTGACCGGGAGAGATGTTCCATGCACATGTCAGAATATCAGTTCTGTTTACGAAGAGACGCAGGGATGTGGGCTCGTAATGTGAAACATAACTCTTACTGTGTGTGAGCACAAAGCTGTGTTTGCTTTCTGTCTGGTGGAATGGGGTTTTGGACTTGAGGTGCTGTGTAAGGATTTCCTTATAATGCTTTTTTCACTTTTTTTTGGAAATGACACTTCAGAATACATGAATGATGACACAGAATCTTTGGGTTTTTTTTTTTGTTTGTTTTTTTCAGTACGTCTACAGTATTAATTCGAGGCTTGATAGTCTCTGCATCGTTGAAAAAACCATTCCATTTTATATTTATAGACCTTTTTTAATTATTCTGGGCATTTAATTTAATCTAAGGACGCTTTCACAGCTGTTAGTCCGTTTGTTCGTTTGAATCGACGTGAAATTAGCATTTTTTGAGTTGTTAGCTACTTGCTTTGTCTTGTGTGTGGTTTTAATTGTGTATATGTAGGCGTACGCTATAGATTTCAGGATGTGCTACGGAAGCTAGTATTTATATTTGAAAATAGCCAGTAAATCAGTAATCATTGGGAAAATTTCCAGATTATCGATTCATGAAAAAGGCATCAATCCCAAGCCTACAAATCACCTGAGCACAGGGAAAACAGAGCTGACTCTGTATAAATGATTCGATGTTTACATGAATGAATAGTTATGCATCTAGCGTTTATTTTGTTCAAACACACTGCTTTCCTGTAGCACTACAGCTCTGTCCTTTGGCTCAGTTTAGCAGCTAGTATCTATGGGAGAAAAAAAATTCTGCAACCCAAAACACAAGGCTTGTTTGATTCATTTCCTGTAACAGAGTCGATTCAGAGTCGATTCAGAGTCGATTCACTTTCTCAGAGTTCACTTGGAAGTGGGCCAAGACCATGTCGCTCAGACGCTCTCAGAATGAACCCGAGTGCGATTGCTGTGTTCTCGCCTTTCTAAAGAACACTCCAGGGTTCTTTCAAACGGACTAAACAATGCCTTTGTGAAAGCACCCTTAATGTCTCAATTTTTTAGGGTTCAGGCTTGATATTTTGTATTATAAACTTGTTTTATACATCATTCCAAAGTGATTTAACTGCCTTACGTTTTAAATATGTAGTAATATAATGTAATATAATTGCAACGATATTAACACCTATCAGCATATTCACGCTCTTGCCGGAAAGCAGATCCATTGCGAAAAGCACGCTGGTTCCTATTTATTGTATGTTATTTGTCAAACTTTGTAACTCAGCCTCTAGTAGGAGCCCCAGTTTTTAACAGCCGTTCCCTTTTCATACTCTACTCGCCCGACTTTCCAGACGCCACCCGCTTTATGGACCCATGAGTGAGTGACCTACGGTCTTTAATTTTGGCTCTCATCACCTTTCCACACGCCCCACTTAAGCATTTCTCCTTCTTTCACCCACCGCAAAACCACGTACACCTCAGTGAACAGAAATGCATTAACAAACGGCTGATCTGTCTCCGCAACTGTCCTGTTATGAATTTACTACAAAGACAACACACGTACTTTAGGGCTGTCAAAGGAAATTTCACTCTTTATATTCTCTATTGTTCTTATACCACAGCGGTGGTTGAATTTCTGTGGTGACTTGGAAGGCAGATGCTTCACATAAACGGATTTAAAAAACGTGTATAATCGTCGGTATGTACGGTGAAGTTTTCTGTACGGAGATGTTTATTTAGCATTTATGGAAGGAGTCTCCAGTGTCAGTGCTTTGTAACAGACAGAAGTAAAGCTGTAACTTTACATCTTACTGACAAAGTCTTCAGGACAGAGTTGTTTACGCTTTGTGGGGTTTTTTAATAACGTGACAAGCTACGTTTTTTTTTTTTTGTATTCTTAACTTTAAGAGAGGACTTACATGGAACGACTGTCTAAAGCTGTGATGACATTAAGTGAGAGCAGGAACTAACTCCTGGACATTAAATGTAACTAAAAATGCAGAAAACGTATGATGTGTCATTTCGTAATAATAAAAATTGCTGTGATATAAGGGGAATAAACCACTTGGGGATGTGCTGTTATAGGAAAATGATTAACTTCTGGGTGTTAGCAGTGACTTTGCTTCCTCACCTGAAGCAACACCTCGTTGTTGATCGTTTTCCTGTAACAGCATGACACGCCTGTTCTCCTAAAACTCTTGAATTACATTTCTGAAAACGTTTGGCCAGACAAACTCTTGGTCTCACGTGATGCAGGAAAAGCGCTCTAAAGGAATGCATGTAATTTTCTTCAATTGTTCATCAGCAGCTTTAATTAAAATAACTGATGCAAGGATGTATCCTAATTTTTTTTAAATGACAGAAATAGATATTAAGATGTTTATGATTTTACTTCATGATTTATTTCTTAGAGAAAACAAATGAATGATAGATAATTAATATTTGAATGGCTCTTTTGACAGCCCTGGTGTACTTAAGGATTTAGCATTTGCTAAGATTATTGGTGCAGCCTAATAAACACTTACAGTCTGAATTGTACATCTCAGATTTTAATGCAGTGTCTCTAATGAAAATATCTCTTCCAGAATTCCTTGAAGTAAAGAACAGGTATTTTAATGTAAATGTAAAGCGAGCCAGTTTAACATCACAGTCATTCATCAGGTTAATATCTCTAATCCCTTGTGGAGAAAGACAGTTGCGGTCAGTGTTTGTTCTCCTGATAAAGCAGCTGTATCTCACCCTCCCACCTGCACCCTTTACCTCTACTCAGGTCTTGAGTTGCACCTGAACTTCCTGCTTAACCACACCTCCTGACACCAATCTTTCTTCCTTATTATTTATTTTTTTTTCCTGCTGTACTCAAATACCTGTGTAACATGTGGTGTTCTGTGTCCACAGCTCCCAGTATGATGTCTCTTCGCCAGAGGCACATTGACCCGCAGCTGGCCATGGGCTCTCAGAGGTTGGTAGAGAGCAGCCACGCAGCCGGAGGGCATCAGGGGGAGGGCAGTTCCTACCCGCCGTCCTGGCCCAGGCCCAACCTGCGCCAGTCTCACGGGCAGGTTGACACGCTGGGCCTCGCTGTCTCGCACCCCTCCATTTTCTGCGCCTCCTCTCCTCACTATTCCTCCTCCTTCTCGTCTTCTGCTCCTCATTCCTCCTTCTATCACTCGTCTTTCCAGCCAATGGACCCCATCCCAGACTCGCCCCCTCGTCGCAGTAGAAGCTATGGGTATCCATGTGTTTGTGTTTGTGCACCTTGCCTGGCATGAAAGTAGTGCGGTTCACAAAGCTACTGTCTCTTAACCAACCTTTTCTGAACTCATCCCACTTTCTTGTCTTCTAACCATTCCAGCAAGCATCACGCATGTGTGTTGATCTCTTTCGTAAGGTTTCCGCTCTTTATTAGCATGTCTCTCACACACACATGGTGCCTTGCTCTCTGCTTGCTCAACGTGCTCATAACACTGCCAGAGATGCCAACATTTACAGTTTAGCCTTGGCAAAAAAAAACAACTACACTTTTCACCAAGACGTGAATGAAATTTGCCTTGCGGGAAAGACTCGCTTTCACTTCACGGCAACTTTGTCTAGGTGAACTTCAGCCGTTGAGTTCGCGAGCCTCGCTTTTGTGAACCAGTAGAAATCTCTGCTGGGTAAAAGCACAAGGCAGAATGTGCCGTTCATCGTTTCTGCTATTAGTGTGGAGTTATCTCGTACGCTGACATACACTAGGAGTTTTTGTGGTCAGTTTATTTTCTCTGTCTGCCTTCTAGGATTTTCTTAGCAATGTTGGCACCTCTGCACTGGTTTTTGTTCACTTACCTCAGCTTGACTGACTTCCTAATGTTTGCTCTAAGTTACTGAATATTGGATGATCACTTTTTTCCTAGCCATTTCTGTTAACGTCTTGAGTTATACACCTGTTGAAACAGAATTGCAGGAAGTGAATGAAAACTGATGGACTAATCTATTCCCCATGATCTCACTGCATTAACAAACCTTTCTCCTCAGGGATTTGAATCGCTCCGATTCGGACTCTTCCCTGTCCGTATCTCAGACCAGCGAACAGCTGCGCCTGTCACTGAGCTCCAAGACTCCTCCCATGAAGCCCACGTCTCTCCTCCACGGTTCCTACTCGCGCTCCGAGGAGTCTGCTCCCTTCCACACCCCCAACGGAGGAAACAGAGTCACTGACTCGGGTGGCTCCCCTGACGGAGGCCCCGACAGCCCGATCCTGATGAAAAAGATCTACGGCATGGGGAAGTCCGCTAGCATGAGCGAGATCCACGGCTCCATGTCGGAATCGTCACGCTCCTTAAGCCCGAACTCGACCGAGCCGGACACGCCGTCTCCTACAGCGCTTCCTGGGATAGCGGCAATGAAGAGCGGGAGCCGCCTCCCTCAGATCTCGTCGAAGAAAAGCCCGCTGGAGGAAGACAGCGGCTCCACAGGCGAAGACACTGACTCCACGAGCCGCAAGAAACACACCCCGTTCAAGATCTTCAAGAAGCAGAAGAAGTAATGAGGGTTTAGATACAGACTGCTCAAAAAAGATGCATCTGTTCTCCATTATTACAATGGATGTCCCGATTATTTATGTAGTGGCACACGCAAATGCCTTGGCGAGGATTTTGTAGGTACTTCTCATAGGGGACTTCAGGAGGCATTCTTGTTATTTTTAATTCCTCTCCTTCTCAGTCGTTTTGTTTTTCTTCAGAGGATTTAACTCCAGGATGTCAGTGGGACGTGGGAATGTAAAGTTATTTATTCTACAGCAGGCGATGCCACATTGTTTCTCCCCGGACTCTTGCTGTTCTCCTTGTACACTGCTGATCGGCTTGCATGTCTTGGCTGAAATTTTCGAATGCTCTTAAATGTTTGCTCGGTTCTCGTTTTCCTGCAGCTTGAACACACATTATCAGGTGTTCTGTTTCTGACAGCCCACTTTGTGTTTTTGTTTTGTTCTTTTGTCCTGGGAAATTTTAATTAACGGACATTTTAAAGCAGCGTGTGTGTGATCAGTGCTAGTCATAGGCCAGGGGAGCAGAAAAAAAAAAAAAATAATAAGAAAAGGGCTGAATCGTGTTTTTGAAATCCTCCTTAAATCTGTTGCACTACTGCTGAATGTTAGTGAATTGGTTTTGCAGTAATTAAAAGAGTACCTCCTATGTCGGGCGTTTCTGAGTCGTGGAATAGAGACAGATATCAAAAGTGTAAATGGTCTTGATCATTCCAGCTCATCTTAAAGGACCATGTGCTGTGGGCTGTGCTTAAACGCACCACGTGACTGTGCTCGGTAGTGATTTGTGATTTTTCTCTACCGTGGATTGAAAGAGGTTTTGGATTGTCGATTATTTCTGACAGTCTAAATGGGTGTTAAAGCTGTATCCATGCCTTGTAGACTAGATGTAAATATATCCCTAAAGTGTCTTGTACTTTGACGGCAGCCATCTAAAGGCAGAGAAACTAACATTGTTAAAAAACAGTCGTCTGTATTAAAGTTCCACCTTATGTATTTAAAAACGACAAAGTGCCAAACCAAAGATGGACTCCACCAAATTATATCGTTAACATGTTGATTAAAACTGGTGTGATTATAAGTTAGTCTGTCTCTAATAGCTCTAAGTCAGAGGTTTTCTCAACACTTTGCTTAAACTTGGTGTTCATAAGGCTGTGTAGCGCCTATGTAATCCCTGTGACAGCTGAAACAATCTTAGATTTATACAACATTTATAAAAGCTAACTCCAACAGGTGCCTCCTGCTATAAGGTTTGGTATCGTCTGTTATCAGGCTTGGGTTTTGTTGACATAATTAGAGAGATAAGCTGCTACGAAGATGATCAGGTTGTCACAAAACTTTGTAGTAACATTGACACAACAAGGCGCTGACAAAGTTGACATAACAAGGTGTCAGGTATTATAAACTTGACATAACGAGGTGTTGTGTGTCATAAAGTTGACACGGTTGACATAACGGGAGGCGAGCTATCGTAAAGAAGAAAGGTGACATTAGGTGTCACTGCTATGAAGTTGAATTAATGAGGTGTCCGCTGTTATAATGTTGACAACGCTGACATAACGAGGTATTAACTGCTTATAAAGATGACAGTGTGACATAAGGTGTCGTGTGTTATAAAGTTGACATAACCAGGTGCCTCTGCTATGAAGTTTACAGTGAGGTGTTGGCTGTTATAGAGATGACATATCACACAAAACAAGTTACAAGTTATCGATTTTTTGTTGACATAAACCTGTTATGCCATTCATGTTATGACTCTGTAGCTCTGTGTACGTCTGTTATGGCATACACGTGATGCTATGTCAAGTGAGGTTAAGTGAGTCTCCTATTTCTGCTTAGATGATGTTTATGAATAGTTGACGTAAGGGCATCGACATAAGACTGTAATGACTGCATTATGAATATTTTCTCTGTCACTTCAGTAAGTTTATTTACATTCTTATTTCTAATTTATTTTTAATTAGACATTAGTTTTGACATCAGTCAGTTGTTATAACAGTCCAAAGTCAGCCACAACACTCCAATTCACATGACTCGCGTGTCAGACAGCAGAACTGACCAAACTGCTCTTTACGACAGCTGATATCATTTGGAAGAAGCCTTTATAAATGTTTACTTAGGGTTTATCAGTTGTTATGAAAGGCTTACGTAGGTTTTATGTATCTCTATGAACACCATCCTTAAGTCAAGTGTTCCCAAGGTTTGTTTACATGAAATCCTGTTTAAAAAAAATTGCCAGCTGATGCAGATTTTTAAATTGTGATTGTTTATAGTTCTCCTTTACCATGTCTAGTGTCTACACGTCTCTGAGCTCATCACCGAGGCAGCTTCAAGGAGGACTAGAAATGATTTTGATGCTAAATTCAGTTCTCAGCTCTGGCACACAGAACATCGGCACTATGCATTTTCCCCGCAGAGCCCTACACGTACACACCGACCGCTGTATTGTTCACATATTTGGTTCTCCCGAGTCCTGGACTAACCAAAGCAAGCGCTGCACAAGACACCAGCTTCTCAGCTGTGGACTTCTTGGTGGGGGGGAAAAAAAGGAACTTTTTTTTTTTTTTTAATGTGAAAGATGGTACGGTTGTAAAAGTCTACATAACAAATGTATATCAGTCTAAAACAGGAATGCACTCTTGATCAAATGTGTCCATGCATCATTTGTACCTCTTTGCACGAAGAAGCTGTAAAATGACTTTTTGCTGTTGGTGAGTGAGTGAGTGTGTGTGTGTGTATGTGTGTGTCTCATTTCAGTAAACAGCACTTCATTTCTGCATTGATGCATGTTGCGTACCTGCTGCAATACCGGTTCACAGACCCGAGGAGCGCTCCGGACTCCCGGTTACACCCCAGCGATTTCCTACTTTAATGTCTCCCTTTGAGCTTCTATTTATGGTTATATAGATTTGTACAGAAAGCAAAGGCAGGGGAATATTTTGCATCATCTGTAGTGTTGAGGATGTAGTCCAGGTCTTGGGAATTTTATGGCACTCATGCATGAAAGCAATAAACGGTTTTAAAGAAAAAGGTTGTTTATTTTGTTCTTCTGTTGAATGTACAAAGAAATGTAAGGATGATGTTAAGACTTTACTCTGAGGCAGTAGGCGAGGGCTGATATGACTATGTATCTTCGTGAAGTTGCTTATGACTGCTGTTTTAAAATTCCATGAATTTTGACTAGTAAAAATTTAAGACTAAATTAAACTAATCATCTAAAGAGGTCTACGTGTCCATAAACAATTTTAATTACTAGTAATTAGGGATGCACAGGAAGTTTGGCTACCAAAAATTTTAGGCTGAAAATGGTTTAAAAAATAAAGAAACCAAAATGTTTAACTGAAGAAAAGTAAAATGTCAAATCTAGCATTTCACAAATAATTATTTGTTTCCTTTGCTTGGTCAGCACAGATGTGTTCAATGATGAAAATCTTGGCAGTGTTTAAAAATTTCACGGTTTCTACAGGGGACTTTAGACAAGCAGTTTGTAATCTCTCTTCATGCCAAGTATCAGAAGCAAGTACAACACCCAAGGACTTCCCCACTACTTGATGGACCGCTCGCTTGAAAACAGCAACACGGAAGCAAAAGGAGAATCTCTGTTGCAAATCAATGCCATCTGAAGCCACGGTTTTCAGAATTCTTAAACGACGCTGCGAAAAGCAACCAGCTAGTCTCTGTTGTCGAGGATGTCGGGTTTCCTAGGCGAAGTAAGGAATAAAACACTTAGAATGGGCTGTTAAATTAAAGAAAATAAATACATTTAAAGTCCCAAGAAACCAAAATGTTTTGGAACAGATGCTTTGATGTAAACATGCACTATTCAATTAAATTCAATTCAGTTCAATTTTATTTGTGTAGCGCTTTTAACAATGGACATTGTCACAAAGCAGCTTTACAGAAATAAATGGATTCAAAAAATATAT
>CM074987.1:21421726-21442830 GCA_037576825.1 Pangasius krempfi
TGGAGATGTTGGTGCAAACACTGGACTTCAAGTCCCAGAATTCAATGCAGCTATATGACACAGTTGAGACTCAGCTCAGCTAGTTAGTGATCTATGAAATGATGAGCAAGATGGTGTGGATGGCGATATTAGCATGAAAGATGACGCTTTGGAAGCTAATCTGGTGGAACAGAGTGTACAGATGCGGAGGTGAGAGAACTGGACAGACCAAACGACTAAAGCGCTGCTGCATCGTAATAAAGCAAGGGCTAAATCCCACTGCATCACTGAATGGCATTGTGGGTAATGGAGGAAACAGTTAGAGAAAATAGACCAGCATGTCAATGAAAGAAGTTTAGACAATAAAATGCAGAATTTCATTATAAAATAAATCTTGGCCGCTTACAAAGATTATGATAATTACAAAGATTAACATGCAGGTGGTTCAGGGTGGAGCTTTAATTTAAGTTTCGTGTTTATTTAAATCAGTATTTAATGCAGTAAAGCACAAGGAGATTTTATTTGCAGCAACAACAACAAAAATCTTTTACTTCAAAGTAGTGCCCAAGATGATCTTGCAGTAAATCCTACTATGTGCAGTGCAAGTTTTTCTTCACCCTGGTTTCTCTTCTGGTTCATGGGCTCCATTTCACTGTTTTGTTGCCCTCTAGTGGGCAAAACATAGTGAACGTTGATAGCTTGGCTGGGAAGTTGTTCCAGGATGCTTGGAGAATTTGCTACAGTTGTTATATATATTTTATATATAATTACCCTTTCTGGTGAACACTGTGTCTCTGACTTTACAAGTCATGACAACAACAGCAACAACAACAACAGCAACAGTACATTCAGCTTTACTAACCACTTTATAATAATAATAATAATAATAATAATAATAATAATAATAATAATAATATTAATTTTGTATTGTTCCCTAGTTTTTGCTTTCTTGAATTTCAGTTTTTTTAGGATTTTTTTTAGAATGTTATAATTATTATCTGGATTCACGGTGCTCACAGTTGTACTTTTATGCGAGCTATGACTTTTATAGTCTAAGTTTCTATTATTATTATTATTATTATTATTATTATTATTATTATTATTGTTGTTGTTGTTGTTGTTGTTGTTGTTGTTGTTGTTCTTCTTCTTCTTCTTCTTCTTCTTCTTCTTCTTCTTCTTCTTCTTCTCCTTCTTCTTCTTCTTCTTCTTCTTCTTCTTCTTCTTCTCCTTCTTCTTTCTTTCTTTTTATTATTATTGACTCTATTGAATTGTATGGGATTAATCTAAAGCTCAGCAGTTTAAAATAAAGACAAGTAATGTCAGCTTCAGCATACATGAACCTTAAATAAAAACCAAGGAAGGTCTTTTTTATATTTTAACTAAGTATCTACGTGTGGATAGTTAAGTAATAAAAAGCTCTAATAACTCCAGTGAAGGCAAATAATGGCACATAATTGTCTAATTTGTCAGTATATGAATAGTTACTTTACATTCTTCTTCTTCTTCTTCTTCTTCTTCTTCTTCTTCTTCTTCTCAGTATTATTATTATTACTATTATTATTATTATTATTATTATTAGTAGTAGTAGTAGTAGTAGTAGTGGTAGTAATATTTATTTGTTTGTTATCATGTAACACTGAAAAGGCTCCATGGCTGAGTACCCCATGGTCTGTGTAGTACAAAATATTCGAATATGCTGAAATACATTTCAGCTCATATCACCATCTCTTCATGTGCTTATATTCTGCTGATTATTTAAATCTCATGACTGAACATGTTAATTCATTTTGTCTGCTGTTTTGAACAGGTTTAGTACCACAGTAAAGATGGATGATACAGACGGCTATTTTGTGGTTGGTGGAGGTAAATTTATAAGAGGCTTTGAAGGGTTTTATGGTCCAGTCACATATTACAGAACGAGAACTCCGTCTTTTAACATGGTAAGATTTACCTTTACTCCTGATAGGCACTTTGTTATTAATATAGTAAAAAGCCTAATGTTTTCTGATTTTCTTCACAGTCTGAGCTCCAGCTTCCTCAGACAGTACGGATGGTGAATATATCTGGATGGTTACAATCCTGTCAGCAGTTTCAAACTGAGCTTGAACACAAAGTATCAGCGTATTCTTGTGAAATTGCTGCAAAGACACAGGGAGGTGTGTCCCTCTGTCCACATGGGGGCGTATTTTCCTACAAAACTGCATCGTCTTTCCTCATTCTGAGCAATTGCCATATTTTTTTTAGGGAGATGTGTGGATGTATACACAGAGCTGACACTGAAAACCACTCCAGCATCCTCAAGGACACAGTGCAGCTCTGAGGAAGCACTACACAGTCCTCAGAGACGACCAGTGGCTCGGCTGGTTGAGATAATATTCAACAAATATGGTGAGGGTGACAAATATTTATACAACATCACTTATTAAAAACAAAACAGGATATAATTAATTGGGTGTTGAAAATTCATGGTATAATAACTGAACAATCTGCGAGTATCAGAATGTCAATGGCATGTAAAGCTGCATTTCAATATTAAAATATATATTTCTGGGAACGGATAATATCATTTTTTAAAGAGGATTGCGCTTGACCTTCAGCAGAAATTTAGCTTTAAAAATTAATTACAATGTTTAAAATTAATAAATTAATTATTAATCTGCTTACTTAACTTACTTACTTACTTATTTTTGGGTTACATCAGCAAACATTATGCTTTAACATGAATTAAATAAAAGTTTATCTATTAATTCAGTGCTTGAATTCTTAATTCTTGCTTAAAATAATCAAGCTTTTATTTATTATGGATGAATGTACGTTTACCTAAATTTATATTAACTATAAACTATAATGAATTAAATTTCAGCCAGGGATTAATTTAATCTTGCATTTGAAGTGGTTTACATTTCCAAAATGGCAGCAGATGATTTTCTTGGAGAACAGATTTTATACTCGTGGAGGGAAGAAAAGTATCGATAAGGCTTGATCTCCAGACTAACATTAAACATTTAGTTTGTTTCAAACTAATTTCCAAACACATTTATTTTGTTTCATAATGGTAGACAATCAGAATGAATCCCAGTTTAAGGGATCAATCACTGATTTTTTTATCTGTCTTTAAAGTTAAGTGACGCAAAACAACTTGAAATAGATTGACTTAGATCAACAAATCCATGATTAGCTCTTTAATCCTTATATGAAGTAACAGACATGAAGTTTAATTTTAGGGAAAAACTTTCATCTGTAATATCATTATACTACAGTGCTGTTGAGTTCTTAATTCTGATTGGTCAGCTATTGATTAATTTTCTATAACAGCAGCTCTAACAGTAATGAAGCTGGAAATCACAGATTTATATTAATGCACTCCTTCTAATGCATTATTGTTTCTGTACTAAAAGCTTGCACAAGGATGTGTATTGTAGATGCTCAACTAATACTAAAGCTAATGATAAGCATATTAAAAAAACATGGTGAAGTTTTATTTAACATTTGTGGAAGGAGTCTCCAGTGTCAGAGCTTTGTATCAGTCAGATGTAAGGCTATAGGTTTATTTATATATATATATATATATATATATATATATATATATATAGGGAGGTCTTCAGGACAGAGGAGTTTTTGGTTTCTTTGCTTTTTGGTTTCTTGGTAACATGACAAGCTTTCTTCTTTCTTTATTTTTATGAACTTCAAAAGAGAGAAAAAAGAAGGCTGGTGATGGAATGACTTTTTATAGCTGTAACGTAAGTGATTACAGGAACTAGTTTTGCGGATGTTCCACAACGTTATGTTAAAACTGCACTAACTGGCAAATAGCTGTGGTATAAGAGGAATAAACCACTGCTGTTATAGGAAAATAATCAGCTTCAGGGTAGTAACCATAACTCCAACTCCATCTCATGTTTTATTTCACATCTTCTCATCAGTATACAATCATAGCATCATAAATAACATGTCTGAAATGTTCCTCAGGCTCTGTGAGTCCAGCATCTGTTGGCCGAACTCTGTATGCTGCCGTGCTGCGTACGATGGAAAGAGAAGAGAGTGTGAAGACAATAAGCAGGCTGATGCCTTCTCTATTACAAGCAGGGTGTTTAGGAGACAACCGAGCTCTCCATCTCGCTTCTGTGCTCTACGGCTGTGGACTTGGTGTTAAGAAGCAGCCCTACAAGGTGTGTTCATGTGTGGTAGATACAGTATATTAAAAAAAAAAAAAAAAAAAAGTTTCGGTATCTGAGAGTCATACTTGCTGTGTGTGTGTGTGTGTGTGTGTGTGTGTGTGTGTGTGTGTGTGCGTGGTGTTCTCAGGCCTGGCTGCTATCAGTGTTGGGAGCTCAGAAGGACTGGAGGCTGGCTCTTCTCCGGCTGGGGCACCTTCACCGTGTCGGTGATCAGGTTGTGGAAGCAGACCCTGACCTCTCCTATGCCTACTATTCCAACATCGCCAGGCAAACCTCAGCTGACCGTCTCAAGCCTTCCTCACAACAGGTATAGCATTTCATTTCGCATCTAACACTAGAGCTATTGTTCTTTAACCCCTTCTCCCAGCATATACTACTGGACTTTCTGCTTTTTGTAGCATTTCTGACATAAGGTAAATTATATTTTATACTCATACACACATACAGGATATTGTCTGGTGGGATATTTCTTCTTCAATTATTCCTATATACTGGATTTTAATGTTCACTAGGAACAGTAGAAGATATGAAAGGCAAAATATCTGCTTTACCAATGAATAATGTGTGAGATTATTATAGTTATTTAATGATCCTCTCTCCAAAGTCCTCTTTTTGCTGAGAAAAAATAATCAGTGACTGGGTGGCGTGATGTGGCCCAATATTTTGTTACTCTTATATCATGGCATTTTGCCATTTGTTACAATTTTTATTAATTAAAGTATGACACGTCATACTATTTATCTATTTAATGTTGTGGAACATCTGCGAAACAAGTTAGTTCCTGTTATCACTTATGTTATTACAGCTATAATGTTGTTCCCTCACTACCTCTCTTGTAAAGTTAATAAGACAAAAACACAGAAATAGGTTTCGTTATATCACCATTTTTAATCTGTTCACTATCAGTGCTAGATTACATAGATTATCCGGCAACATAGAAGCCCCTGTGTAAGTTAGAGCGGGGTAAAAGGCTGAACACTCTGATCAGACTCACATGCTCCTCATTACAGTGGACACTAAACCCCTCTCCTCACATACACATAACTTTAGGTTGGATTACATCTACGGTGCATATAAATGGAGATTGCCTACAGACTGGCCAGTTTTGGATATACACTATATAGACAAAAGTTTGCGGACACCTGACCATCACACCCATATGTGGTTCTTCCCCAAACTGGTGCCACAAATTTGGAAGCACACAATTGTATAGAATGTCTATAACATGTCTAATGTCTATAATATTACAATTTCCCTTCACTGGAACTAATGGGCACAAACCCATTCCAGCATGACAGTGCCCCTGTGCACATTGTCATTATAACAAGAAGACATGCTTTGCCAAGGTTGGAGTGGTAGAACTCGAGTGTCCTGCACAGAGCCCTGACCTCAAACCTACTGAACACCTTTGAGATGAACTGGAACGGTGACTGCCCCCAGGCCTCCTCACTCAACATCAGTGCCTGACCTCACTAATACTCTTGTGGCTCAATGGGCAAATCCCCACAGCCACGCTCCAAAATGTAGTGGAAAGCCTTCCCAGAAGAGTGGAGGATAACAGCAAATTGGGACTAAATCTGGAATGGGATGTTCAACAAGCACATGCTGTATGAATGTTATGGTCAGATGTCTGCAAACTTTTTTCGGCCATATAGTGTATATAAACAGTTTATCCAAAATATGTGATCAGAATGAACTCATTCAGATGGGTATGCTATTTGTGGCCAAAGGATATATGCCCAAAATATTAAGGTACCATATTTCATATACCATGTTTTTTGAATTAGTAATTTTTTTAAACAGTTGACCAATGAACAAATTCATAATGGTCTGGACTTTACCATAAAGTTGGGTATGGAGCCAAGAGATATACCACAACCAGCATTAAAGTTAACTTCAGGAATGTGTTATTGTACATGATTTAGATGTTTGTTGAGTCAATACACCTAAATGATGAGGAAATGCTGAAAGCCCAAACCAATGAGGATGACGACATCTTTCAGTGGCTCAAACTCCAGGCACGTAATGGTGTAGCAGACGCGGAGGTAATCAACATCAACACCGTCCACAGTAAATTTACCATCAGAATGTAAATTTTCCTTGAGGTTTATGTGTGTATGAACATTTGGCTGTTCAGCGAGCAGTGGCTCGGATGCTGTTCTGGGGTCAGCAAGGTGTAAGTCCAGATATCCAGACAGCAGTGAGACACTATGAGAGAGGAGCCACCAGACTGCAGGACCCTGTCTCTATGTACGACTACGCCATTGTTCTGCTCACGGTCAGAAGCTCTAGTCCTAATTAGTCTATTATAGGTAATTACAATCTGTGAGACTGCTGGATGAGGTGAGATATAAATGCTACCCATTTCTGTACACTTTCCAGGGCCAAGGAGTTCCAAAAGATGTGCCAAAAGCTGTCAATTTTCTGAAAAAAGCAATGGAACAGGTACAAGCTGTAAACATGTCATAATCAATAATTCTCCATTCCATATATTACCCTATAATAAAAAAAGAACTAGCAGTCATTAGCTTATTTTTCCTGCTTCTGGGTTATTAGAATGCCTGACCAGCAGAACACATAATATTTGTCATTTCCTCATTGATGAATTTTTGGCTTACTGTTGAATCAAGCCCTGTTCCCTTCTTATCTTGTTCTGTAATGTATAATGTTTGTGTTGAATGGTTGATAAATGTGCTTTGCTGTGCACCTCAGGGCTTTGCTCCAGCCATCACGGCTTTGGGTTGGTACTACGAGCAGTTTGAGAAGAACTATGAGCGAGCAGTGGAGCTCTGGGAACAGGCTGATCAGCTGGAGAATCCAGATGCTGCTATGAATCTAGGAGTCCTTCACTTGCAAGGCCTTTATCCTGGACAACCATCAGATAAAGTCTGTTTGTGCAAACATTTACTGATTTACTGGATTAATTGATTGGTTAATTAGTGGGTTGGTTGAGTGATTGGTTTGCTAATTGATTGGTTGGTTGCTTGATTGAATGTTTAATTGGTTGGTTGGTTGAATGAGTGATTGGTTGGTTAATTGGCTCGTTGGTTGGTTGATTGACTGACTGATTGGTTAATAAGTTGTTTGCTTTGTTGAGTGATTGGTTGGTTAATTGATTTTTGATTGCTGGGTGGTCAGGTGAGTGAATAGTTATTGGTTGAATAGTTGTTTGGTTGAATGATTGTTTGAATAATTAGTTGTTTGACTAATTGATTGGTTGAGTGAATGTCTGGTTAGTTGATTGTTTGAATGACTGGTTGGTTAATTGCTTGGTTGTTCAGTTGGTTGGTTGGTTGGTTGTTTGGGTGAATGGTTGATTAATTGGTTGGTTGGTTGGTTGGTTGGTTGAATTATTAAGTGATTGTGGTTCAAATTGTAACTCTCCCAGTGTCTCCTGGACAGTCCTTCTTTCAGACAGGCTTTGAATTTGCAGAAATGAGTGTGTGATTTGTTTGACATTTTTTGGTAACATTTTATTTGGATAGTTCACTTTAGACACTCTACAAACAGTGAGCAAACCATCAGCAGTATAGACAACCATCTACGGTATAGACAACCTGTCAGGTGCCTATCAACTTATCCTTTTCCCTTTTTTAATTCAACAGTCCACATTATGGCTCTAGATGATTAGTAGATCATCTACAGACTATCAACTAGTCCCTAATGCTATCACAATTTCATTTCCACTCCATATGGATTCTGTTGATCTACAGGGTGTCCAAAAAGTCAGGAACCAATGGGAATGTGTTGAGCAAACATGTTCAGCAAAATCTGCGAAAACATAATGCAGCAAGTAAGTAAATGCACAGAGCATAAAGGTGAAAATGTACAGCATACTGTAAGTTGTAATAATAAATAAAGAATTATGTATGTGTAGTTGTACTCTCATTGGTTCCTGACTTTTCGGACACCCTGTATTTTCTGGCATGCTGCAGAATTATTTGATATTTTGAGAATCTGTTGATATGGTGATTCATGACGGTCTATATGCTGAGTGTTTAAACCAGACTATCCAAATAAAGTGTTCTTTTTAAGACAGTATAAAGGACAACATTGAAAATGCAATGCATCTAAAAACCTTATGATTTAAAATATAGACCAATTATATTATACTATATTATGCAGCAAAAACCCTCTTTGAAATTCCCACTTCTCATAATCAAATTAAATGCTGATGGATTAAACCAAAGTCCATCTATTTATTATTCTCTGCTTGAGTAAGCTCTTTCACACGGAATATATTGTAACAAATGACTTGGACTTGGGGGACACAAGAACAGAACAGAGAGCAGTAATGGTGTAAGCTACACTTGAGTACACAAACAACAACAAAAACAGTGGGTAAACATGTTATTGCTTTACTCTGTGTTCAGGTTAAGGCGTATAAGTACTTTCTGAAATCAGCCCAGAGAGGCCACATAAATGGAGGCATTGAGCTAGCCGAAATTTGGAGTCGAGGTATTCCTGGCTATGTGGTACGACATCCATCAGATGCTGTTCTGTAAGTTGAAGGGCAACTTGTAGAAAGCATTCTGATTACCAGAAAGCCAAGATGTCTTGAAAATAATAAAACTAAATGTTTCTACATATATAAACTTGTATAACGATCAGTAAAGTGTGACCAGTTTGTCTTTTTAAACTGTATCAATTCTCTTTGGTACACTGTCATGCAGTTTTATAAGTAAATCATCTAGTAAATGTTTTCATGAACCTATAATTTGATGTTTGTCCTTGATCTGTAGGTGGGTGAAGTGGGCATCTGAGCAGAATGGATATCTTGGTACAGCCTTGAGGAAAGGCCTGAATGCCTATCTTAAGGGGAACTGGTAAACACTTATAGACTAGTGCACTTCATATTAGTACTGTTCTATTTTCTACATTTTGAAATGTCCAGATTAGTGGAAATTAACACTTACTTAATTTTGCACTCCTTGTCTTTGACAGGTTTATGGCATTGATTCATTACCTGATATGTGCTGAGTGTGGATTTCAAGCAGCTCAGTTTAACATAGCGTTCCTCTGTGAACACAGTCCGGTGAGTCACATGATCATGTTCATTTACATAATCGTCAAAGGCGTTATGTGTTAACAATTCAGTGTTTCTAGCTTTATGTGATATAGTATTTATAGGAAAATGTTCTCATAATATTTTATATTGTCTTTTGAGCCACAGAATATGTTAAAAGTGCTACCTGTGTGTTTGTGGTTTTTTTCAACTGCTATTCCCCTATTAGCATGGATCCTTGAATCCAGCATTTATGACACAGTGTATGTTACGATACTACAATCTCTCCATTCAGAGCCAAGATCCCTCACCTTATGGTAATTCATGACATTTTATTTAACTTTTGCAAAGATTTATATGACTTTTACTATTACAGCATGCATATTTCTGTTATCCTTATTTTCCAAACTATTCAGCTTTGGTTAAAATGGGAGACCTGTTCTATGAGGAGCACACACGGGGCAAAAGAGACCTTTCAGATGTAGCTGAGATGTACAAAAAAGCAGCGCTCAGAAACGACCCACAGGTAACATACACTTGACCAGAAGAATCAAATTGTATTAGTCCTGATGAGATGATGTTTATTGACACTAATAGCTTATGTACTTTGTGGATATGACATAAGACCGCATAGTGGAATACTAAACATCCTCCAAATGTTCTGAAGTCTCTTTTATTTAACTGTGCCAGGATGATCAGTTTGTATTTGTGTGTGTTTTCTTGTTCACATTCTCTCCAGGGCTGGTACAGTCTGGGGCTGCTTGTTCAGGAAGGTCACAGATTACCAGCCATGGCACTTTCAGAACTAAAGCTGCTGCAACATTATTTTTCAGACAAATACACCCTTCTTTCCAGCCTGTACCACAGGTATGTTTATGTCCTAGTCTCAGCTCGGACCAGAAGGTACAGAGCATCTGATTATAATTTGTGCACTTTTCTGGTCACGACCTACAGGATCTCGAGTCTGATTGGCTCACTGCATTTATGTGTATATGCACTTTCTGAAACCAGTGACACAATGCGGTTTTCAGAGAACAATATAATCACTAGACTGAAATGATTATTTTCATGGAATCCCAACTTTAAGAGTTTGTGTGAAGAGGTTAGTGGTGAGTAAACAATAATGTCACGTGTTTGCCAACAGGCTATATTTATCTGAGGGAAAAGATCTGAAATACATTCAGGTGATTTGTATAATCTGAATGGTTTACCCATAAAATGGACTTAAGCAGTTGCATAAGCCAAGTCTGAATACGAATAACTTTCCCTTTGCAAGTATTGATGTAACTTTTGTGCAGGCTCTGAGTGCAGCCCTCTTTAGTTGTGCAAATTGGATCCATGTTGCATTTAATTAATCTACAGTTGCCCTGAGAATTTATTGTTTTTTTGTTTGTTTGCTTTTTTTTTTTGAGGTCAGTAACAACATCTTGCTGAAAAATATGATTTATTATTCCTTATTTTTCTTTTACAGATGTCGGGACTCTAACAGTGATGAGGCGTACCTCCCCTGTACTCTTGCGCTGCTTGCTACACACTTAGACTCCATGCAAACACTTGGACCTGCTACTGTGAAGGTCTGTCCATTCCCAGATGAATTTTCCCCATGCCGCTCTTCTAATCATTAATTCTTTAGAAAAGGAACCCCTTAATGTCCATTAATCTTTTTTATACCATCGCTCTGCTGAATTCACAATTCACAATTGGCCAGAAGGCGTTGATTAATTTTCTATACCAGCAGCTCTGACAGTAGTACAGCCTCGAATCACAGGTTTATATTAAAGCACTCAATCTAATGCATAATTATTTCTGTACTAACTGCCTGCACAGGGCCTTGTATTGTGGATGCTCAACTAATAATAAAGCTAATAATAAACAGATTAAAAAAACATATGGTTTTAACATAAGTTTTATTTAACATTTGTGGAAGGAGTCTCCAGTGTCAGAGCTTTGTATCAGTCAGATCTATATTAACATATTTGTTAATATAGACAAATATATTTTGTATTATCTTTGCATTATCGTATTTCCTATTATTCTAAAAAATGGTAAATGAAAGTAGGAAATAGAAACAAACTTTCCTATGTGAAAACGTGTTTTACCTGGATGACAGAAAAACAGACTTGTTTCTACATTTCTCTTTATCGTTACAGCTCTTGAGCGCAGTGGCAATTGCTGTCGCTACTCTCTCCTTCTTCAAACTCGTCCCTGTGATCCTTCGTCAGAGGCCTGTATCAAGTCAGCAGAGTTCAGCATCATCTGAGAGCAGTGAAGCACCAGAACAGGACGAGACTCCAGTGGTCTGAGTGGCATTCAGTGTTGGTGACCAACCGCATGAGAAACTGACCAACGAACATGGAGGAAGAGAAACCAAGAGGATTTCATTTCATCATGGTTTGAAAGACATTTAGGAGTTTACGTTTTGAAACGTCACTGTTACGTCTTTACATTTCTCAGCTTGACCACTGAGATTTTAAGGATTGTTTCCCTTATCTCATTTCAGCTGAAAACACTATTTATAGTCTTGTCTTATTGGTTTTCATGTCATAGCCCATATATACTGTATATTTAAGCTAAAGTTTCAGGCATAAAACACTTGTGGGTATGTTGTAGGAAAATAATCAAAGATGAAACATAGTTACTGTTACTATCCTGAACTTGAATAGCTTCCTATAACTGCACATCCTGAAATGCTTTATTCCTCTGATACTACAGCAGTCTGCCAACAATTACATCTGGTAAATTTAATGACATTTTTTGAATCCATTAATAGTTGCCTTCATAGTTATAGTCATATAGTCCATAGTCCAAAGTAGTTCCTGTTATCACTTACATTATAGCAGCTATAAACACTCGTTCTGACCAACCAGAACCAACCAATTCTGACAATTTAAACAGAAACAAAAGTAAGGAGACTCTGAGAACAGGACTATATTTTAATGACCAAGAAATCCTTTCTTTCCTATACCTACTTTTGCTTGTGAGTGAACAACTTTGAAGAATTTACAGGGTCTCACATATCCAGTCCAGATTGACTAAAAATAAACTAATTGTAGTGATTTGTTAAGAAATATACACAGCTGCACTTTGCACAATTAATACAATCTGCACAATATAAACCCCCATCTGCACACATCTTCTCATCAGTAAACATACTGGCGGTTGGGGGGATTTTTCGGTGATGTTTGTTATTAGGGTTTCGATTTGCACATGTCCTGAATGTTTAAGGAGTGTGTGTGCTTTCTGATCTGCTGGTTGGATTAACTGCATATGAGCTGCATTTCTATCATTGAGTAAACATGAAAAACTTATGAAAGACTGAAGGACATTGAAGCATGAGGTCTCAGCACACTGAAAAAAATAAATTTATAATAATGTGACTTGACAGAATATATCTTCACAAGTGTTTGAAAATTCTCTCATCTCTTACACTCTCCCTTGTTTTTTTTTGTGTTTTTTTTGCATGCTAGTTATGTTGTACAGAAAAGGTATAATCACTAACTCTTATACAAATGTGTATCTGAAACCGTTTTTGCTTTTGACTGGCAGTCTAAGAGCCACTAATTACTCGCACTGTTGTTAAAAAAGAATAACAAATTGTTCATTCTCCAGAGATGGAAACAACGCTTAATGCATATGCAAGGAGACAAAAGGACAAAACAATAAATTGACAATAAAAATGAATGATTTGTGCTTGCCAATACTTATCAGAAATTTATCCATAACTCGTCTGATTATACCTAAGCAGCCCATGCACATGGTCTGAACATACATTTTTTAATACTACTAAATGTTAAGTGCCTGTTTTATATATTAAATGTGTCTTTGATTAATAAAAAATGTGTAGTCAATATTTTAATATATTCTGAAAATGATATAACACTTTAAGTGTATTAATATAAAAACTTTAAACAGTATCAAATACCGTTAAAATCCAGTCTGTAACACCATCTAGTCCTTAGAGGACCATAATGTCCCTGCTTCCGGAAAAGGTGAACAAGCAGGCTATAGCAAGATCCAGTTACTTAAAATTGCAAATAATATAGCTGAATGGCAACAACAGTTAGTTTGATTTCATTTGAAACGACACCTGCTGCCTCCATGTTGTCTTTCTGGCCCTTTAGCTTGAGAGATTTTGTCACACCAAATAAAGGACACAAACTTGATAACAGATGAGATTAATCACAGGCCCAAAGTGTGAAAGACAACACTTACACACTGATGCCAACTGTCAGTCAGGCTATTTGCGTATTGGCAATGTTAAAATCTTTCTGGCATGGATCAGCTACTGTAGTCCTCTGTTTTCTCTACATCACTGGAAAGTGCTGTTTAATCTGTTGATGAACAAGATGAGCAAACGACCAGTCCATAGTCCCAGTTCAACAGTTCAAAACAGTAAGTTTTACAGATAAGATCCTTAAAGAACTTCTTTCATTAGGCATTCATGAAATTTACAGTGGGATATACAATGACAATAAAGGCATTCATTCATTCATTCATTTCTGCATAATTACTTGGAACCAAAAAGCTTATTAATTCATTGAAGTGAAGTGACATGTGGCCAAGTATGGTGACCCATACTCGGAATTTGTGCTCTGCATCCATCTGTGTGTGTGCACCCATCCAAGTGCACACGCACCATGAACACACAGCCTTTTTTTTTTTTTTTTTGCTGCAGCACCCAGGGAGCAGTTGGGGGTTAGGTGCCTTGCTCAAGGGGGCCCCACCTACAATCCCTGCCAGCCTGAGACTTGAACCCACAACCTTCAGGTTCATCTTCAGGTTCATCTTCAAGTCCGACTCTCTAACCCATTTTCCTGGTGGGGGTCACAGTGGCAACAGGCTGATAAAGTCAGTCCAGACTTCTCCATTCCTGACCACAGATTCCAGCCCCTCCTGGGGGATCCATGGGCATTCCCACGCCACCTATAAGAAATATAATCTCTCTAGCAGGTCCAGGGCCTGAACTGAGGTCTCCCTCCAGTGGGACATGCCTAGAGGGACAGATCTAGAGGGAGCTGTCCAAAAATCATCCACATCAGCTGGTTCCTCTTGATTTAGAAGAGCAGCTGCTCTATGCCAAGGCTCTCCCAGATTGCCAAGCAACCCTGTGGAGGAACCTCATTTCCACCACCTGTACTCGCGAACTTATTATTTCAGTCACTACCTACAGTTCACGACCATAGGTTAGGGTAGAAATGTAGTTTGACGGTAAGAGAGAGCTATGTCCAAAAACTGAGCACCTGCTTCACCACTGCAGACCAGTACAGCCACTGTAACAGTGATGCCGCTGACCTGATCTGTTTGTCAGTCACACTCTCTTTTTTCCATTACTTGTGAATACTTGTGGTTCAGATCCAGGAAGTTGCTCCTCCCAGTCACTCCCCTCTAAGTATCTCTATGAACATGAGCATTAAAGTCCTACAGTAACATTGTGGAATCAGTAGGAGATATCCTCTTGAGAAACTGTCTCATCTTCTCCAAGAAGACTGAATAATCTGAACTGCTATTTGGTGCAAAAAAAAAGTCTGTCTTCCTCCCTGAGATTTGAAACATTAAAGAGGCAACCTTATTGTCCACTGGGAAAAACTCCATCTGCGAGACACTCAGGCTGGTACTGGTGAGTATTCCCAAACCTGCCTGAGGCATATCTCCTGTAGGAACTCCAAAGTAGGAGAGAAAAGAGTCTTAAGCAAGAAGTTTGGTACCAGAGCATATACTGTGAATAGATGCATATGATATCTAGTTCATACATTTCTATCACACACTCTCGGGCTGTTGCTTTGCCAGCAAAGCGACATTCTGTGTTCCCAAAGCCAGTTTCTTATGCAAGTCTTATGCCATCAAATGCCTGCCATATGACTAGCGTTGGACCTGACGCACATCCTTCATCTTGTAGTGACCCCAGAAGATGGCTTCACATTGCCAGGTTATGTGGGTGGTCCGGTCTATAAGTGGCCTGCAGACACCACCCAAGGGGTAGGTCCTGGTAACCTTAATTTGGGTACACTTACTCTTTTTTGTACATTTAATACAAATCTTTGGGATGACTCTTTGTCTGATCTCTACCCTCAGATCTGGGACAATACCCTTCCCCATCAACTGAGGGGTGTCTTTTCCAGAGTTTTAGTTCTGTTTGATCACTTCCTGTTCCTGTTTAGTTTGCACTTCTTGTTCATGGACTATATCAGCAATGTGCACAAGCAATAGTGCAAAGTCTTGCCTATGTATCCAGTGAGTAAGTCCTGTGTCTTGTTTCTGTCTTGTCTGTGTTTTGGCCCTGCTATTCCTGCCTCCAGTTACGATCTTAGATTGTCCCTGATGGGTTTTGTATTTGTGAATGTTTACTGGTATTGACCATTGGATTTTTACTGACTAAGAGTTTGGATGTTGAATGATTAATCACTGCACATGGAGCCTAATGCTTCTCTGGAGTCTCTCCTGTTATACCAGTGAGCTTATTACTTTTTAATTTCACTTTAAATGCCAGTCTAAGACCAGCATTCGAGGCTAATTGTTCTCCAGTGACAAAAAAGAAAAAGCACAGGGTACAGTTTCTCCCACACATCAGTTGTCATGTTAAACCATTGATGACGACCGTTTGGCACATTTTACCAGCCTCATTTTGAGAAGTACACTTTATGTCCTCTACAATGTGGCAAATTCATTTCGCAGATGGAGTCCCGCGGCCCTGTTGGTCTCCATCTGGAATATGGCTGTGCCGCACTGCTCTGCCTTTGCAATTATAATGAGTGGCCATTCATCAGGACCTGATGGCTGGACAATTCACTCACTGTATAAATCTGCTGATAATATCAGAAACATGTGTTTACAATAATATGCTTCTGCTGATCATGGTTTAACTGTCCATCATGTCCGAATAGTTATTGAAGCAAACAAGCTGCACAGCGTCCAGCTATAACAGGTGGATTTATTGATTTTTGGATATTTATGGATTTTTCACAACTGTAGCCTACGTGTGCTGTAAATTGTTCGTCCACGCCATGATTTCAATCCATAAATGCAGTTGCTGATTAATTTATATTTGCTTCAAGTGAAGATAAATTATTATTAATGATATTATATCAGAAAAAAAAAAGTTACTTGTCGGTCCTGTGTGTGGCCCATGAATTACATTTTTTAGTGATAACTAAAATCTATTGAAGAATGGATTCTGTAGCCTCGCAGTCATCTTAAATATGTGTAATTACTTTATGTTTTGATTTACGTAGCACCTCAGGGAAGGGTAATTGGATAGGCTCTCCATTACCCCTAAATGAAATGGCAGGGTAAGAGTCTGGGAGGTGAAATTAAGTGGTTTGCAGTGTATGAGCGTCAGCTGTTCAGCTGCATTTCTCATTGATACATGAGGACACCATGTTAATATAATATATATATATATATAATTAATGTCTAATTCAAATGCATTAGTGTTCCTACTTGAAGCTGATGCACAATGCATGGAGAAGTGGATGCTCATTCATTTTACTTGAAATGCACTTACAGAGCCTGGGGTTCCACAGTGACCGGGATTCCTCCACTGATCAGATATTTTATTTTAATCGAATCCTTTGAAGGACTTTCCTTTGAATCAAAGTCCTTTGACTTGAAAATCCATAACCCCACCTTTATGTACACCAAGGATAGTTATGGGAATTTATCCATTAACCTACCTTTAGAATATTTTCTGAGTGCTCCTATAGAAACAAGCTGAACAGATCATCATCAGGCTAGTATGGGAGAAGTATGAGGGAAAACAGAGGTCCACAGTTTCAACAGACAAAACCAAGTCTATGATACGATTATAGCTCTGAGTGGGCCATGTGACATGCTGACTAACACCAGTTGAGTCAAGATCTCAGTAAATCATTCCTATTTTCTGTAATAATGCTGAAATCAGCATCATTCTGTGCTTTATCTACACTGACCACTACAGTTTTATAAAATCCTTTAGAGATTTAGTACAGGGTCCTGGCTGCCTGTAAATGGTAATGAGAGTAAAGGTTTGCAAACCATTTACAGGGACTTTGATATTAAGAGCTAGAGCTTAAAATGAATTCAACACATACTCTGACTCACATTGTGTTCAATTACAGCATCACCTTTGCCCTATTTATAACTGTATCGCGTGGAAGGTGACAGTCATGTATACTCGTCTGAGACATTTTTCTGTCACCCAAATTACATCAATTACCTCTCTAGGCTTATATATCAGTTCTTCGTTCCATTATACTCCAAATCTCAGATTAGGAAATATGTAACAGCTACATGAGTTGGATTTTCGAGTTTGTGGCATAATTCCTGATGTCACAGTCAAATGGCACCAATATTAACATACAAGCATTCATTTTTATGTTAAATGTTGAAATGCCAATTAATTTGTGGAAGAACATATTTTGAGTTGTTTACTAATCAATGTTCCAGGCTTAACTTGGAGTGTTAAGACTTTTCCAGGGCGACTCAAGCGTTTAGTCCTTATTCATCTTGTCCAGTCCTTTCTTTTCAGTCTTATTAAGTTCTCTCACATCACCTCATTGCTGTATTCTCTCCATTGGCCTCCTGTAGCCGCCCACATCAGATTTAAAACCCCGACAAAAAAACCAGGCCAGTTCCCCAGTGAAGACACTTATCAAACCCCACTCTGCAAAACATTCCCTTCGAGCTACAAGCACGGCTCGACTCGACCCGCCATCCTGCAAGGTACAAGGACAACATACACCAAGACTTTTTCTGTCCTGAACTTCCCCTGGCTGTGAAGACCCACCTCTTCATAAGCACTGACGCTACCACTGATTCTACACATAGAAACACCCTCAGCTTGCACTCTGTATCCATAGCTGTACTAACTCCCACACTAACTCCTCTCTAGAAGGATTTTAGCCTAATGGTATTCTCAGACCCTGACCTACTTGTGCTAACTTGAGGATATGTTTTGCGCTAGAAACTACAAATCACTTCTGTAAACTGCTGTGGATAAGAAGTGTCTGCTAAATGCTGTAAATGTTTTTAGTTTCAAAACGATTTGTTCCCACATTTTTTACTACTGTGATCAAACGCCATCAGCTGTAATCAGGTATACCACAGCAGTGTGGAATTCTGGATTCTGATTGTTCAGAAGGTGTTGATTCATTTTCTGTAACAGCAGCTCTGACAGTAGTGCAGCTGCAAATCAGAAGTTTATAGTAAGAATGCACTCATTGTAATACTTTTTTTTTTTTTCCAATAGTCACAATTTAAACGAGGACTTGTATGGCAGGCGTTCCACATAAATGGGTAAAAAAAATGATCTAATCATTGATATCATGAAGTTTTCTGTAAGGAGATTTGTAAGGTTTATTTCTAATGTCAGCACTTTGTAACAGTCAGGGGTAAAGTTATAAGAACTTTAAGTTTTCCTAAATGGAAAAATCGTCAAGGCAGAAGAGTGTGGTTTCTCAGTAACATGGCAAGCTGTTTGTCTTATTAACTTCAAGTTTCTTGAACATTCCACATTAAAAGTAACTATAAATGGATATAATATAATATAATATAATATAATATAATATAATATAATGTGCTGTTGATTAGTGAATTGTACCAAATGTAATCACTGGTAATGGTTTATGGTATAAGAGGAATAAAACACTTCGGCATGTGATTTTACTGGAATCACTTTACCATTGCTGATTATTTTTCCAAAACAGCACAACACAAAGTGTTTTAATCCATTTATTCCTTACTTATCTCCTTTAAGCATTCACATTTGCACATGCCACTTCAGTAGAACACTAAATGATTAGAACATTATGCTGACGCTGGTTTTGTCCTAAGTGCCCATATGAAGCAGACCTTCAGACGGCATGAGCATTATGATTACGGTCTATTATTCTCCTCTGCTCTACACTTTACTGCATGTTATTGGCAAAACCTGGGTTAATGTGTGACTCTATGACAATGCTGCATTGAGGATAAGGCTCTTCCCGTATTTTCTCATTTAAGCATTAAAGCCATTAAAATGTGAGTCAATTTGAGAGAGGGTCACACAAGTGAAAATGAGAAACAATGAATGTGGCAGGAGTGATAGGATTGCAAGGACCCCATAATCAGATCAGTCTCATTAAGTCTGTTGAAATCACAGAGGCTTTTACTTCACTTGTATTGGATTACCAGGAATACAGCGCTCTTATGACAATCTGCATTATCGGAGCGATTTTTCTTCCTCTCCCTCCCTCCCTCTCTCCCTCTGTCTCTCTCTCTCTCTCTCTCTCTCTCTGTCTCTCACTTGCTGGTGTTGCAGAAGGACTGAGCTCTAGGCTGTGCTGCTGGTAGTGTGTGTGTTTGCGTGAGAGAGTGTGTGAGTCAGGAATCCTAGCAGTGTTCAGATTATTTGGAGAGTTTGTCTTCTAGTGAGCAGGAAATACAGCACGAACATTCATCAGCCTGTGGTGCTACAGGACACAGGTAAGGGGTGTGTGTGTGTGTGTGTGTGTGTGTGTGTGTGTGTGTGTGTGTGTGTGTGTGTGTGTGTGTGTGTGTGTGTGTGTGCTTTGGTGGGTGGTCACAGGACCAGCACATCTTAAGGTGAGACTTTAACTTATGGTCATGATACCTGAGCATTACTTTACTGTAGATAACTGTACATATTATACACCTCTTTTATAATTTTAAAAGCAAAACATAGTCTCAGTTTAATCAAACAAAGTAATGTCCTTCATATAAACCACCTTGGCTGTCATCTTGGAGTCTCATTTAACACATATCATATTGCTAAACTACATTATGAAATTGTAGTGGTGTGACAAATTCATGTGTACGTGATTTATATTTAAATGATGAGGCAACAATAAACTTAATCAGTGTACAGTTACTAAAATCTGAGACTGTCCCGAATAACTGCATGAATGCTTCAGCTTTTAGAGTTATAACATGTTGCAGTTCACTTAATTATCACACCAGATGTGATGTTTTCACTGATTGATTTAAAATTCAGCTATAAAATTCACTCACTTTCAGTAACTGCTTTATCCTGGTCATGGTCGCAGTGGATCTGGAGCAAATCCCGGGAACACTGGGTGTGAGACGAGAATACTCCCTGGATGGGATGCCAGTCCACTGCAGGGCTTCATACACACACATTCACATCTAGGGGCAATTTAGAGTAGCAAATCCATCTACTGGCATGTTTTTGTGAGGTAGGAGAAAACCAAAGAACCTGGAGGAAACCAATGTGAACATGGGGAGAACATGCACAGAAACTCCACGTAGACATTAACCCCTGTTCAGGATCAAACGGGGAATGCTGGAGCTGTGTGTGTGCCCTGCTGCCCAATTATTAAATTAAACTTGCTTTTATACAGTTGTAATTAACAAAACATGACAGAACACAGTGTGTTTATTATGATACTGACATTATATAGCAACACCATGAGGCACGTTTCTGAATGCTTATCATCAGGTGTCTGCTTTTAGAACTTCATTGTGTTATTTAACAAAGAAAATCATGTAAACGTTAATATGGTAAAGTTTTCTGTAATGTTGTTTTTTTTCATCATTTATGGAAGGAGTCTCCAGTGTCAAGTTTTAAGTTTTAACAGGAATGTTTTCTCTAGAAGTTAATAAGGCCCCATTACCTGCACTTTTATATGAGGTTGTGATTATCAAACTAAATTGCTATTTTTAATTTAATTACACTACCCTTCTTACTATCTTTGCTATACTTATTGATGATACTGATCTTAATTGTTGATTATTTAACTGCAAATTTAAATGCATTTTTCAGCTTGTTAAAATTGTATGCTTAAATGTACACTCACCCTGACCAGACGTGGGTTTGATCGCATAAAAATGCCAAAAAAGATGAATTTGGGCACACTTGTATGATTGTGTCCTCTGGGAATTTAACCCAATGTTCACACTAGCTCATGTTGCTTGTAGTTTGTTTCCTGTGTGTATTGACTGATTCTGTT
>CM074987.1:21442930-21455556 GCA_037576825.1 Pangasius krempfi
CTGGGAATTTAACCCAATGTTCACACTAGCTCATGTTGCTTGTAGTTTGTTTCCTGTGTGTATTGACTGATTCTGTTTCACTTGTGGGCGTGGCCTGTCCAGTTTTTTCTTTAGTTCTGACGAAAAACAGAAGTAGCTATATATAGCTTCTAAAGCTGGCTACTTAAACAGCTGAACTACTGAAGAAATGTCAGACCACACACACTATAAGATTGGTTTGAGGAATCATTCGAGAAAATCGTTTGGATTTGTTTGCATAGTATGTAGAAAGTAAACAGTTGCTTTGTCCCTCGATGGTGTGAACGTATGGTAAGGGGTTGCAAATCTCAAAATTAATATTACTATGAAATATTTTAATATTTAATATTACATATTACACACATACAAATGGATGAAAAAAAACATATCACATGAAATGTGTTATTTCTCCATAAAGAACAATATAATGTACAGTATAGTATAAAGTATAGCAGTGTTGCGTATCTTTGCTATTAACTTTAATTCATTGATCTAAAACCGCTATCAAACGTTACAAGAAAAAAAGAACTGCTAAGCGCTCAGATATTTAGTAACAGTTAAGAAACAGATGACTAAACTGCTTTGTCACACGTTCTCAATCAGGGGCTCGCATTAGAGAAGATCTGACTCTTTTCTCACAACAAAAGACAGCATTTCTACGATATCCTGCGCCTCCAGATTGTCGACGCGATTGAAGATTCAGGACCTTGGACAGTATTTCAGCATGGCACAATGTGAAAAAGTGAAGTGATCTGCGCAGCTGTTAAATCAGAGCACAACAGGACGGCTAATCTCAAACAGGTTGCCGTGTTTGAGTGGAGCAGTGAATGTTGATCTAGAGGCGAGCAGGCAGAAGGCGGAGGTGAAGCTATGAGCGACTCAGATGCCTGCTTATAGACGGCTGTGTCACTCCAATCTGTTACTACTGGGCCTGTGGCCAACACTGCACTAGCCTCTTAGCAAAGTCACTGACCACTAACTTCTAACTAACTGAAACTGAAATAGCTGAACATTTGTCACATTTTAAATATTTGGGAGTCTGTGGGAGTTCATTTAAACATGTTAAATCATTTAACGATGAATTAATCTAATAGAGAGAGATATTTTGACCCTGTTATGAATATAGCAGTGTATTAGTGTAATATCCATTACAGAAAAATCACACACAGTATTTCACATTATGTTGATTTTCCACGTGATCACATCTTTTTTACTGTTATGTCAATGTGTTTACGTCAGTTCACGCGTGCAATTTCAGGGTGTAACCTTGCAATGCATTTTCAAATGTGCACAATTAGTAATTCGTTGATCTACAACCACTTTAAAACACCATACTGCTAAAAAAAAACATTTTGCAGATGTTATAAAAATAATGGCACCCAGTGCTAAAATGTTATCTAGATCTTAACCTACACAAAGCTAAAAATATTTAAGCATTCAAAGACCATCTCCGTTTATTTTATTTTCTCAGGTATGCTATGGTAACCATTAAGGAATAGAACATTTGGAGGTGTGCAGCTATAGACAATAATCACAACAGGGTGGTGTGATGAAGTGGAGTTACTGTTTCTGTTTATCCATTTATAGTTACATTTAATTTACAGCAGTGGAACATACACAAGACAAGTTAATTCTTGTTCTCACTTACGCTATAGCAGCTATAATCTACCATTCCCTCACCAGCTCTCTCTTAAATTTAATAAGCTTGTCATGTTACAAAAAATGGAAAATGCAAACTCCTTTTTCCTGAAGACAGAAAACTTGCTGACACTGGAGCCTCCTTCCATAAATCTTAAACAAATGGCTTTTTTACAGAAAACTTCCCCAAATCAACAATTATACATTTTTCTTTGTTTTGTTAAAACAATGTGCTTTTATGTAGCTGAACATATAGAAAAGCTGCTGTTATAGAAAATGAATCAACACCATCTGACCAATCAGGATTAAGAGTTCAACAGCGCTGTCATATAAGCGAATTTATTTGTTTTTGTGATCTTGAGTTATGTATATCGCAATCACGAGATAACAAGATTATCCTGAGAGGAGAATTTATTTGGGAACGTGATATAACAAAATGTTATTTTCCGGAAATAGTAAGACTGGGCCAAAAAATGCAGGAAACATATTCGATTTGATTGAAACACATTTGATACAAATTTAAAACACAACTAACACTTTTAACGTCTTTCATAAACATGGGTTGGTTTGTTCCAGATGATTTTAACAGCTCCTTGTGCTTAACAGCTGTGAAGCTGCCAGTCATCCCACTTTCAGCATCGCTGCATCTTGGCATGGTTTAGTCGTCTATGCAAATGGGAATGCTTCTAATTCTAGCCAGGCAGTTATTGGTGGAGAAATGTGTGATTTAAGATATAAGGCTATTGATTTTACCTTCTTTCACATTGCTGGTGTGACGTACTGGTGTGAGTGACAGCAGTTCTTGGACTCAGGTTAGTGACTGGATCACACTCGGCATCTGTGGACTCTGTGTGTGTGTGTGATTAAATGTGTAGAAAACCCGTAACATGGTCATATTTTGACATTTTCTTCTATATAGTTATGAAAACTACAGATTTTCCTGATTTGATTTTTTTTTTTCTTTTGCATGCCTCTAGATCAGAAGTAAAGTTCTAGCATTTTAAACTCTGGTTAAAAGTGAAATGGGAGAAAATCACATTTAATGATTTCATTGCAGCTCCACTGAAAGACTCCCCGCCTATCTCCTACCGCCTACGTTTACAACCTAACCTTACTGCCAAATTGTAAAGAATCTTAAGTTTAATACAGGAAATGAGTTCTCACTTTGATTATCAGCGTCTTCCAGCATCATCCGTCTCTGTCTCATCACCTGAGGTAAAAGTCACTCACGGTGTTTAAATAAGAGCCTCATCGTAGTCTCTTCAGTCCACTGAAATCTCTTCACGCTAACATCTGTGTAGAAATAATCGCTGATTCATTCTGTTCTTTTGGATCAATTTCTTGTTATTAGTGTCCTTGTATTAGGTAGATCATTTTAAAACAGTTGTCTCTACACAGTGTGTAAGCGCTCTTCTATGTTTTGATGACGATGTGTTGGTGCAGGAACACGGCAGACATTTTGACAGCTGCTATCTGATACAGGCTGAACTGATTAGGTTTTTAACACACAGCTGTTCCGCAGTTAAATGAAATCGTGAGAAAGACCTATTGACTGTTTTTACCAGGGCATTTGTTAAACTAGCTCCTTACACAATGTTATTTTTGCAGGCAAATACCAAAGCAGGGTTAGAAAGCAGCCTAAATAAAAACAATAATAAAATATTAATAAAATGTATAATAAATAATAAAATGAAAACACATCAGTTTAGTGAAATATACAGTATTTATGCTTTCCTAAACTAACAATGTCAGAGTATATCACTGACAGAAAAGCTCAATTTTGGTCCTGACTTTTTTTCTTGTCCAAATTCTGCCGGAGTGACTTCTGATGGGTTTTCACCAGTACTTAATTTGTGCCGGATCATGTCAGAAAGCCTGGGACATATTTCCATGGATTAAAATACCTCTGCAGCTTTTTAAAAATGTAAAAAAATAACAATAAATAGGTTATCATAAATCTACTACTCTAAAACTAAAACTACTCGCGTTATCAGACACAGTCACGTTCTCACGCCTAATGTCAAATATTGCAAAAAAAAAAAAAAAAAAAAAAAAGCTTACCCTGACATTTCATAAAAAGTGAAGGGGCAGACCAAGATGTGAAAAAACAAGGGTGGTGTCATTTTGTTTCTGAAACTTGTTGGCTCACAAATTTCATCGCTGTGCTATATGTGTGATTTTGGATTTCTAAGGGACACTGAAGTGCCACTGATGAGCAGAGCAAATCGTCACGTTACTGTTTCAAACAGTGAAGTTACTATACATGACTCCATGAATAATTTGGGTAATAACGAAGCTAAGTCATATTTTTTCTTTGATAACAGTATTTGTGTTGTTATATTCATATGTTGTTATTGACCCAGTGTTCTGAGCAAAATGTTTGTTGTGAATTTGAGCTCATATTGTGAAGCTTAACACAAAGCTTAACACAAATGTGCAGTTGACTCCTCCAGTCCTCACATGGCACCACTGCATTATGCAATGTTATTGCAATCCCTGGTTGTACCGCGATGCTCACACCTATTCTATTAGCCCTATTTCTATGACAGTATTCAAGACTACTGTACTATGTGAAGTACTTGGAGCACTGTTGTGTCTGTATGTTTCCCTTCCTGTCCAATTACCGCATCATCTTTCCCTTGAGCTTCTGATACTTCACGGTTTACAAATTAAGCACCAGTTTTCACTGTAAGTCTTTGCACAAGGCCAAAAGGAGAGGAATAGATTTTGTCTGAAAATCACATGTAAATATTGAATAAAATCAATATGTAAGTGAAGGATGGTGGTGCAGGAGCAATGATATGCACATGCACCGGGTTTGTGTAGCTCATCTGGCATAGTATTGAAAAAGTGTCATGTATTATGTACGAAAGCCTCCATATTTTACCCACCAATATTTCTGGCCTGGAAAACATGCCAAGTCGTTGTTTAAACTGCACTCTATAACGGCAAGGCTATTTTTATTCACTTTTATCACAGAGAAATAATACTTCATTATGTGCAATGATAACTCCATAAATATAATGACCTGAATGCAGAGCTACAAAAATATCAATAGATTTTGATGAATTGTTGGTTCATAAAAGCTTTATATTAAATGAGTGAGCCTCGCAGAACAGAGAGTAATATTTAATACCAACACACTCAGTGAATTAAATCATGCTCGGCTATTTTACATGGTGGCTGACTTACTGCTGGACAAAAAGGCATCCATTTTTTATAGAGGCACTATGCTAGTGAGGCTGAGATTGTTTTATTCCTGACGTTTTTATTTAGATGTTCTCAAGAGTAATCTCAGAGCTAAGGGAAATCAAGTCCAGTGTCTTAAGTCTGAGAAGCAAAGAATGATTAAAAAGAATGATTAAAATCTAGACTTGAATATGGTTAGATATCTGTATTAAAAATGAACTATTCATTTGTTACCTACACTGTAAGTCCAATCTAAATTGGGACGAATTACCACAATCGTTAATTGTCAATCATAATAAACAACTTATTAAAGTAAGTTTGAAAGAGACTGCTCAAACAGATAAAATACCAAATTAAACTGTTTTATATCCCAGCGCTGCTGAGTTCCTTATTCCGATTGGTCATGTTGTAGATTAAGTAAGGAATTCAAACGACACATTCAGGGTGGTAGGAGTAACTCCTCTTCACTTTGGGGTGCATCACACCTCCCCACTGTGGATTATTTTCCTCTATCAGCACGTCCCGAAGTGTTTTATTTATCTTATAACAAAAATCAATTTGTAATTTATTAAATGAACAAAACACTGCTTTTTATCCACTGATAGTTAGGTTTATTGTTGTGGAACATCTGTGAAAATAAGTTAGTTCCTGTTCTCACTTATGTTATAGCAGCTATAAACAGTCGTTCCTTCACCAGCCTCTGTTTTCTCTCTCTTTAAGTTAATAAGTGAAACCACAAAATTGTCAGTGAAACCACAAAAACACAACATTCTCTACCCTGAGGACTTTCTTATGGAGGAAAACATAGTGACTGTTACAAAGCACTGACACTGGAGACTCCTTCCTTAAATGCTAAATACATGTTACACATTTTAAATCTGTGTATGTGGACCGTCTGCCACACAAGTCCCTGTGAACGATCAGTTATTATAGAAATAATTAGAATGAGTACTGGTTAAGTGTAGTGGTTAAGTGTAGTGGTTAAGGCTTTGAGCTGAGTATAAGGTTAGGAGTTCTAATCCCAGCATGGCCAAGCTCCCTCAACTACCCAGTTGAGTCCTGTCTCAATTGTAATATCAGTTGCTTTAGATAAAACCATCAGCCAAAAGTGTTAAATGCTATTATAGAAAATGAATCAACATCATCTGACCAATCACAATCAAGAATTCAAGAGCATTGTGATACAATGAATAGTGAACAGTTCAAAACAGGGCAGAACTGGAAAGACTGGAAAAAAAACCTGAGAGAGAGACAGGAAGAAAAAAAAGACAGAAAAAAAAATTTAGCTTAGAAATGCAAAGAAGACTTGGCAAAGAGGTAAAATGTCTGACCTACCATACAGAGGCTAATGAGCTCATGACTAACAGGTGTGTGTAATTAGACGGCAGGAGACGTGTGATTGGATGAGACTGGGGGAGTGGGTGTGGCTACCAGGTGGTGCTCTTCACAGGAGCTAAAAACAATGTCCTTCATGCAAACAAATTAGCAATGTGGCTGTGTTAAACTTGGAATTTATGCTTTTATCTACGCCAGCCTGACGTCCTGAGTGAGACTGATGTGATGTTTCATGCAAACAGGGTCATGGAAAGGAATGCATGAGGAAAGGTATGAGCACTAACCCCGCCCCTAACACTTAATAACGCAGGTGTGGGTGTGGTTTAGTGTTGGTCTGAACATTTTTCTTTCTTCTTCTCTTTTATTGCAGCTATCTTATTACTGCACATACAGAAGGAGGAATAGATTAAAGTATAAGAGATAAACAATAATAACAACAACAGCAGTAATAATAAATAACTTGAGCTGAACGTGAGCTGAAGGTGTGTGAGTTAAAGCGGAAGTTGAGCAGGTAACACTCGGGTAGTAAATGATTTACTCCAAAATCCTTCACAAGTTATGTTTTACACCTTTTCACACGTAGTGCATGTTTTTGAATTTTTAATGTGTGTTTGGATTTAAAATTTTTAATGTGTTTTTTTTTTGTTTTTTTTTAAACTTAAATCATTTATGAGTTTTTTCATAATTGTTTTTTTTACTGTGTTTTTTGTTTATTTCTGTTGAGAATTGTTCAGAATTCATTTATTTTTCACGTGGTTTTTTTTTTCATGTCATTTTTTTTCCACATGTGCATGTATGTTTATTTAGATTTTATTTTTTAATAACAAATTATTCATTTATGTCTACACGTTGGTTTCATAGGAAGTGCATGTTTGTGATTTTTTTCCCCCCACATTATTTATTCGTGTTCATGATTTAAAACAAAAGAAAAAAACACAAAACAAATGATTTATTTACTTGAAGATGATATTTTTTTTTTCTTGATTTTCATCCTTGATCTTCACAATTTTCATTTATTTTCCCATTTTTTTTACGTTTCAATTTTTCACATGGAGTGTATGAATGATTGATTTAAGTTCACATGATTTTTCACAAGTTGTAATTTTCACGTGGTAACTGTTTTGTGTGTGTTGTAAACTGTGTTTCACTGTGTTGTGACAAAACACCAAGAAATTGGCAAATAAAATGATTGTTTTTCAGGTGTGATCACAATTACATATGAATGCAAGTGATTATTATTATTATTATTTTTTTCCATAAAATGAACCTTCCTGTGTTTGTTATTTTCTGTCCTTCTAAACTCTGAGTTCTTTCCTGTCTGTATTTCAGCATCTGATGGTGTCATGGCCATGGTCTCGGACAGAGTGGGGTGTGTTGCAGTACGAGCTGGGCCCCCTGACCTCATCACTCTTCCTCTCCTGTGGATCCTCCTCTTCAGGCTAGTGGATGCACAAGGTCAGGGTAAGTGTCTGTGTGTATCTTAACACCACACGGCTCTGTGTGGTTTATGGGTCTGCTCGGTAATTATGGATCTTCCGAGCCACTGGACTCTGCTGTGATTCTGCTCTGATCGAGTGTTTCATGTGATGTGTCTTGTTCCATGTGCACTGCCGGTGGATTTGCATCTCGATTTTGATTTACAAGACATGAACTAGAAAGTGTTTGGTTTGTTTGAGGTTAATTTGTGTCCCACAGTTGGTGGTCACATTCTTCTTTAGTAATTGTGCTTCAGCTTTATAGACCACTTATCTCTCTTCGAAATTTGATCTCTGTTGTTTCTGCTCTCTGTTTTTTTTTTCTCTCTCTGTGCTCCATATTTATGCTGCCAATTTTTATAATCACATAAATATTATAATCTGTATATAAGATGTCCCATTTATCAAAAAAAAATCTTTTCAATTTAGTTATTATAAGTTTAAATATAGAACTGCTGGATTAACTTGTTAGTGTGTTGTAAATTTTATTTTTTTTCTTGTTTTCCATAATCTAGATTATGGAAAACACATGAAAATATATGGTTTGAGCTGACAGGAAGGCTACAGTAACTCAAATAACTGAAATCACTGAGCAGTTGATGAAAAAAAACAGGTCATGATTTGTCATCTGTCCAGTTTGGGTGATCCTAAGCCCACTGTAGCCTCAGATTCCTGTTCTTGGCTGACAGGAACCTCGTGATCATCTGCTGTTATAATCCATCAGCCTCAAGCTTCGACATGTGTGTTCTGAGGTGCTTTTCTGCTCACCATGGTTATAAAGAGTGATTATTTGAGTTACTGTTATTTTGCTTTCTTGTCAGCTCGAACCAGTCTGGCTATTCTCCTCTAACCTCTTTCATCCACAAGACATTTCAGCTCCCAGAACTGCTGCTCACTGGGTTTAATTTTTTCCTGCAACTTTGGTAAAATCTAGAGACAGTTGTGCATGAAAATCCCAGGAGATCAGTAGTTTCTGAAATACAACCAGGCCACGGTCAAAATCAGGGAGATCATATTTTTTCCTCATTCTGATGTTTGCTGTGAACATTAACTGAAGCTCTTGACCTGTATCTGCATGATTGTATGCATTGCAATGCTGCTACATAAGTGGATAGTTGGATAAACAGGTGTTTCTATTAAAGTGGTTGGTGAGTGTAAATAAGCTGCAGTGTTGTTCAACCTGCAATCACATTTACTCCTGATTTCACTGTTCACTGATCATTAATGACGTCAATGCTGCAGTGACGTCGGTGTGTAAATGACAAAACCTTAATGAAAAATGTGTTGTTATTTACTGAGGGCAGGTGTTTATTTTGAGCGAACTTTCAGGAGCCCCTGCATGTGCCCCGTCACATCTCATTTCTCAACCTGTGAGCGAGCTGCCGTGAAGTCGTGAGCTCTGGGTTTGGGTCGACTCTTAATTGGCGTCTCCTGGGGAGACAAGGCCACATTGCCCTCTGCTGTCAGCCCCCAAGCTCGCTCCCTCCTCCTGCCCCTGTGGCCAGGCTTATTTATAGCAGGGCCATATAACTCACACGCGCACGCACGCACAGAGCAAGCCATTCATTCAGTCAGCTAAGGCAGAAAACAATCTGAGAAGTTCCACACTTGCCTTCATTGCCAAGTCTGTGGACGGGAACTGAAGGTTAATTCTGCCCTTATTTGATGGTAGACGGTGAGAAATGGAGCAACACTTTGACTTTCAGCCTTCATTCAAGCAAAACAGGCGTGATTAATGAGATTCGAGTGTGGCGCATGCCAGAAATGAGATGGACTTGAGAGTCAAGAGGACGGGACAAAATGACAAACCAGGAAAAAAAAACACACACACACACACACACACACACACACCAAGTATGACATTAGGCTTATTTGGTTCTTTTGTCATTTGTATGATCTCGAAACTCTCTTTAGGACTCTTTAAATCCTGGTGCAAGTGTAACTTCCTAGTTTAACTCCAGTGTGTTGCTAATTTCATTGCCAGGTCTGTGTAAAAAATACAGCACCATGGCTAAGAAAAGTGACCCAAATAAAGCTCAGTGGTTAATGATTCATTAAAAAACCAATCCAGTTCCAAAACGCAGTCTTAAATAATAAATATAAGTTGCTAATGCTAATCGACTAGCCTGCAAGAGCTAACCTAAGAGGACATTTTTAGGTGCTATTCTTAAATGCTTATAAGCCTGACTATTAATGCCAACCAGTTAGCTAACATAACATAAGCTAACCAGACAAGACTTAAAATGTTCATAATCTTTACTGCTAGTTCATGTTGAAGCTAACCAGCTAACTAGTGCAAGCTAACTTGACAGGATTTCCAACATGTTTCTTTAAGTGCTGTTCTTAAATGTTTGTACTTTGTACTGTCATTGCTAGTCAGGTAGTTATCTTGAGCTAACCTGAAGGGATTTTTAAGTGATCTTAAATGTTATCATGTTTCACTGCTAATGGTGAATAGCCAGTTAACATACATGCATAGAAACATTATATATGGAATATATATTGTTTATTTTAGTTATGTTCATATTTTTTATGATCTTTACTGCTAATGCTAACAAACTAGCTAACATGAACAAGTCTGACAGCATTTCCAAGAGATTTGAAATCATATTCATATGTATGTCTTAAAAGCTAACTTGACAGGATTTCTAACATCTTTCCTAAAGTGGTATTTTTAAATAAACATAATATTTATTACTAACCATATCCATCAAGCTAACATGAGCCAACCTGACAGGATTTCTCAGAGCATTGTTTTCAAGTCATTTGTATTTAAGGCTTAATCTTCACTGCTAACGGTAGCTAGATGGCTTAGATAAGCTAATTTGACAGGATGTTTTTTGGAAACATATTTAAGTGCGATTAGAAAACTGCCAACTCTTAAAATGGCATAAAAAACAGTCTGTGGTCTGGAGAAGGGCCCTTCTTGCTCTGATTGTCACACAAATGCCAAATGCCATAAATGTATTTCAATTTTACATTTTTTTGTACGATCTTGAACATATTTTAAGAGCTACTGTACTGTATGCTCTGTTTCTGCCTCCATTTTGGCTCATTCACTGCAAAAGGCAGAGATTGATGATGAACACCAGCGCAGGTGACAGGAGACGAGTCCATAAAGCCGTAAAACCTCAGCTGTTCTACTTCTGAAGTTTGCCTTTCACTAGGACAGTGGCGTGACTCTGAAAAGTGCCAGATTGATGATTTTTGGGTTCAGTTAAATGTAGAGACTGTGTAGTGTATTCTCAAGTTAGATGTCCTACTCTAGTCTGTGTTTGTTGTTTTATTTTAGAGACTTTTTAGGATGTCAAGGATCGACTTAGCCTGCTATGTAGTGTTGTCTGTTTTGGAGAAATAGTGCAGGGTTTTTTTTTCATTAAATCTTGTTCAGGATTCTTCTGTCCTTGTGGCTGCACGCTAACTGCATTACTGAACATCTGTCTTCATTCCCGGCCTGACTGGCTCCTCTGTGGCTTCAGGTCAGGTTTCACGTCTGTGCTACAGGTTATAACACTGACACTCACTCGGTGCACATCTTTCCATTATGAGGCTGAACTAAGTGATCGTTCAGTGGCAGAAAATTGGATAGTGAGTATATTGTGTCTGTCTACTACTCATGGTGACCGGGGCTGGGCTGTCAGGCATGCTCCTTCAGGGGTCTTCAAAAATAATCGTGATAATTCTTAATAATAATTTATTAGTGATTAAAATATGCAGTGCCTTAAATAAGTATTGCACTTTTTGCACTTTTCCACATTTTGTAGTGTCACGAGCTGGAACTCAAATGCACTAAATTGAGATTTGAGTTGCAAAAGTTGCAATTGAAGTATTCGCCCCAGTTGTTTTGAAACCCTTAAGTTAGTTCTGTTGCAACCAGTTTCCATCATAATTAGTTGAATGAAGTGTCATGTGATGTCAATAAAAATACACTATTTGTTAGAGAATATGCCTAAACACACAACATCATGAAGACTAAGAAGTTAGGGTTAGGGTTAGAATTTTTTTTTTTTTTTTTTTTTTTTTTTTTTTAAAGTCAGGGACAAAGTTCAGGAAAAGTATCAATCAGGATATGGTTATCAAAAATATCCTAAACACTGAACACCTTTAAATCCAGTATTAAATCCTGGAAAAAATGACACAACTGCAACTCTGCCTAGAGGAGGCTGTCCACCAGAATTAGTGAATAAAGAGGGGATTAATTAGAGAAGCAATCAAGAGGACAAGAGTAACTCTGAAGGAGCTGGAGAGATCCACAGCTCAGATGGGAAAAGTTGTTCAGCCAAGCTTTAAGGAAGACTGGCACATCATAAATCAAATGAAATCTCATTTGGAATTTGCAAACAAGGCATGTTGGAAATTCGACACACGTTGGGAAACATGGACCAAACGTGCTACATTTGGTGGAAATGCGAGTGCTCGTCACTCTGAGAATGCCATCTCCTCTGTGAAACATGGTGGTGGTAGCATCATGTTGAGCATTACCTTGGCTTCCTGGTTCCCTGTCTGGAAAAGTGCAGGGATGAATGTGAAATGCATTTATGAAATGTGCTATACTTGGTACATTACACGCTCCAGATAAATGAGACCTGATTTTTCTCCCTCATATGTGACAATGAAGTGCTTTCTTTGTATTAGATTATGTTCGATTGTGTGAATAGTAAAAATCAGGCATTTTCTAACAAAATCTGAACAGTTAGATCAGAATTTATGTAACTATTATACTATCTAATTTGCTCTATTTGGATGGATTATTTATTCAGGGTGAAGTTTGTAATAAAATGCGTTCCTCTGCGCATTGGACTGTTGCATTGGATGAGTGAGTTTCTATCAGGTTTTTTTCCCACAAATCCAGATGTTTGTGTCAGAAACAGTGGGGCAGCATATATATATATATATATAGGGACATCGACACAATTCTAACATTTTTGGCTCTATACACCACCACAATGGATTTCAAATGAAACGAACAAG
>CM074987.1:21455656-21467416 GCA_037576825.1 Pangasius krempfi
CAGAATTCATCCTGCTGCTTTTGTCAGCAGTCACATCATCAATAAATACAAGAGAACCAGTTCCATTGGCAGCCATATATATATATATATATATATATATAATATGTGTATATGTATATATTTTATTTATTTTTTTTCTACAAAAATCTTCCAAAGCATCGATCAAGCTGTAAACGTTTTCTCCGAACCCACAAGCAAGAACAGCTACATGCAGAGTAGAAGCTTTTTCCCACAAATTGATGGAACAGAGAATCATTAAAAACAACCTATCACTGTAATTAAAATGGCCCTTTTTACCTTGTTAGCTCATGTCCTTGGTCACATTGTGTACAGTTCATATTTATCATTTAAAAGACAAAATTCATCTTCGTAATATTCCACTAATAATGAAGATTAAATGAGTGACCTTGTGCTATATTTGTCTTTAAGATACTGTATACAGTTTTCATAAGTTTCAAAGGAAACTCAGTTGGAATAGAAATCTTAAGTTAGCTTTTTAACTGAACACTTCTACTCCAATTAAGTTTCCTTTGAAGTCCAAATTGGAAAGGGACCCTGTAGGAAACATCTATAACCTCTGGACACCTTTTATTCCTGCTTGCTATAATCCTTTTTTTTTTTTTTAGAAAAAAACATGCTAAATCATTCTGCTGAGGAAATAGTTTAAGGGCCATGCTGCTTTGATTTTGTTGCATTATAATTTATATTAAAATTTCTTTTTTTTTATTATTCTTTACAAGAAAATAAATGACACCTCCATGTTGAGTAGGTGTCAATGTGTTATTTTTTTCTGATATCCACATGCTTCAGCGGGTTGTTTTATTCCTGGAGACTCTCTGTACAACCTGCACAGAGTCCCCTGGAGCCCACGCAGATCCTGTAAAGCTGCATCACCTCTGATTTATCCGAACTCAGCGTGATAAGGAATTACTGCCACGCTGCAAACAGCTGTCCTGCCAGATGCCCTCTCTCTACAGGGCCCTGATTAAGACTCTCGCACTCTCTCTTTTTTTTCATCTCCCGTTCTTGCTCTCTGAGGTATGCTTGCTGGTCAGGTGATGTGGATGAATTTTCTATAACAGCACCTCTGTCAGTAGTTCAGCTGCAAATCACAGGTTTATGTTGATGTACTCATTGTAATTATTGTTTCTGTAGTACCTGCTTACACATGGTAGGCTTGCATGGCAGACACTCCATGTGTGTTCTTTAACAAAAATGTGTTATTATTAACATAGTTTTCTCTAGCGAGGTGTTTGTTTAACATTTATGGAAGGAGTCCCCAGTCTTAGTACTTTGCAACAGTCTGAGGTAAAGCTGTGACTTGACGTCCCTGTGTCAGAAAACGTATTCAGGATGGAGGAGTTTGCTCACTAACAATGACAGGCTGTGTTTTTTTCTTTTCTTTCTTCTTTTTTTTCCCTTGTGTTTATGAATTTCAAGAGAGAGAAAAAAGTGGCTGGTGATGGAACGGCTGTTTGTAGCTGCTATAATGTAAATGATGGCCAGAACGAACTTGATTTGCAGACTTTCCACAACGTTAACTAGATTTAAAAAAAGTCTTTAATAAATAAATTTAAATAAAAATCACTGGCACATTGCTGTGGCGATAGATGAATAAAACACTTCAAGACCTGCTGTCAGAGTAAAACAATCAACTTTGTTGATTCATTTTAACTTCACTTCATCATGCCACTCCATCTTTCATTGTTTCCCCATAACAACGTGCTGTTATTTAACAAAAAAAAAAAACATTTATTAGGCTTAGATTATGAGGTATATGCCATACAAGTAGCTATGTTAGTTGTTACTATAGAAATGATATAACTCTGTGACTTGCAGCTGCACTACTGTCAGAGCTGCTGTTAGAGAAAATGAACCAACACCTTCTGATTTATCAGAATTGAGACTCTAACAGCGTTGACAGTAAACCCTTTTACTTCAGGACCCAACCAGGGTACTGATTATCCTGGGTTTGGATTAGTTACAGAGCTGAGTCAATGTCCAATAAAAGAGCTTGTTTTTTAATTAATAACAATTGAGTGATTTTCTTTAACAGTGTTAGCAAAATGCCTGCAAAGTTCTCGAAATAAAGCTGCATGTTTAAGCTCAGTAGTTTAACATCTTTGGCCTACTGTGTGTGTGATCTGTTAAGTGCCCAGTGTTCTAAAAGGAGCTAATCTGCTGTGACATGGCTGGATGTGGTGTGTATTTGTCCCATCTGCTCACCAGCCTCTGTATCTCCCTCATGCTTTCTTTTGCCGCCTCCATCTGGAAGATGACACACAGTCAAGGTGAAGTAGCTGTTCGTATGGAACTGACAGGAAACTTGGCTTTAGTACTGAGTATTGCCTATATTGAGCTCAAAATATTCACAGACTTTGACTGCATGTTTACGGTGGACAGAATTCTGGATTCTAGGATTATAGTGCTCATGGCCTGGCTTTAAATAATCATGGATTAAATGCAGATATAATCTTAATTGTGTATGATTATGTACAAACTAAATTATATGGGTGTTTCTCCAATATTTAAAGAGCTTTCCTGGCTTGTCTTTTCATAAGTTTACTTATGGATACAAGTAAACTGGATAAGTTTCCTTGTACCTTATTTCTAAGTAGGATTCATTGTGTGATTGATTAGACGGATGGATGGATTGCTGGATGGATGGATGGATGGATGGATGGGCGACAGTACAGCCCCACATTAATGACAGGAACTGATCATCTATAAAGGACAAACAAATCAATTTTAAAACAAGTTGTACATGAAATTGTAGGTGATGGCATGCATCAGTTACATAAAACAAATTATGAATCTGAGCACATTTAAAACAAGCTGTATTAAGTAAAACTCCTGTATTTTACTCTTTTTTTTAATGGCCAAAAGTATGTGGACACCTGACCATCACACCCATATGTGGTTCTTCCCCAAACTGTTGCCACAAAGTTGGAAGCACACAATTGTATAGAGTGTCTTTGTATGCTGTAGCATTACAATTTCCCTTCACTGGAACTCAAACCTGTTCCAGCATGACAGTGTTCCTGCGCACAAAGCGAGCTCCATGAACATATGGTTTTCCAAAGTTGGAGTGGAAGATCTTGAGTGTCCTACACAGAGACCTGACCTCAACCCCACTGAACACCTTTGGGAGGAACTGGAACGGCGACTGCACCCCAGACCTCCTCGCCTAACATCAGTGCCTGACCTCACTACTGCTCTTGCCATGCTCCAAAATCGAGTGGATAGCTATAATTTTTGATTATAACAGCAGCTCAGTATACCGGTTTCTATAGTAACAGCTCATACGTAGAGACTTCCGTGGTAGATGATCAACATAATGTAAGGCTAATATGAATTAATTTTAAAAAAAAACTGAGTTTACTTATTAAGCTTTTAATGGTTGATCTGGTAAAGTATTTTTGTGAATAGATATTTATGGACAAATGTTATTTTAACATTTATTCAAGGAGTCTCCAGTGTTGGTTACAGTTTTACCTGACATGGGAAATTCTTCAGTACAGAGCAGTTTATACTTTCCAGTTTCTTGGTAACATGACAAGCTGCATTTTATTTGTCTTATTAGCTGCAAGATTGCAGGTCTTCCACATCATCAAATGCAACACTAAATAGATAAAAAGCACAGCATCATTGATTAACAAATCAAAAAATGTAATCATTGACAATTTGCTGTGGTGTAAGAGGAGAAAAAAAAACAATTCGGGACATGCTGTTATAAGAAAAATAACTAATTTGGGGTATTAACAGTAACTCTGCTTCATCACACCATCCTGTTTCTGATTACTTTCCTATAACAGCACAACATCTAATATGTTATTCCCTCACATATCTAATGTGTGTCGGTGTACACAGATTTGTTTTTGCTTAAGCCAGTATTTCATTCTTGTAGTAAAAACGTAGAGCTGTATGTGGCAAGATAAAGTGCAGTATAAGTGTTTTGTTAAATGTCAATGTAGCTACTGCAGAATAAATCCAGTGCAAAAGCATTCCTTAATTTGTCTTTAGAAGATTTTTTTGGATTCATCATAGAAATTGCTCACAGACATCCATTAAACAGCCTCCCCTCCTCTCTCGCAGAAATAAATGGACCTGTGATTGATATTAGAGCCAGAAACCGCTGAGCAATAGCAATGGAAAACAAACTGGAGTTAAATACAGCCGGCGCACGTCTGATGCACGTTACAGCTCAATTTATAAAGAGTAGTGCTCTCCGGTTATTAAAGCTGCACATGGACATTCATCAGGGTATGTTTTTTTTTTTGCACTGATGGCTTCATCTGTCTTATACATCTCAACTTAAACAGCTCTTTCTCACAACAAGCGTGATGGAGAAGCAGTAAGCAAAATAGTTTATCGTCACAACGTGGTGATTTTTCGTTCTTTTCCCTGAGCAATGAGTTATATTAACTAAATCATAGCTGACGGGAAATTTGTTTTCTGATTTCTGATAATTGGCCATCTGTGAGAGTGGAGGAGGCTACCTGCAGAGTCCAGGGCAAGCCAGACCCACGCTATGGCAGAGCGAGAACAGAGGCAGATGGTGACTTGTGCGCTGATCTGATGGATTTCACACGGGAATGGTTTATTCCCGTGTGAAATCAGGTCTGTAGGTTTTGCTCCACTGGGTTTCCCAAACATTTTAACATTTAAGAAACTCTTTAAAGTAGGTCATTCCATTAAAAAAAAATAAAAAATGTAGTGTTCACACCGATATAAATTAAACACTTTGAGACATGATGTTATAGGAAAGCAGTCACTGACTGGGTGGTATGATAAAACGCTTCAAAACCTGCTGTTATGGGCTCCTGGATGGGTGGGAGGGGCACACTCTCTCTCCCCCTGTCAATCACCATGACCCTAGCCAATTATTGGGCTCATGTATGTGGAAGGGGATGGATAGCACTTTCCTGAGTGTTTTATGCCGCATTGTGATGCGGCATGAGCAGCAGTTCACTGAAAGATGAGGTTGGCTAGCTTCACAGGTCTCGGAGGAAGCACGCGTTAGCCTTCACAATCCCCGGTTAGTAGCTGTCGTGTGATAGGGGAGAACTCGCTGGTGGGTGGGATTTGGCTGGTGGAGGCTCTTTTACCACAGTAACTTGCCAATGATTACATTTTTTAAATATTAAAAATGACATTGTAATATTTATCCATTTATCCTGTTAGATTTAAGGTTGTAGATATTCAGGTTTTTGTTTCTCTTTCTTGAAGCTAATAAGACCAAAAAAAAAAAAAGCCAGCTTTTTACCAAGAATCCAGAAACTCCTCTGAGCTGAAGACTTTCGGCTTTCACGTAGCACTGACACTGGAGACTCATTCCATAAATGTTAACTGAAAGTCTCCTTACAATATCAATGATATAACAATCATCAATGATCAAACATATCACAATCAGTTTATTATTAGCTCTAGATTATTATAAATCATCTGCCGTCGAAGTCCCTGCGAATGAGCTGTTTAGAAGGTGCGAGATCAGAATCGTGAATTCAACAGTGCTGTGGTGTAACTGATGCATTAGAAGGAACGAGAGAAGAAAAACGATTAGTCACCATGGCCCTAAAACCTTTTCATTGATGCTAATGGATAATACAGAACACAGAAATGTATGTAATTAGAATTTATCATCGATCTTCACACTGACCTGGTGTGGAGCAGCTGACCAATCTCAACCTGTCTAAATGACGCCCCTGATCCCGGCATCTTTCTAGCTTTCATTTTGTTTTGCTTCACAGATTTGGTGTGACATTATTCCAATAATGAGCTGATTCTCTGGACATTTGTTAGCAGGACCAGCCGGTGTGGTGTGATGAGCCACGTAGGCGGCTTGACTGATGGAAACGGCCAAATACACAAACGCAGGCTGCAGAAATGGAAGAGAATAGGAATATACTTGGCTATGGGTAAAAACGGTTTTATAATACACAGTGTGCGACAGGATGTTTAGTTTCACTGTTTCTTAGCAACCTGACAAGCCGTTTAATATCATCCTGTTAACAGGTTTTTAAAACTCTCTTATTATTTTCAAAAAATAAGACTCTACAGTTTATTATCCTGTCATACAGTGTCTCATTCTCACGTAGTTAAAGTTGCAACACCATTGAATCATATAAAATATTACTAACATAATGTATTTAAAAATGAACAAGAGAACAATCGTGGTGTTCAATCAGCTATAGAGGAGTTGTCCTGATGCCCAGAATGCTGTCAGTACAGTGCATTGTGGCGGAACATATTTCGATCATGTTTTTATATTATTTTAGTCTAGGACTTTACCTATAGATATTAGAGGGTCACTTGGAATTTTTCTTTAACATTAGCAGATTAGGTTCTGGGTTTGTTTTTGAAGACTGTTGATTTGGTTTGTTTGGTGTGTTTTAGCCCAATTTATCAGGTTTCGATAGCTAAAGTTAGCTTGAGACCACGTCTGTCACTTGCTTAATTTATAATGAACGTGTTTTTGGTAAAGGTGTTTTTCTTTTTTATTATTATACACAATCATAGATGAAACTTGTACTTTGAGGTTTACTTAGTCTTTAGAGTTATTGCTGATGTTCCTGTTTTGTTCAGTTAAAAAAAAAAAAAAAAAAGAAAAAAAAAAGAGTTTTTGGATTTATACTCATTTATTATTCTTATAGTCCTGGTTGATAGGTGATGTAGATTTTAATTTGTCTACAGCTGTAATAGACAGTTTTTTTTTCTTAGTTTATGCTCATTTCTGTTCAACTGCTATGTAGAAACTTACGATGCGTAGAACTAAGTAATGTTTTATGAAAATCATTGAAACATAAAAGTAATAATAGTCGATTTTGTCAGAGTAAGATTTGTCAGATTGCATTTCGCATTTCACAGCAGCTACTGTTTTACTTGTACATATCTCCCAGTGCTACATCAACACACTTCCTGTATAACGGTTTATTTCTTGGCTATAAAGACATTAGCAAAGCAGAACAGTACGATTCAGACAGATTTGTACCAGGCTACTCTGTATATTCAGTACTCGGTGCTTCCCTGATGTCTTTTTGTCTTTATAATTGCGAATGAGCACTAAGGGCAGGAGAGACGGTTCCACTTGGCCCAGAGGACACTGACGCTTTAGAAGCCAGACTGATTCTATTACTCAGAACATCTCATCTGCTCTCAGCTGCTTCGGCATTAAACTTTCATCCAGTGTCCTGCTCATGAGGGACATGAGGTCTATTTAAATCTCTTTACCTGTCGCTTTTTATTTCTTTGAGGTCATGTTCACAAAGTGGGATAAATGAGCTTATGAGAAAATCAGCTGGTGGTAACCAGTAACTGTAAAGTAATAATGTAATAATAATCTATACAATGTGATGTATAGAAAAAGAAAGAAAATAGGAAAAGTGTGGCAGTGCGCAAGCAAGATATGAAAACGATTAAAGGTGTGTGACGCACAAAACGTTTGTAAATGTAGTATGACTTCTTAGCCAGAGGCAGTCCACTCAGGCCCTCTAGTGGTGGTCTGTCTACAAAACAACCCAAGATGTTCTATGTAGAGCCACGATGATGTGATTTTATCAAATTATTTTAAGCATAGATGCATAGGGGTAGGTTTAGTTTCAAAGTTCCAACAGCAACAACAAGAATCAATTACTTCTTATACTTGGTTATAAATAGTATATTCATTAAATCATTTAAGGTGCATAGATAGATGCCTGTTTTTCATCCAAACATTACAAAGAAAAAGTTACATTATACTGTGAGTAACAGAGGCGTTCTAAAATCACAGATGCTTGACAATACACAAAAATGCATCCTGATGTTAATTCGTATAATTCGTATCACAGTATTGATCATCGTATCACCGAGCTCCATTTCATTTGTCATCCATGATCAGTCATGGAAATCACTAGGCTTAATGTATAATATTTATTATTGATCAGAAATGTGTGGTGCTGTTGACATTTCTTTCATTTAAAAATGCATAAACCTATGTATAATTCAGATTTGGTAAATCAGTGCAGAATCTTTCACCAGAGAATTGCAGTGCGTGTAAGATTAGATCTATCTATCTCTCTATCTCTCTAAATATCTATCTATCTATCTATCTATCTATCTATCTATCTATCTATCTATCTATCTATCTATCTATCTATCTGTATATTATTTATTTTTCATACTGTTTGATTTGAACTGCACTTAGCTTATATTTCCTGTAAATCATGTTGAACTATTTTACTGTACTAAAGGTGCAACATAAAAAGGTTGTTGTTGTTGTTGTTTTTATTTCTAACAAGAAAAATGATGTCAGAGTATCTGATTTATCAGAATTTAAAAAAAAAAGTAAACAGATTAATCGACTATAAAAACGTTAGTTTCAGCACTAATCGTGCATTTGTGGCCCTGAACATGTGACATTGATGGCTGTAATCTAGCCCTGCTCCGAGCTTGGCTTTAAGCACGACGGCTCACCAGATCACAGGAGCAGCTGCAGGACTCAGAGTAAACACTAAAGGGCACCAGTGTCCTGCTTTTCACAAGGATGGGTTTAGAGCTGAAAAATTGTTCACAAGAATCTGTTTTCCTAAGAGAGAGGACAAATTTGATTACAGGACAATTAGAGGACAAATATTAAATTGCATTATTATCCAGTTTGTAGCCCTGCCCCAATCCATTTTCTCTCAAAATATGATGAAGGATGAGAATGAAAAGTATGTTAGATTCAGCATTTTTATATTCTTCTTCTTTGTAGTAGTATCTATCTATCTATCTATCTATCTATCTATCTATCTATCTATCTATCTATCTATCTATCTATCTATCTATCTATCTATTCTTAGAACAAAGACCAGAATGAAAATAGTAATCAGCAAAAAAAAAAAAAATACAGTGAGAATAAACAGTAAAACAACAACAACTGAAAACAGTAAAATAAAATCAAGATAAAGCAAAGAATGAAGTGCATTAAATAACAGATAAAAGTAGCATGAATTAAAATGAATTAAATGCTAAGCAGAAAAGACTCAAATCTCTTAAATGTGTCCAGATCATTGAGAGCTCTCTGGTTATCAGGAAGGGAATTCTAAAGTTTGGAGCCATAATAACTAAAGGCTATTACAATGTAACAAAAATATTAATATTTAAAAGGAAAAGAAACATGAATAAGAGGTATGTGAGACCTGATCTGATGCTGATTTGAGAATTTTAAGCCAGTATCAGTCCTTGCCTCAAGAAACTGTTTAGCCTCCTGTTTTTATAAGATGTCTACCATCTTTAAGGTTCTGTAAGGCCTTGGATTTATTGAGCCATGTGATGCTAATACAGCTGTGCAGCTCTGCTTGGCAGTAGCAAGGCTCATGAAACATTATGGACGCTGTGCCGAGGATTGTGGGAGATACGACCCAGTGTACTTCAGCATCCCTCTTCAAGCCCCATTAACTCTTCCCCAACCCGTTATGCACGGGGGTCTCGGTTTCTCTGTCAGCGATAATGCTGATCTTTATTTCCATATAAATGAAAAGAATAGTTGTTCTGCTCGGTAAAAGCAAAAGTCTGGTTTGTGGAGAGGCTCTGCCTTTATGACCTTGAGAGAAAAAAGTGAGTTAATGGTTAACGTGTACCTCATCCTTTAATGGGAACGATTTCATATCGGCTTATTGTTAAGTGGGGTGGGGGTGGGGGTGTGGGGGAAGTCATTTTAGTAATTTTAGTAATTGTCCCTTACAAGACTGCAGAGTATGTGGATGTACGGTTTCTCTCCAGTGCTCCAATCATGGTGAAATATACCCCGATATCCAATTGGAAATATGAAATGGCATTAGTTTTAAAAAGTTTTTTTCCCTTGCAGACAGAAAAAAATCCCATCCTTCTTGACCCAGAACGTGTTGGTTAAATCTAATGGAGCTGCTTTGATTGGCGCTCACGTTCCCTCTCCCAGATAAACACGCAGCAATATGATGGAACATGTTGCCACTGATATGGCTCACCCTCAGGGAAATGTTACAATTACAGAAGAAAAGCTCAGTGCTGACCTTTAACCTTTGCCTCCGTCTCTGGCACTTTTGGTTCCCCTGAGACCGGGGAGTAGAGTGATCCGATTGGCTGAGATATGCATCCCTTTCACTAGCTTTCGGGCGTTTTTATGACTCGTGAGTTCAAAATGTGCCGTTATGTCTATCTGAATGTAAATATTATTAAGGGTGCCTGCAGGATATCCAAACTCGACTTTAAATTCATTTACATAGGGTATCAGAATCGTGTGTGTGTGTGTGTGTGTGTACATTAGTAATGTAACGGTGAATATGTAAGAAATAAAACTAAAATTATTCTTAGAAGTACTGTTATAGGAAAGTAATCAATGATGGGTTACTGTTACTAGCCCAAAGTTGATTTATTTTCCTATAATAGCACTTCCTGAAGTGTTTTAACCTTCCTATATCACAGCAATTAACAACTTGATTACAATTTCCATTTATTAAGGAAAACACAGCAATCTTTTTATCCATTTATAGTTGCATTTAATGTTGTGGAACATCTGTGAAACAAGTCAGTTCCTGTTGTCACTTATGTTATAACAGCTATAAACAGTTGTTCCCTCACCAGCTTGTCATGTTACAGAGAAACAGTAAAGCGTAATCTCCTCTGTCCAAGACTTGGTCCGTGTCAGAAAAAACTTAGAGCTTGACCTCTGACTGTTACAAAGCAGTGACACTGGAGACTGTCCAGTGCAGTGATGCAGTGACTTTTGTGTGTTGATGGTTAAATGTCGTTTCACGTGCTGACATTCATACACTATGTAGCATTAGGTTACTAGCACCACATACCAGTTCAGTGCCCCTGGAGAATTTAAATTCACGATTTTATTAGTCTGATAAAAAAAAAAAAAAACACCTCCTAGTATTTTGTGACTCCGAGACTTTTCCAGGGTGACACAGGAGTGGAACTTTGTCCCTGATGCATCACACACTCCTCAAGTGTTAGAGCGACTGTAGATTAATGTGTGCGTGAGCTGATTATGCCAGGGTGTACATCATGTCTGTCTGCCAGCTGCTCTGACTCTTCATATCCACCCTCGTGTCCCCGAGCCGTGTCGAGCATCTATGCTTGCGTTTTTAGCCTCTCTCACTCCCGGGGACACAGTCGAGCTCCTGATCCACTCTAACAGAGGCCGAGCTGAGCCCAAACGGCTGGAAACAAACACCACAATATTGTTGCGATTGAAATTCGAGTTACTATAAGCTATGAATAATTTTGACCTGAAAATTTGTATTTGACAAATCATTTTTGTTGTTTCCACTGCTGTATTCCCGCTGCCAGAACATCTAAGTATTCATATTATGCACATTTATTTTATTTATGTTCACTGATTACAAATTGTATCTTTTAATGATCTTAGCTGCAGCTCAGTCGACTTCTGGCTTTTACCTTAGCAGGGTCACCCGCAGTTTTCCACCCCAGATCCCACAAAAGCACAAGCCACTTTTACTGATGCTGCTCTCTCTGTTGCACTACAATGTAATCAGGTCCACTTCCACAACCGCTGCTCTCTTGTTTTGCACTAAAATGTAAATATCTACACACTCACATGTGCCAGGAAGGATTATAGTGTACATATTGTATTTTATTTTATTATATTATATTTTTTTTTATTGTATTTTATTTTTACTTTTTTTTTTAATTGCTTGTCTTATGTTGGTTTCTCACGCCATGGGTCTGAGGGAAATGAAATTTCAATCCTCTGTGTGTCCTGTACATATAGCAGAATTGACAATAAAGTTGACT
>CM074987.1:21472498-21497861 GCA_037576825.1 Pangasius krempfi
TTTTTTCCCCCCAAAACAAGCCATACCCAAAGGAGGTGTGTGTGGGTGTGTTATTAATAAATATATATATATATATAATATATAGTATAAAGAGAGTGAGAGAGGGAGAGACACACAGAGACAGATGGATGGAAAACCAGCCACAAAAGCCATATTTCATCTTTGAATTATACAAACACAGTACTACATAAGTGTAATACATCATTGTGTAGCAGTGTAAATAGTGAAATATCACTACACAGTGCAGATAGCATCTATAGTGTCATCTATAACATCTACAGCACAGGTTCCCACCCTGCTCCTGGAGTACCCCCTGTCCTTCATATTTTACTGTTTTTATACTTGTTTTAACTGATCAGCTACTTAGCACTCCTATCTGAGCTGAAGTGTGTGTGCGTGTTAAAGCTGGGAAAACACTAAAATGTGCAGGAGAGGTGGTTCTCCAGGACCAGGGTTGGGAACCTGTGATCTACAGCATCCTCTGTAACATGGTTGTCATCTGTCACATCATCTATAGGGTAATCTATGACATCAACTGTGACGTTATCTATAGGATCATCTGTAACATCGTTTATAGTGTACTATGGCATCTGTAACATCATTTGTAACTTCATTTTCAGCAGCATCTCTAACGTTGTCTATAGCATTATCTGTAGCATCATCTACAGCATCATCTGTAACATTATCTATAGCATCATTTAAACATTGTCTGTAACGTTATCTATAGCGTAAACTATGGCATCTGTAGCTTCATCTTCAGCATCATCTATAACATTATCTGTAACATCATCTTCAGTATCATCTCTAACATCATCTCTAACGTTGTCTATAGCATTATCTGTAGCATTATCTACAGCATCATCTGAAACATTGTAACGTTATCTATAGCATCATCTGAAACATTGTCTGTAACGTTGTCTATAGCATCATTTGAAACATTGTCTGTAACGTTATCTATAGCGTAAACTATGGCATCTGTAGCATCATCTTCAGCATCATCTCTAATGTCATCTATAGCATCATTTGTAACATCATCTATAGCATTATCTGTAGTATAATCTGAATCATCATCTATAGCATCATTTAGGGCTTCAGCGGTTAAGGCTCTGTGGCACTGATCAGAAGGTTGGGGGTTCAAGCCTTGGCTTCATGCTAAGCTGCTGCTGCTGTTGGGCCCTTGAGCAAGGCCCTTAACCCTATCTGCTCCAGGGGTGCCATAATATGGCTGACCCTGTGCGCTAACCCCAGCTTCTGAACAAATTGGGACGTGGAAAAAAAGTAAAAAAAAAAAAAAAAAAGTATATGTGACAAAGGCTTCTTCCTCATCTATAGCAGGGGTAATCAAGTATAAGTTAAATAAATTCGATGCATCCCACGAAGTACAAGACAAGGCTGATGTACAAGGAAATTTGACGTATCTTCTCTGCCATTTCATCTTTAACGTTTTCCACCCATATTTCAGCCTCAAAGTTTTCTTGTGTTTGCCAATGACCCATGTCACTGTGTGGAGCCTCTGTTGCTCGCCCTTCATTATCGTGTTTGTTGCCTGATATGATGATTTGAACTGGCTTATTTTTGTGGTTCTTACCTCCATGTTCTGGGGGTAGTTTTGTAACACTCTTCACAATGGCCATGCTTTCATTACAAATGAAGCACATCAGCTTCGTGCTTCTTGTAGAGAGAATGAACGATTTTTTTTTAATTTTTTTTTTTCTCCACACTTATTAAAATGAGCAGTTTTCACTGTCTACTTTCCCATTCTTCGTACTGAGCAATTTTAAAGACACCATTTTTACTTTCTGAAAGCGATGTTACCCTACTGGTGCTGATTTAGCTAAACGTTATTTGAATCAGAAACTGAATCGCAGGCTTCGCCATTGGAGGAAACGAAAGAAGAGTGCACAAAATTGCACATGGATCGCAAAGAGTTTTAATAAGAAAATGCATTTAGGTCCGGACCCGGACTGGAGTCCACATGTTGAGTATCACTGATCTATAGCATCATCTAGAACATCATGGATAGCAGGGGTCCTCAATCCTATCCATAGATAGCTGGAGAAGCTGCGGACTTTCAACCCTGATTTCACTCGTTTAATCACTTCACCTTAGTCTCCAATCAGCAAACAATATGCCTCCAAACTGGTGGAAGAAAGAAAGATGTAAATGAAACAAAACAGCTCTTATCATGTAATGGGTTCGGTGTAAGTTCACGTCAAATGACACAGACTTCTGAGCAGAGCTCACTATAGATACACACAACAGTACAGCACTAATGGACCTGTGCAGCATAAACATGACTACACATGGGACCATGTTAGATTCTCTTAAAGCTAAGAGGATAGTTGTTTTTGTTCAGAATAAACATTTCCGTTCATGTTTCATCTGGATTGTGTAGGAAAAATACTCATCGCTGATTGGCTGACGGATGTCCTTTCTTTCTTGCTTACTTGCTCTCCTTTTTTTTTTGTCTGTCTTTCTTTTCTGACTGGCTCATTTCTGTTTGGCTGGAAGATCTTTCTTTCCTTCTTTCTTTCTTTCTTTCTTTCTTTCTTTCTTTCAATCTCTCTGTCTTTTCTTTTCTCTTGCACATGTGGGATGTTGTTAGTCTGCGTTAAGAGGATATTTGTTTCTATCCAGAATAAAGATTTTTATGCAGGTCTCGTCTGGGCCGTGTAGGAAAAATGCCGCTGCTGACCTTGTCATGTACCGCAGCCAGGGAAATGTGATATAAATGAAAGTGCAGCATTGTGCAGATGCCGTGCTCTCCATAGGGCCGGGGAAGAGCCGTGTCTTCTTTAATGGCTGTCTTGTTTTCTCTACGATGGTACAATCGATGGCTAAACAGGCCAGCGAACTGAATTAGACTGTTGGCTCGATCTTTAACAAGCCTCCCGTCATGAATATTTCACTGTCGCGAATCGGCGACAAACAGCGTTAAAATCAATGGCCACTCATTACAGTCCTGCAGCTCATACATACATGACTGCCATGATGTACAGATCAGTGCCGCTGGTTATAAAGTACATTTATCACCGTTCTCGTGATCAATACTAATGATCCCGTCTGCTGTTCTAGCAATGCAAAAAATCATAAACTGCAGGGTTGGGAAAGTTATTAAAGTTACAGTGAAATGAGCCATTTGCTTAGATCTGACACACTGACATCGTAAACACTGATGCTGATTAATGTGAAGTGTCCCTGGGATGGACAGAAGGAAAGAGGGAAAGAGAAAGAAAGTAAAAAAGAAATGCAAAGAGAATGAAGGAATGAAGAAAATGCAGAAAGAAGGAAGGAAATGTGGAAGGGAAAAAATGAATATGGAAACAAAGGAATATGGAAAAAGGAAGGAAAGTAAAGAATATGGAAAGGAGGAAGGAAAGAAAGGAATACGGAAAGAAGGAAGGAAAGAAAGGAATATGGAAAAAGGAAGGAAAGAAGGAATTGCAAAAAAGGAAGGAAGGACTCGAATGCGGAAGAAAGTAAGGAATAAAGAAAGAAAGAAGGAAAGAAAGTCAAAGTCAACTTTGACCCATGGCGTGAGAAACCAATGTCATAAGACAAGTAATTAAAAAAGTAAAATAAAATACAATATAAAATAAAATAAAATAAAATACAGTATTTTCACTATAAACCTAAACAAGAGAGCAGCGGTTGTGGAAGTGGACCTGATTACATTGTAGTGCAACAGAGAGAGCAGCATCAGTAAAAGTGGCTTGTGCTTTTGTGGGATCTGGGGTGTGTGTGTGTGTGTGTGTGTGTGTGTGTGTGTGTGTGTGTGTGTGTGTGTGTGTGCCGTTACAGTTCGGTGACTCTTAAGGCACAGGGCAGAGAGGAGAGAGAGTTCAGCTTTCTGACAGCCTGGTGGCTGGAAGCTGTTCTTCAGTCTTGTAATATGGAAAAATGAAGGAAAGGGGAATGTAGAAAGAAGAAAGGAAAGAATGAAATGCAAAAACAAGGAAAGAAAGAAGGAAATGAGGGGGAAAAAAGAAAGGAAAGATGGAGATCTGGGAAGAAAAAGGAATACAGAAAGATGAAAGGAACATGGAAATACAGAGAGGAAGAAAGAAAGAAAGAAAGGAATATAGTAAGGATAAAAGAATGAAGGAACTATAGAAAGAAGGAAATAAAGAGAACAATGGAAAGAAAAAAACGACGGAAAGTAGGAAATATCAAAAGAAGGAAGTGCAAAGAAAAAAGGAAAGAGAGATGGAAGGATATGGAAAGAAGGTCAGATAGAAACAGATACAGGAACAAAAAGGGGAAAGTGGAGGGGAAAACAAGAAAGGCGGAAAGAAGGAAATGCAGAAAGAAGGAAAAAGGGGAAAGTGGAAGGGAAAAAAGAAAGGCGGAAAGAAGGAAATGCAGAAAGAAGGAAATGCAGAAAGAAGGAAAAAGGGGAAAGTGGAAGGGAAAAAAAGAAAGGCGGAAAGAAGGAAATGCAGAAAGAAGGAAAAAGGGGAAAGTGGAAGGGAAAAAAAGAAGGAAATGCAGAAAGAAGGAAAAAGGGGAAAGTGGAAGGGGAAAAAAAGAAAGGCGGAAAGAAGGAAATGCAGAAAGAAGGCTAGAAAGATGGAAAGACAGAAGTACATAGAGAAGTGTAGGTATCAGATGCTGCCAGAGCAACGGGATAAACATCATAAACGCAACAGATAAAAGCTCTACATCTCTGTTTACATCAACGGGACTGAAGTTAAACGTGTCTCAGATTTTAAATTCCTGGGTGTCCACATTTCTGATGTGTCTCATGGTCTCCCAACACCTCGATCCCGATAAAGCGCATCCATCTGTCCCCTCACATCCTGCAAGACTTTTGATGCTGCACAGTTCGGAGCGTCCTGACTAACTGCATCACAGCACGCGATGGCGACTCTTCCAGTGCAAAGGGTCGTGCGAACTTCCCGACGGCTCCCAGCAACTCAATACACCTGGACCAGGAGGCTTTGGGTCAGAACCAGCCGGCTCAAGAACACCTTGTTCCATGTAGCTGTCACTCTCCTAAACGCCTCATCCTGGAGCGAAGACATAACGGATTATGACATTCTCTCACACACACGTGAACACCGGCACCTTTACGCCTGTACTATTGAAGAATTCATTACTTCAGACCATCACTCTGCAGTTTTGCACATATATCCTATAACACGCTTATGTACAGAGACCTATTTATCTGTCCTTCCCATATCTACTGTAAATACATCCAGCCTGTGTTCTACACTTGATCTACTACCGCTGTAACACCACTGGTTTCCTATATCGTCTCCTTGCACTGTACATAAAACTGCGATATGTATTTACTTATTTGCTAGTATATATGCCACTGCTTTTCTATAAGCTATATTACCTTCTTGCATTGTACATTTAAAAAACCTGCAATATTTATTTAGCTGTTTATTTACTATTCCTGCACTTTAGACTACTACTTGCCCTCTGGTAGATGCTGAACTGTGTTTTGTTGCCTCTACTGCATTGTGCAATGACAGAGATCTATCGATCTATCTGTCTACCTATCTATGTATGTATCTATGTATCTATCTATCCACCCACCCATGGACCAGTATATGCCTATGACCATCTCTGGTCAGTGTGTTAATGTTAACTTAATGTTGTTTAAACTTCATTAGGTTTAAACAACACAGCTGAAATACCATCGTAACAATTACGAGCCCATGCTGTATCTGAAGAAAGGGCTGAGGTGGGGTGCGAATGGACATGCTACAAAACATCTGGCATTTTCCGTCTATGGCCATCAAAAGCAGTTCATTATTTCAGACCATCCTGTTAAACGTGTGCAGTGAGGACCAACAGGGGGCGCTTTTACACTTGAAATAGCTTTCAATCTTCCCACAGTCTCCCACCCTGCCATCTCCGCATCCCCGACTCTCGCTCACCCGCCTCTCAGCATTTCCTGCGTTTTCTCTTTGTCTTTGTTTCTCCATGTCTCCCTCATCATCTGCCAATTTCCTCCTCATTCTCTCCTCAATTATTTTGCATTTTTCAATCTTTTACAGAGCATGTGAAGCAGATAAGATTAGAAAATGGCCATGTATCGTGGTAACGAAAACAACACAGTAATCTGACTTTTTAAAAAAAATTTTTATTTTTTTATTAAAAACCCAGCCATTATCTGTTTGAGGACCGAGAGTTTATTAGTCACTCCATTGCTTTATTGTTGTTGCTTCCTTCCTCATCCCTGTGTCATGCCTTTTCTATCGCAGTTGTCCTTCTCCGCTTCATATTTTCTCTTCCTCACTGTCCTTGTAACAACAACTTCTCTCTCTTTCTCTCGAGCAGTTTCGTCCTGCTGGTGAGGAGTCGACTCCTATAATTACCCAAGTGTCTGTGAAATGAATCACTGGTCGGCTGATTGTGCTGCATGATGGGACACATCCATCCTGAATGGCGAGGGCAAATGAATGGCTTTTGTGCCTCCATCTACGTCCCACTCCCTCTGTCTCTCTCTGTCCTTTTTAACTCTCCCATCTCATTTCACCGCATGTCACATTTGCCAGGGCGTGGCCAAAGCTCCGATGGAAACGAACATTAATATGACCAATACCAACATCAATCCGCAGTCCAAATCACGACTTGCGTGACTCACGTGTCATCCGCTTTCCCTTCAGGCTAGCCAAACACAGCTGTTGTTTTGCAATGCAGTAAGAAAGAATGTCAAGCGTGTACTCATCTGTGACAGTTTCCTGGATGACGAATGCCTCCGCATCACGTAAGCCTGTAGAAATCTGGCCATTCGCTTCTGCAGGTAACCAAATTAGCATTCATAGTGAATCTCACCTGTACGTATTTTCACAATTCCCAGGTTCTGATCTCCTGGTACTGCCACTACGAACATGCATTCATGCTACAAACCTCAAAGTTTAGTACAATTTGGTGATTTCCCTGCTCTAACTGCACTTTTCCACTGAACAGCAAAGCACAGCAAGGTGTGCTGCCCCTGGTAGAGTCTTTATATGTTTTATGTCCAATAATGTTACTCATGAGAGTAGGAAGGTTTTCTCTGGAGGTTGTGGACAGGGGCTTTTTAATGTTGATGCAAACTGATTTTCTTTTAAATAACAACAAAAAATCATATTAGCTATAATAATATAGCTAATTTAAAGGCAATGTTTATGCTGCACTAAATATTTTCTTGATTTTATTTTTGTCAAGATAAAAATATTGGCACCCTTGACTTTGCTTTGGTTTTTCACCACCACAGGAGATGATAAACTCACTGTGTCCCATGTTCAATAGTTAGCACTACACTATAAATAAAGATACCAAACTGCATTTTTCTTATCACTGGAGTGGTACCAAAGGTACATCTCTTGTAACTTTTAGATGTATCTTTTCATTTCACTTTTATAGTAAAGCTTTAAAGGTACATCAGTAGTCTTTAAAGTCCGGTTATGTATATTTTTAAAGGTATATCATATTCACAGTTTTAGTTGCCGGATGCAAAAAACAAAAGATGTATCCTTGACAGGAAGACCCCAGCAACTAAGGAAAAGTACAGTTTGGTACCTTTAATTCTAAGAGTGTAGAGTAAACTGTTGAGTCTGTTACCTGTACTAATGGTGGCAAGCGATCCAAGCAAAGCCAAGGGTGCCAATATTTTAATCCTGATTAAACGAGAGCATATTGTCACACTAGCCTTGTCAGACAACGTTTAAATACAACAAACATTGCATATGGCGCTTTGTACGCAGAGGATAAGCTGCCATTTGGCTTTTACTTTGTGTAAATCATGGGTAAGAAATGCAAAATGGAGCTAAATATCCGTGACAAGAAAACGTTACTGTGGGTAAATAAGTTCAAATAAATCTGAAACATAAAATGAAGGGATAGAATTGTGATAGGCTGCTGTATTGAGGGTGGCTGAGATAATGTGGATGTAGACGATCAGCATGACAAAGTCAATGGGACAGGCGGTGCAGGGCTCAGGGGAGGGGTTTTATAATGATTGTTTAATTAGCCTTTCTACAGAGGCTATGCTTTCACTTCTGATCAGACAAGAACACACTCGTACCCATACACACACACACACACACTCCAACCCTTTTGCTCTTTTGCTTTGCAGACACACATACACACACACACAAGTGTATATTATACATCATGTCAACTCCAGAATGCTAGAAATGAGCAAAAAAAAAGGATATATAAACTGAATAAAATGCAGTGAGTGATGCATCCTTATAGATTAAATATATGAGTAATGTACAGTTTTATATTACCCAATAATTAGCACCTTTTCCTTCACAGCTGTGGCACTCGTACAATATCAGGTGTAGCCTTTGCTGAAGAGCATGTCAACACGAACCCGCTTCCTGTGATGTGTTACAAGGTTGGAGACACTCCTCCATGCTGAACATTTCGATCGATTTTTTTTTTTATTTTATTTATTTTTTTTATATATATATATATATATATATTCAGGTTTGTGCACATGGATGCCATCTTCAATTCAGACCACAGGTTTACAACAGGGTTTAAATCCAGAGACTGAGACAGTCATTGGGAAACACTGTTTTGTTCCTGCAACGATTTCTTTGCTGATTTGGGTCTTACAGGTGTGTAACACAATGCCATTTTCTATGTCTATGTACGTTTAAATAGGATTTAGTATTACTTATCAGTTTCAGCACTGTCACTTTATTTTTATAACTCAGGGGCATCTACGCTGCTAGCGGGGATTATGCCCCACTCACCACACACCACCCACTAAGCCATTTTGTTGGGTGTATTTAATGTCCTGAGTATTTATTGTATTTTCCCATTGTTTATATTTATTTTTCTGTCCGCTTTATTGTACTTATTGTATTGTCTATTGAGCGCTGCCACTTTGTCTTCTTCAAATTTTGCACTACATGTTGTCAGTTGTGTGCACTGCTGTCTGTGACCTCTGTAATGTCATATCAAGGCCTTGGAGAATGCTTTTGCTTTCTAATGTGCACTTGTATATGGCTAGAATGACGACAAAAACGCTCTAACTCTCTTTAGTGCGCCACACAGCTGTATCTGTGTTCAGATTTAAACCAGATTTAAAGAGTGGGCGTGGCCTTACTTTTATTAAATATGAATCTGACCACTGCGTGCTCAGCTACATCACTCGGCTACATCACTCCGGATCACAACTGGTCTCAGCTAGAGATAATCATGCAATCATTTCCAACAAATCAAAATGGTTCTATTTCCCAAAATAAAAACAAACTTGTAGTTTAAAATGAAAGTAAAACCTTCCCACTCACATTCTGTTCCCAGTTCCGTCGGGCTCTAATCTCAACCTGATGCCCTGTCAATGTTTCTGGCAAGTATTTTATTTAAGAAATTGAAAAAAGAAAAAAAAAAAAAAGAAGAATGCACCTTCTATACAGTACTTGTATCCATTTTAGAAAATATTATCTGTTCAATCCAAATAAAGTTTTCATTTTCAGTTACATCACTTGCGCACTTGGAGTATGTTTGGGCTCATTATCTTGAAAGTTTTGTCTATGGCCAAATCATAACCTCCTGGCAGAGGCAACAGGGACTGGCAGAATTCATGGTGGCAGTCTTCACAATAGCCCCTGAACCACCACCTGCAAAACAACCCCAGACCTTCAGTAAGCCACCACCATTCTGTGGGAGTATACCATCTTCTTTTGTTGGTGTTCATGCTGTTCATCTGATCTGGTCTGGTCTCATCAAACCACAACACTCAATTTCTGCTTTAATTCTAATGACTAGTTTAGGGGTTGCATTTTGTTGAGTTTGTATCAGAAAGGACTTCTTTCATGCTGCACAGTCAGACGGCTTGTTACGGGGGCGGTGCACTTTTCCCTCACCATCCGCCTCAGGAGCTGTATACTTGTATTTATGCTTGTTTTTAAGATCAACAGTTTCAGCTCTTTGCATTGCTTATGACACTGATTTTTAAAAAAAAATCATTTATTACATGACTTGTTTATATTGAACATCAAAATATGACATTGTACACCACCTTGCAAGCAGACATCAGATTTAGCACTTTTCCATCCCTTATGTTTTATTGTTAATTCCTGATTGGCCTTCGGGGATCTTTTAACAAATCTCAGCCTACAGCTGTCATTTCCTTCAAAGTAATTAACACGAGATATTAGGCTTTGAGAAGACAGACGACTTTATTAGCAGCACGGCAATGAAATAGTTATTACAAATGTGCGAGTAATGTGACAGGGCTGTGCACAGACTTCTGTAAATAAATGAATGTGGAGCCAGAGGTGCTTCATCATTGGAGAGCATGAGGAAAAGCGATGCTGTTGCATGACCGTTGCATCATGTGTTGTTGTGACACTTCCAGGTGGAAGGAAACTGTTCTGTGAAAGCTGTGATCGTTACAAAGACGTGCTTTTAAGATTAGGATAAAAAAGTGTTGACAATCTCTCCGCTTCCTCTCTATAACATGCACGTCCTGTAATTTATCGCAGGGTGTTTCTAGCCAAAGATAACTTAGCCTTGTTGTATGTGTATCTTGATTTTGAAAGCAGTTATAAATATTTTAATCGGAATTATTAATTGTGTTTATACCCCAGCCGTGTTGAGTTCTCGATAATTTTCTCTAACAGCGGCTCTGACAGTTGCGCAGCTGCAGATCACAGGTTTATATTAATGCGCTCGTTTTAGTAAGTTGTCGTTTCTATAGTAACAGCTCGTTCACAGGGACTCGTACAGCATCCGTGCCACATCACCGGAGACTGATAATAGACTGATTTTGATTTTTTTTTTCTTTTAACAAAGAAAAAGATTCTCATTGTGTCGATATGGTGGAGTTTTCTGTAAGGAGAAAGTTATTTAACATTTTATAGCAGGAACCAACTTTTTTGGGGAAGTTTCATAACATTGAATGTAACTCTAAAAAATTAATAATTCTAATAGTCATTGGCAAATTGTCGTGGTATAAGAGGAATAAAACATTTCAGGACACGCTGTTTATAGGAAAACAATCAACTTCAGGTTGGTATTACACAATAGAAATGGCCATTCATAGTCTTTGACGACTGATGCCTGTTGGAATAAGCGTTAGAATAAGCCAACTGTCTGTTCAATGGAGGATATTTTCAATTGTCTATGACAAATAAAGGTCTATTTCAGTTGTCTCAAGTGGCGATCTATGTCAAATGAAGGTCCGTGTCGTTATCTGTGTCAAGGAAAGGTCTGACAAATGGAGGTCAATGTCAGGTGTCTATGTCGAATGTCAAATGGAGGTCTATGTAAAATTAATGTCCGTCAATTGTCTGTCAGATGGAGGTCTTTGTCAGTTGTTTCTGTCAAATGAAGGGCATATGTAGGTGAGGTTGTAGCCTTCTGAATACCAGCATTGAGTGAAGTTTTAATTTCAACGTAAGGAAGTCTTTTACAATCTAAAAAAAAAAAAGAAGTAAAAATACCAGGTTATTACAGAGTACTTTTTTTTTCTTTTTTCTTGAATGTCACAATCTCTCATCCCTGAAATCTGTTTTTTAACATTTCATCTTTGTATGGAAAGTTCAGACGGGATGCGTGCAAAAGGTCACCGTGTAATTTCAATATGTGAATAAGTTAGTGTGGTGAAATAGGAGTGGAGCTGTACATAAAAAGGAACATATTGGATCTGCCATATGGCCGAGCGCTACTCAGAAATAAGCTGATTATCACGACCAAATGCAAAGAAATAATCATATTAAAATACGTCCATGGTAATCTGATGTGTATTTGTATACAAAGTGCATTTTTAAAGTTCACTTTAGTTTAGCAGTAGACAACATAGGAAAACTTAATTCCAAACTTTAAGGCATTTTCATGATACAATATATAATCATTTCACTAATATTATTAAAAAAATATACTATGATATGTGAAGATGTGTTTTTTTTTGTTGTTTTTTTTCTTCTTCCCATATGATCTATTTAGTATAGAAAGTACTGATGATGCCTGTGATTATCTCAGGAAAAAAAAGTTACAGAATTGAATATAAATAATGATAATGATAAGAGAAATAAATAATGCATCATTAGATAAAAAAAAAAGAACAAACATGAAATCAAGTTCAAAAGCATTTACGAACCTATTCACAGTGAGCAACAATGGTGTGTGTAGATAGATATAGATAGATAGATAGATAGATAGATAGATAGATAGATAGATGCAATTACATTTAAATAAATAAATAAATACTTAGAAAAACATCAGTGTTTATTTATTTAGTTTATTTATTTATTTTTAACAACCTAATGCATTCATTTATAAGAGTTGGAATGTTCCATCACACACTTTTTTTTTTTTTTTTTAATTTATTTATTTATTTATTTATTTTTTTCTCTCCCCCCTTCCCTAGAGGGTTTGTTTGGAGTTCTTCTGCTTTTAAAACCACTAATCTGGTTCATTAACACAGTAAAGATATACGCATTGCAGCTTTGGCATGAGGTGCAGATCCAGCCCACTTTTTTTTTTTTTATAAACGACATCCAGTTATTTTCCCCCATGAGCTACTCATGCATGCATTAATGTTTACAATTCAGCAATTTTTTATTTATTTATTTATTTTTTTTTGCAAATCACCGCTGCAGCATATTACTGCTGTTGTGTAGTGAATTCCCTGACTGCACTTTAAACCTGACAGTCGACAGGCCCGGGTCTTTTCCCCGCTGCCTGTGCTGTATTTAATTCACTCCCCACCGCTGATGGATTGCTGATCGGAGAGCGGTTCTCACCTGTCGGCAGTATGAGGGGAAATTGAAAGTGGTGGTGTGCCGAGACGTCTGGGTGGCATTGCATGAACTGCGTGGGAGGAAAGGAGGATTTGTGAGCAGCAGCAGCAGCAGCAGTGTAATGGTGTGGTTTGGAAAAAAAGGACCGGGAACATGTTAGTGTTGATGTACAGGGTTATCATCAGAGCCTCCACTTCTATACACGCACATGCAGTATAAATATACACACAGATAATGTTTAACATACACACAAATCCATTTCCCAAGGAAAAGGATAAGTGAGCGCACAGCATTGATTTATGCAGAGTAAAGAGTTATAAGCTGTTATAGATGCTCTATACACTGTTTAAGTTGCGAGATTTCACTATTAACACTATTTACACTTATAAGATGGAAAAGGAGGAAATGTGTCTTCTGTGCGTCCAGCAGTGGCTTGTTTTACATCTCTCTCTCTCTCTCTCTCTCTCTCTCTCTCTCTCTCTCTCTCTCCATGTCAATATCTCTCTCTGTCTGTGTCTCTCTTTCTTTATCTTTTCTATGCTTATCTTCTGGTTATGCCTCTCTCTCTTAATGTCAGTGACTGTCTATCTCTCTCTCAATGTCTGTGTCCGTTTCTTTTTCTCTCTTTTTATGTCCGTCTCTCATCTGTCTGTCTCTCTATTTATCTATCTGTCTTTCTGCCCCCCATCTCTGTCAATATCTGTCTCAATATCTGTCTCAATATCTCCTACCTGTCTATACCTTGCTTTTCTTTATCTTTCATGTCTGTCTCGGTGTCTGTCTTTCTCTGTCTCTCTCTATCTGTCTATCTGCCTCTCTCTTTTTTTTCCTCTGTCAGTGTCTCTCTGTATGTGTTTCTCTCGCTCAGTGTCTGTCTGTCTTTTTTCTTTTTCTGACTCTCTTTCTCTGTCACCTTCTTTCTCTCTCTTTCTCTCGGTCTCTTTTATCTTCTTCTTGTTTGGCTGTTTATATGTTTTCCTGTAAAATTTTGCCATGCATTTAATGATGCCCATGGATGTTCATTTTGATTTGATATTGATTTAAACTGGCACAATGATTACAAATCAGATATTAATCCAACCCTTTTTTTTTTTTTTATAATCTAAAATAACCTTCATTTTTCTACTATACCCACTTGCTGCAAATTTGCATGCATTATATCGTATACTGTATATAACACACGTCATTCAGGAGGGTCAGAAAGAAGGCTTCAGCTGATTAACGTGCATGTCAATAAATACCAAACCTCACCTGCTCATTAAAATCTGCTCACCGTTCCATCTAACCTCCTGAAAAATAGTGGGCGGAGTTTCTGTATAAAGCCAAAAAAAAAAATCTACATATATTTTTAATTGTAATTGCACAGTGTATTATACAGTTTCCCCTCAATGCCAGTAATCACGTATCTTGCTTTATAAAGTAATATCATCCACAGCATGGCACTTTAATTGTCTGTTCTCTAAACAGCCATAATCATAACACTTTAAGATCATGTGTAACTCCGACCAGCTCAATTTTAAAGACAATCTCCCGAGATGTGCCTCAATCACCGCAGGAAATGGACTACATTTTTCACAAATGCATCTTTTATGAAACTATTATTACAAATATTGACCTGCTGTCCATTTATTATTCATCGGAGTTATTTATTCAGTCCTTCCTTTTATGAGCTGTGCACATCGCGGCCTCTGTGCAGAATGAACACAATATCCCAGACTGCCCCTGGTGTCACCTTTTTGGCTGCTCTCTTCACCTGTCCTCATAAAAAAGTGCATTATTGCCTAAGAGAGATTTTTTATTTATTTTTTTATTTTTATTTTTTTTGGAAGAGGAGAATGCTTGCTGTAGATTTATTGAGGCTGGACCAGGATGAGAAAATTTGCCCAGTCCATAATAAAGTGCCACAGGTTGTTTTCCTACGGGGCTGCATGTATTATTACAGTGGTGGAGGAGAAGAGGATTGTGGGTACCTGGGTGGTGTGTGTGTGTGTGGTGTGTGCGCTATCCTTTGACTGTAGGCTATAATTATGGCACTGACAGTCCTGTGTGATGGCTAGTGGAGGCTCCACCTGAATCCTGCTGTTAACTCCTTTATCTGCCTCTCACAGCGACACACACACACACACACACACACACACACACACACACACACACTTCTCACTCAATCACACACGCATACCAGAAGCATGCAAATGACAGGAGCTCAAAGGCAGACTGCAAGTGTGTGTGTGTGTGTGTGTGTGTGTGTGTGTGTGTGTGTGTATGTGTGTGTGTGTGTGTGTGTGACCAGTTGAGAATTAGAAGTGGAAGTCATTTGAAAGTTCTCACAACTTTAGTTGATTTTTGATTCAAGGTGCCATTATGCAGTTATAATTTTTATGCACCTTAATACAGTTTCATTTCTCTGCATTTTTTTTGCCCTTAGCATAACAACTTGCTGCAAATGATCAATAATCCCTTAATAACTAAAATTCTCTTTCCATTAAGATTGAAAGCTAGAATATATTTCAGAATATTTGCTTATTCAAAAGGAAAAACAAATACTAAAAAAAATGTTTTATTCAGTGTTCAGCGTGTCACTTAGGTCATGTAACTCACACTATTTTCATATTTTCACACAGTGAATTCTTTTACATTTTAAAAACAAAATTTAATAAAAAATTTATAAAAAATAATAAAATGTAATAAAAATAATTTAATAAACATTTAATAAATAAAATAATAAAAATTGTAAATATTTTGTTCTTTTAAAATTTCTTTTTCTTTTTTCTGTAGAAATTGTGTGTATAAATTGTCAACTTTCCAAATTTCTGTATAAAGAACAAAACATGCGAGTAGTTAATTTTCAACATGTACGTATTTCCCAAGATCCTTTTCTGCATCTAATTTATAAAAATGTTTTATGCACTACACAGGAAAGTCTTCATGACCGAGGAGTTAAGGCTTTGTGGTTTCTCAGTAAAATGACCAAAAAAAAAAACCCTCAGTTTGTCTTATTAACTTTAAAAATGAGATTGAAAGAGAGGCTGGTGAGGGAACGGCTGTTTACAGCTGCTATTACAGGAGTGGAAACAGAAAGTAACTTGTTTCATGGACGTTCCACGACTTTGAAAGTAACTATAGATAATAAAGATTGTAATGTTTCTTTCTTTAATGAGTCCGTTCGAAATGTTTTTGGCAAGTTGGCTGTGGTGTAAGGGATGTTATTGGAAAATAATTCGCATCAGTGAGGAAAAATGAACTCATGAAGCTTCATCACACCAGCACATCGTTGATTATTTTCCTATAGCAGCATGGCATGGAGTGTATTGTGCCGGTATATTGTGAGTTCACCTCGCAGGCAGGAGAAGGCACTAAAAAAATGACAGCCTGCTCCTTGAATACTTATATCCATGTATAAATATATACATTTTTGTGTCTCATCTTACTATTGTGTAACTGATTTTTATAAAATATATATATATATATAGGACCTGTTAAATAATGGCTTTAATCTAATTCTGGGAATTGCGCTGTTCTCTGAAAGCCATTACCTGGCTGTGAGTGTCGCACCCTTCTTTGTCTACAGCGGCCTAAACGAGCAGTGGCTCATATTTTTCTTAATCACGATACGAGCACATTAATTTCCCCGGGTCCAGGTGACAGAACAGAGTGCTGCAGGGCGAGTTAATACAAAATGATCACATTTTCGCTCACAGTCAATAACCCCAGCCGACAGCGGGCTCCGATTTTTAATCCGCTCCAGCACGTGAGGGAGAGTGATATGTGGCGCGGCCCGTCTCTGAGCTCCACGCAGATAGAAATAGCATTTTTAGCAAGCAAGCAGGAGAAGGTATTGATTGTGTGGCAGCCGAAAGAGAAAAGTCTCCTTTTTTTTTTTTTATGGAGATTGAATTCGGTGAGAAAGAGGACTGGAAAACACCCGTCAGCCTGTCTGAGGGCTCAGGGCCACGGTGCCGGAGACGAGAGCCAGGAGTCAGCGATGATGCTCTGTGTAGTGTGTGTTTCTGGTCCACACGCTAACCTGTGCTGTGGGGATGAGGCGGCGTCTTTTAATTTGATTTTTTTGGTGATCTATGGAATATAGCTTTTCATAGAAATGAGTGATTTCAAAGCATTTCACCAATCTTGAAGGCATTTTATGATACAGTAATTGTATCTGATATTTCTGGTGAATAAAATATGGGGCAGTAATACAGTGGAGACACATTTATAAAAACTAGCTGTTATATAAAAAGTATTTAACCATAAAAAAGACAACACACATCTTTAAGCTATGTGTTACTGAGGAATAATTCAGTGATTGTTTCCCTTTAGAATGTACAAATCCCTACAAGTTTTCTTTTTTACAGGCATCTCTGTTTTGTGGCATTGGATCATATCTGTCTGTCTGTTTTTCTGTCTCTGGGTGTCTCTGTCTGTCTCTCTGTGTCTCTCTGTGTCTTTTTGCTTGTCGGTCTTCGTGTCTGTTTGCTTGGCAGCTGTAGTTAGTTGGAGTGGAAGTGCGACAACTTGTGCAGCAGTCATCTGTGCTTCCTTTCTGTCTGCATGTGTTTCTGTCTGTCTCTCTGTGTCTTTCAGTCCTGTTTGTCTGTGTCTACATATCTGATTTGTCTTCTCCTGTCTGTCTGTTGTCCCATACTGTCTGTCTTTTTGTCTCTCATCTTGTCCTGTCTGTCTGGTTGGCTTTTTGACACGTCTGTCTGTCTGGTTGGCTTTTTGACACGTCTGTCTGTCTGTCTGTTGTCCTGTCTTGTCTTTCTTGCCCTCTGCCTTGATATGTCTGTCTTGTACTGTCTACCTTTTCTGTCCTGTCTGTCTTGCATGCCTTTCTTTTTGTCATCCATCTGTCTGTTTGTCTCTCTGTCTGTGTGCCTTTTTGTCGTTTGTCGTCTGTCCTTTTTATTGTCCTTTCTTTTGTCTTGTCTTGTCTGTATGACTTATTTTTGCCCTGTCTCTCTTGTCCTGTCTGTCATTTTGTCCCATGTTGCCTTATGTCACTGTCCTGTCTGCCTTTTTGTCCTGCCTTTCAGTCCTTTTGTCTTGTCCTATCTGTCTAGTCTGAATGGTTTTTGTCTTGGCTTGTCTGTCTCTCTTGTCTATTTAGTTCTGTCAGCCATCTTGTCCTGTCTGTCTTTCTGTCTTATTTAATTATCAACAGGACAGTTAGGGTGTTTATTGGTTGAGGGGTGTATACTCTGCTGCACCACTACCCATAATGCATCTCACTACGTTTCCAATATTGTATGAAATAGTCTGGAGTGTAAGGGCTGTTTTGAACTAACTGATGTAGAATAGACTGAAATTTTGGTTTGACTCCACCCAGATAGGAGTGGCTGGAGCAAGTCTGACCCCACCCCATGGACTTTTGGTTCTGCAGCTTGGGGGTACTTGGAAATGTTTACATTTGAGATATACTCAGTGCAGAGATAAGTCAGACATTTGGACGAGACATTTAATGGAATGTCTCTCTCTCTCACACTCACTCACACACACACACACACACACACACACACAGAGTCCTCTGAATGGAAATTTCTGCTCGTCTTTTTTCCAGTATCAGAAATGCCTGCTTTAAATCACATGTCGCGTTAATTGCAGCAGTTTGTAATTAACTGATTCTCTGATTGTGAGCTCTAGTATTGTTCTGGCTCTTCAAATCCCACCAGTTTTACAGCTGCTAGCAAATACATGGCAGAAACTTAAGAACACACACACACACACATACACACACACACACACACACACACATACACACACACACACAAACTGAAGGCGTTAGGAACAAGAGGTTAACCAATACAGGTCATGCGGATGTGAGTGTGTCAAGCTGACATGACTGTCAGTCCTAACGGGTTGCCTGGTGACACGGAGCTCCTCGGGCCGTCTCTCACACAGGAGGAGCTGTAGAACAGCAGAGCTGTCGAAACCGAGGCCACGGGGCCAGACGAACGGCACATGTTTGCTCCTCTCATGCTTATTCTCTCTGTACCTCCGACCTCTCGCTGCCTGTCATCTCTTTGAGGCTCGACAACAAGTTTTAGTCTTACTTTCTTCAAAAAGCAGAGTGAAGAAACCTGGATAATTTATGTGCAGATAGTTTTGTAGAAGTTCTATGTTCTTTGATTCTGGAATGATCTCAAAAATGAATTGAAATCTTTAGATAGATGAGTGCGAATGTTTTTACCCCCTTAGTAACTATTACACAGTTTTGTCTACAAAACAGAATTCCATGTTCATTTCTATAACAGCAGCTCTGACCGTAGTGCAGCTACAAATCACAGGTTCATGTTAACGCACTCCTTCTAATACGTTATCTTTCTATAGTCACAGCTTACACAGGGAACTTGTACTCTGAACGCTTGACTTTAAAAAAGCAAACAAGTAGCCATTAATATGGCAACGTTTTCCGTGATGTCATGTTCCTTTTACGTCTGTGGAAGGAATCTCCAGTGCACTTTGCAACAATCAGAACTAAAGCTGTAACCTTAAGTTTTGCCAACATCTTGAGGACAGAGAGTTTACGCTTTGCGGTTTCCCAGTAACACGGCGAGCTGCATTTTTTGACGTAACTCCATGAGAAAGAAAAAAAGAGAACGTAGGGGAACGACTGTTTATAGCTGCTATGATGTTCCACAACATTAAGTGTAACTATAAACAGATAAAAAGTAGGACATGTTCTTAAATAATTACTTGAAAAAGGTAATTGTTGGCAAACTGCTGCGGTATAAAAAGAATAAAACGCTTCAGGATGTGTTATGGTAAAATAATCAATGACGGGTCTGGAGTGATGAAGCGGAGTTATGGTAACGACCCTGACGTTGATTATTTTCCAATAAAAGCATGTCCCAAAGTGTTTTATTTCTCTTATAGCACAGCAAATTTGGGTTTTTATTCCTTACATTTAATTTTCCTTGAATATAATTTTACAAAAGCATGTATTATTTCTAGAATTTTGGACTGTAGTGCATTATGAATAAAAAAAAAAAAAAAAAAGTCTATCTATTCACAGCGCTTGGTGGTCTGCATCTGATTTTAAACATCAGAATGAGCAGGACATATGCACACTGAGATAGTTGCACCAGCTGGACCAGGTGCAATGGTGTCTTTGTCTCCACATTAGACTGCCTGTTTCTGTGTTTATCATTTGTGTAATGTGGTTTATTCCACCGTCCCCTCAGGCCCGACAGATTGGAAAACAAGCTCCATTAGAGTGGAGGAAAAAACAGAACGGTAAAGGTGTGGAAGGGATTGGAGGAAAGAGGGAGGGAGTGGTGTACGAGAAAGGGGGCTGACGCTCCTCTAATTGACTGAACATCTGCAAATAGCACCATGTCCCCACAGGTCATTAGAGACAGAGGCGTAGCGTGCGCCCATCACCACCCTCCGCCCGGTGCCCTCATCAGTACCCACTAATGAACCCTCACCCGGGTCGAGGCCTCACTTTAATTACTGTCTATGTGGAGAAAAACATAGATGTCTGTTTTTTTTGTTTTTTTTTTATGAATACGAAGTGTGCGCTAATTTTTTATTTGCAAATAGACAAATTAGCCTTTTCGCTCATGAGGTGGTTTTGTGTGAAAGAGGAGTAGACGCTGATTTGGTGAATAACCTGGTTGTTTTGAAGCTGTCATTTTATATTGATTGTTTTTTTTAATTTTTTTTTTATATTGCTATTAAATTGGATCCTGTTCTATTCACCATCTTGATTTGAAACCCATCATTAACCAAACCCATTCTCCGTAATGCAGGATTGTAACCTGAGCACGTTCTCACCAGGAAGATGAGCACGATATTGTTATTCCTCATATAATCTTGGAATAAAAAAAGCTTCTATTACCCCAAAATATGTCTTTGGTTTCTGTCTCTGTCCTTTCCTTTCCTTTCCTTTCCTTTCCTTTCCTTTCCTTTCCTTTCCTTTCCTTTCCTTTTCTGTCCTTGTCTTTTCCTTTCATTTCCTTCCTTTTCTGTCCTTGTCTTTTTCTTTCCTTTTCCATCTTTTCATGTCCTTTCCTTTCCTTTCCTTTCCTTTTCCATCTTTTCATGTCCTTATCTTTCCTTTCCTTTTCTTTCCTTTTCCATCTTTTTATGTCCTTATCTTTTTCATTTCCTTTTCCATCTTTTTAGTGTCCTTATCTTTCCTTTTCTTTCCTTTTCCATCTTTTCATGTCCTTATCTTTTTCCTTTCATTTCCTTTCCCATCTTTTCCTGTCCTTTCCTTTCCTTTCCTGTTCTTTCCTTTTCCGTTGTTTCTTGTCCTTATCTTTCCTTTCCTTTCCTTTCCTTTCCTTTCCATCTTTTCATGTCCTTTCCTTTCCTTTTCCATCTTATGTCCTTATCTTTCCTTTCCTTTCCTTTTCTTTCCTTTTCCACCTTTTTATGTCCTTATCTTTTTCCTTTCCTTTTCCATCTTTTTAGTGTCCTTATCTTTCCTTTCCTGTTCTTATCTTTCCTTTTCTTTCCTTTTCCATCTTTTCATGTCCTTATCTTTTTCCTTTCTTTTCCTTTCTTTTCCTTTCCTGTCTTTTCCTGCCCTGTCCTTTCCTTTCCTTTCCTTTCCTTTCCTGTTCTTTCCTTTTCTGTCGTTTCTTGTCCTTGTCTTTCCTTTCCTTCATTTACATGAAGGCACAATGTATTTCTTTCTCATAATATAAGTCATTTATTGTGTGCTTTGATCATTCTGACTTCCAGATAATTCGTGTTTTGCTAAGCTGTGCCATTGCTGTGATCCAGAAAGGGAAACGCCGGATGAGTGCAGGTCTTTAACAGTGTTATCACAGGTTCAGCAGTTTATTTCAGTACATTACAAGGCATAATGCAATTTCAGTGTGTATCAGTACAATGGCAGTATGCTATTTTTGCCCATATCATGCAGCTTTATTGTCATGCTGTGTTTCTAGAGTAAGCTCTCACAAGCTCACCAGCAGTACGATATTCCCTCTCCACATGATACACAGTTATACACTAAGAATATAATATTGGCTAAGTAGAAAATAACCAGCACGGGGCCACGCCTGGCTTTGTCGTCATGTGTGTGTGTGTGTGTGTGTGTGTGTGTGTGTGTGTGTGAAAGAGAGGGAGAGAAGTTAATAAGAAGTTAATGTTAGCACCGGGCTACCTGCTGGTTCACTCAGCGTTGCCAGATAGCGCAATAGCGGGTTTCTCCTGGATAAACGCATTTCCTGAACGTGATCGTGTTAACATGTGGGTGAAGCTCCCGTGAGACACATCTGGCAACGAAGTAAAACACTGTCTGTGTTGTGCGAGTGTGTGTGTGCGCGCGTGTGGGAGAGGTGGTGGGATTTCTGTCTCTGCTTGATGTATTCGGTGGCGAGTTGAAACTGAAGACACCCACAGTTGTTTATCTGCTCGGTCGCCTGTCATAGGAACTGCTTTGGATCATAATTAGAACCAAATTCTGTGTTGGGAGCCGCAGTGCACTTTTTCACTGCTTTGGCTGCTTTTTGTTTAGACCTGACAAACCCAAGCACTTTTTTCTTTTTTCTTCTTCTTTTTTTTTTTTTAAGATTTCTGATTGTAGGTGAACATATCTAATAGTTCTTTATGATTTCCTATTGTAATGTGCATGAATCAGAACCAGGCTTTAATGGCCAAGTACGCTTACACATACAAGAAATTTGTCTTTGGTTACTGAGTATCTCACGGTACACAGGTGACGATAAATATTGTATACATTCCTACCCGAGTTTAACTGCCTGTGTGAACGCGCACACACACACACACACACACACACACACACACACACACACACACACACACACACACACACTTCTTATGTTCATGAGAGTGATGGCGTGTGGGAAGAAGCTTTTCTGCAGTCTGGCTGTTTTAATTAGAGGCAGGAGGCTTAGTGTGGTGTTAATTGAGAGTAATTCAATATTCATTATCAGTCTTTAGCAGGGGTCAAAGAACAGGCAGGACCAATATCCAAAAGTGAGAAAACAGGCGAGAGTCTAAACCAGGAAATAAAGAAGTGTCATGGAGAATTTGGAGATGGATACAAGTGCAGGAGAGAACCAGGGCTAGGGCTATGTACCAAAAACACAAACTCGACACGCGTGGAATCAGCATACACATGGCACAGATTGGACAATAAGCAATGACCGATACTTACAACAAACCCTAGACAAGGAACGCTATAGGAACATGACTTAAATGCTGGTGCTCATTGTGCATAAACGCGGTTCTGGTGTTCATGATCATGTGACGTGGCGCATGACGTGAACGTGTGGCGTGCAGTGCTGTAGTCCCACGCCGCTATCGGCACTAACCTTACAAGAAGAAAAGATGGGGAAACGGAAACTCAGAATTAAAGACACAAAATGCATGATAAGAACGCATGAATACACAGACCCGAGAATTTAAATGGACAAATTATTTGGAGAACAGGTGAGTACTATCAGGATATACACCAATGACAGGACAGGGGGCGGAGACGAGACGATCACAACAAATGGATTTTTACGCTGAAGCGTATGTAGTAGCGTTTTAAAACTTCTGGTGAGATGGTGAACAATGGCGGTAAATACAGCTCACAATCACTTCTCTGTCGTTAAATGCACTAATAATTCAAGAAAAGATCCGGATCTGAGCTTTCGCTCATTTCCCACTGATGGCCTTGTGAGGAAGAAACGGCTTTGTGAGATTCGCCCAGATGTGTAGCGAGCATTCCTAGTTGAAAACCCCTGGCTGAAACATGGGCTGTACCCTCTCGATTTGAATGGACAGACCAAACATCTGGCAAAACGTTTTTGACAAACTTAAGAAAGCTAGCAGTTTGTGTAGGACCTTCTCGACCTCAAGTATACATCTCTTCCTCCTCCGGATAAGATAAGTGTGTTTATTAGCAAGCAGGCGATTGATTTAAATGAGGTAGCTAGCTACCCAAGTGTGAAAAATGTAGCTAGCTAATTACTGCTTACTTTAATCTGGAATATTTCAAATTCAAAGTTGTAACCAGGACGCTACTGTTCATTAAGTAAGAGTAAGAGTAAGATATTCCTTTATTTGTCCCGCAGTGGGGAAATTGCATTTAGCAACAGCAGGGGTACAGTACAGAAAGAGTATGCACACAAGAACAAAATAGATTAAAAACTATTCTAATATGAGGTAACAAAATCAAGGGGATTACGGATATGATGACAAAGTTGTTGTGAATATTACTTTCAGGGGTGACTAGAATTTTAAATTTACTTTACTTCAGGTTGAGATACATTAAATAGAGAAAAATATTTCAGTTCAGGAAAGTAGTTTTCAGTATGACAAAATGTCAAAATTTGACCATATGAAGGGTTTTCCCAGTGCTTTCAGTCCTATATCATGTTGTGCTGTTTGTTAGGGTAAACTAATATCTGATCTGTGTGTGTTTGGAAGTTGTTTCCTGGTACAGCTGCAGTGCAGGACGGTGTGATTTTGTGCCTCACTCATGTTCAGTGGCATTTCAATTTAGCTGTGATTCGCTTCAGCAGCCTGAGTGTGTCATGGGGCCGACTCTGGTGAGGGAAGTGAGCTGGTTTGACAGTAGATGCGCGCGCGCGTGTGTGTGTGTGTGTGTGTGTGTGTGTGTGTGTGTGTGTGTGTGTGTGTGTTTGTGTGTGCATGTGTGCATGTTAGGCTTGTCAAACTCTTTGAGCAGGGTCCAGGTTCAACCAAATCTCCTTCTGGGCAAAGCCTGAGGTCGGGCACAAGCCCAAGGCTGTACAGAAAGTTGTGTGAAATTTTCACAACTGATAATGAATATTTTTTTTGTAAGAAGGTGGATTCTTTGTTTGTTTGCTTAAAGTTCCCATGAAATTGTTTGAGTTGTGATTTTGTTGTGCATGTTGGCGGTTCTTTCTGAAGCAGAAAGACAGAGTGATGTCATGTTAAAGGGATTGACTCGTTGACACAACAGCCGACAGCTTTCAAGGTAAACCACTGACCTGCAGGAATCAGGAACAAACCTGAAGAGTTTAGCAAATGAGCTGGATATGGAGAACGGCAAAGAGTTTAGCGAGAGCCTTTTTTCAGGTGTGGAGAATTTCAACACCACCTTCACCCATGCCTGTGCACTTTAAATGTTTATCCATGCTGCTAGACCAAAAATGATGCCAAGTCACATATTTATTATGTGAGTAAGTATCTAACTAACTTACTATCTAGATGATGATGATGATGATGATCACAATAATAACAGTAATGGGATCTTTAACATATGTTATTTTTATTTTTATTTTAACTATTTTTATTTTATTTATAATTTTTTTTAAAGTGACATTTAGCCTAAAAATGTATAGGAAACATTTTCAAGTTAAACACGTCAAGTCAATAAATAAATAATTTAAGTAAATAAATAATTACACACTTATTTACTTACTTAAGTCAATAAGTAAGCAGATAAGTAAATAAGTAAATCTTACACATTTGTACGATTTTTTTCAGGTTTAAATACTATGTAAATACTATGAATTTGAATAGCATTCGAACACTAAACTTTGTTCCGGCAGCCTGTGTGTGTGTGTGTGTGTGTGTGTGTGTGTGTGTGTGTGTGTGTGTGTGTGTGGGGGTGGGGGGGTGTGGGGGGGGGTGGGGGGGGGGGGGGGGGGTGTGGGGGGTGGGGGGGGGGGGGGTGGTGGGGGTGGGGGGTGGGGGGGGGTGTGGGG
>CM074987.1:21497961-21521030 GCA_037576825.1 Pangasius krempfi
TGTGTGTGTGTGTGTGTGTGTGTGTGTGTGTGTGTATATGTGTGTGTGTGTGTGTGTGTGTGTGTGTGTGTGTGTGTTTCTCAGCCCTTTTACTAGAGATTATTTGTATTCTGAGCGCTGGACGGGACTCTGCATGACTCCCAGTGGAAACTTCTGATATCACTCATCTGCTGTTTGGCCATGAAACGTGTCTCTCTTTATCTGCCTATTTCTGTTGCTGACACACACACACACACACACACACACACACACACACACACACACACACACACACACACACACACTTATGCACACAGGCTCTTCAGAGGGGACAGTATTATAACAGGTCTCCGTATGGAGTCGTATGAGACTAAAACACACTGCATTAATCGCTACTCGTCTCTGATTTCATTTCCACATGCAAACGAACTGAAACTGAATTAAAAGTTAGCGTACTAAAACTTCTTTCTCTGTTCTCCTGGCACTACAGGTGACGATGATGTTAAACTTTGCGGTGGAGTGGATGGTTGATTTTCATTGCTCATAAATTAGCTAATTACATCTCCAACTGCCTTTCCTTCAGGGAGATGCATTATTGACCAAGAGGCCACATCTTCCAGCTGTTGTTTGAGAGCAAATATCAATCTTTTTTTTTTTTTTCCCCAGAATTCTCATTAAATCAGGACCATTTGAATAAGCATAAATCATTTTAAGTAAACAACCTGGTCTTGTCGCCACAGGGTGAAGGTATTCTCCATTAAAATATGTCCCATTACAAAAGCCATAACGTTATATAAATTTTGTAACCTTGGTCCGTGAAATAAGCAATACTAGCACTCGAGTATTCTTTTAAACATCGGTCCTCTTTGCATCATTTATATCTGGAAGAGATAAAACACACTATACTGTCTAGACTAGACTCTGATGTCCACTTATTATTTTGTAGAATTAGCTTAAGCTTAATTAGCTATTTCATTGTCAGAAATCGCAAATCTAATCAGTAGTTATGAGGTTCTTACAGGTGTAGTTATTCGTGCACCTAAAAAAAAAAATAAAAAAAAAAGGTTTCTCAGGGGTACTTTAGATGATTAAAAGTTATAATTTGATAATAGGGTTCTACTTGGAAACTTTTCTGACAGAAAAAACCCTTCTGTTGTGCTGCAACTTGAGTTTCCCAAAAGGGACATGATGAAGAATCGTTTCGCATTTAGTGTCCTTAATGGAACTTTTTTTTTGGGTGCCTTGCCGATATTAGCTGCCTTTAGAGCCGAATAATTAATTAAAAAAAATCTAAAACTGCTATTTTTGTTTGTTTTTGATGTTGAAGCTGTCGTTTTTGGTTGTCTTGACTGTTTAGATTTAGCCCAATAAACAGTTTTTACCTGTTAAGGTATTATGTAGGACCCTAAAAAAAAATCACAGTTTACCATTCAGAAAAATGAAAACCCCTTTATGTTAATCCTCCTCTTAACAGCTAGAACTGGTAAGCATCCTTTTAAAAGTAGAGGCCATCCTGGATATATTTGGTATTTTGTATTATTTTATTTTATTTGGTTGGTTGAAGTGACACAATTCTCAAGGCGACATTTGACAAGCAGATTTCCAGTAGGGCGGAAAAAGTTTTTTCCCAGGCACGAACCATGTGCACACTTTGACCCTCTGGAGAAACCTTTAAAAGGTGATGTGTAAAATTTCTCTAATTTAAATTAAAATCTAATTTGGTCTTGCCAGTTCCCAGCCACCAGTCAGATGATGGACAGCTCCCAACCAGGCAAAGGCTAACACATTCTTCCCGCATAACACACTCCGAGGAAGGCGCTGTCTGCCCTCTTCCACATAGGTCAGATCTCGGACATCTGCAATTGGCTACTGTCACAGTGAATGAAAGTGGAGTGAGGAGTATGCCTCTCCCACCAAGAAATGTAACTGTAGAAGACAATACTAATAATCATAAACATGTTAACTTGTTAACACTATGTCTGCATTGATGCACTTAACTAGCTAACTAGATCATTATATGTTTATGACCTTACATAAACTACCGTTTTTATCATAGTTAGTTAGATTTAGGGATAACTAAAACATGGCCTGGGTAGCACACTGGAACTTTTATGATGCATTCAAAAAATAGCATTTATTGTGATGTGTGATGTGTTTACCTCAGTGGTTCATCATGTAATCTTAGTGTCACAGGTTTGAATCACGGTGCAGGGATTTCTCACCATTTAGTAGAAATGATGACGGAAAACGTCTCTGATTGAACGAGTCCAGACTTAGTCGATTGAGTCAGTGCTGAAAACGTATATTTCCTAAGTAGGTCTAATCAATATGCTATTTAAGTGCTTACATGTTTTAGGTAAAATGATGGTGTATATATGTGTGTGTGTGTGTGTGTGTGTGTGTGTGTGTGTGTGTGTGTGTGTGTGTGTGTGTAGAACTGTGTTAACTTGAGTTTTGTGGTATTTCAATTGAAGTGTAGCGATGGATTGTATCTGGTGTAGAGGGTAGACACAAATACAGTACAGGTTGTTCAGAACCACGATAAGCAAAGCTTTAATTCCTTTACTCACCCAGCAGATGAATAAAGAGACAACGGAAGAGATGGAGGGAAGCCTTGACAATAAACACAATCGTTTCTGCAGAGAAAATGTAATCTTCCTGTCTTTTGGAAACAGTAATGGCAAGATGATTGTTGAGTCTCAACATTGTTTTGCTTGTGAAAAATCACACTCAAGGCTCATTCAAACTTTTGCAAAAACATATCTTAAAATGTGCTAGCAGAGTTAAACTCGTCTGTCTTTTAAAGATAACAGGAACTCCCCTTAATATAAGGTATAATTTATGAAATATTTATTTATCCTCTGCATCCTGGAAGAAGGCAAGCTGGTGGAGGCATTGTGCATCCTGGTGCCATCTCTTCCCCAGGTAAGCGACGCACACACACACACCCGGTCGTCCACGTGTTGCAAAGGAAAAGGTGATTCATCAGACCAGGCCACCTCCTTCCATTGCTCCATGGTCCAGCTCTGATGCTCGCATGCCCATTGTAGGTGCTTTCGGTGGTGGACAGGAATCAGCATGGACGCTCTGACCGGTCTGCGGCTACGCAGCCCCATACGCAGAAAGCTGTGATGCACTGTGTTCTCTAACACCTTTCTATCAGAGCCAGCATTAACTTTGTGCTACAGTAGCTCTTCTGCGGGATCGGACCAGATGGACTAGCTTTCACACCCCCATGTGCATCATTGGGCCTTGTGCATCCATGACCCTGTCGCCGGTTCACCGGTTGTCCTTCCTTAACTACTTTTGGTAGACACTAACCACTGCATACCGGGAACAGCCCACAAGACCTGCCATTTTGGGAGATGCTCAGACCCAGTCGTCTTGCCATCACAATTTGGCCCAAAGTCGCTCAGATCCTTAATCTTGCCCATTTTTCCTGCTTACATCATCAACTTTGAGAACTGATTGTTCACTTGCTGCCTAATATATCCCAACCCTTGACAGGTGCCATTGTGACAAGATAATCACTGTTCTTCACATAAATTCACGTAAATATTCTGCATAAACGATAGAGACTGTTGTGTGTGAAACTCCCAGGAGATCAATAGGTTCTGAGATACTCAAACCAGCCCATCTGACACCAAAGTCAGAGAGATCACATTTTTTCTTCATTCTGATGTGAACATTAACTGTAGCTCTTGACCTGTATCTGTTTTTTTTTTTTTTTTTTTTTTTCCCCACTCTCACATTGTGCTGCTGATTAGATAACTGCACAAATGTGCAGGTCTACAGGTGTTCCTAATAAAGTGGATGGTGAGTGTATATGGATATCAATAACAGTGGTTGGCAGTTGATTGATATTGATATTTTTATATGGGTGTGTTGTCTTGGAACATTCACAAATTTACATTTATTTATACATCAAATTAAATATGCATAAATTTGCATATTTAACAGAATAAATCTAATCTTTTGATAATCGTTAGAATTAAAATATGTATTTTACTGGGAAGACATTTTCAGGAAAGACTTGTAAAAAATTTCCTGAATGCAGCAGAGGTTTTTCTCTTGAGTTCTGGTTTAATTATTACCAACATTTATAGGATGTGATTTATCCAAAAATCCGAAAAAGATTGACCAGACAAGTTTCTTCTTCGTGTCTTGCTTTTAAATGTCTGTTTGTAGTGTTTGCTCCAGCTAGACATCAGAACTTATCCAGAAGACTTTACAGGGTGAAACACCCGAAGCCGTAATGGAATCCTCAATAATCCGAGGATCTATTTTTAGTGGAATGTTTGTTCGTTCTTATTGCTGATGCGCAATCGAAGGTTTCAGAGGTATGACGCACCCGGCATTCCATAAAGTGGCTTGGCTCTCCATTATCACGTCTTGTTTGCTTTTTGCTGCAAGATAGTCTGCCTCGTGCCACGTAGATCCATCTTAAACAAACACACATGGCTTAGCAACAAATCAATGGCCTGTGCGATCAATCGAATGTGAAGCAAACTGCTTTTTCCACCCTTCTTGTTCTGTGGGGACAAAGAAAATCCATTTTCTCTTTTCTCTTTTCTAACCACTTAATTACACTGGGTGAAATACTACTGACCTGTTTTCCTCCTGACAGCCTGTAGGCACAGAGCGCTCGTTTCCTGATATGTCATCTTGTGTGTTATTGGAAAAGCTGTAAGTAAACTGTTTTTGTTTACGCAGACTGACTCACTTGATTAAATGTGATAATAGTTGAGTGACTCTGGGCAAAGTTTGAGACTGTTAATGATATGTGTATCTGTTGATGATAAAAGAGGGCATACTATTACATCAGAGTTGTTTTTTTTTTTTTAATTAATTCTTCCGTAAAGAATGAGCAACACCTCCTTTTTGCGATTTCTCACACGGCTATAAGCCGAGGAGCACAGTATCGAGGAGCACCCAAAGAGTCACACCTGTACAAGCACGAAGATACCGAATTTTTCTTTTCCATAGTTGCAGCAAAAAAATGATTCAGGATGTCACTACTTTTAAGTGCCGTCAAATGCTCATAAACGCTAGCAAAGAACGTATCGAAGCACCTTTCAGTTCACATCCACACACGGTCTACAGATTACATTCCCATCTTCACTACTTGTTTATCCTACATTGGTACTGGTGAAGATAAATAAATCTGTTACACTCTTTTAAGGATGTACCAGTTCTTAAAATGCACTGCGGTGGAGGCTCAGGTGAAATTCTGGATGTGAGAGCACACAGCATGGAAGCTCATGTCCATCAGAGCCCTCCTTGTGGCTCAGTGAGCAGCCTGTCTTGGATGGAGAATGTGATGTCTAAGGCAGCGTCTGGGAGGATTTCTTTCTTTTTTTTATTTTTTTTTATTCATCTCTGACCTCATTAGTATCTGAACACGAGTCTGGATCTGCGTTAGTTAGCTGCCATGAGCTGCTCAGCTCGAAACTAGCTGAGTGGGATTGGATGTGATGGTCACAATGGAATTCACTATGCCACGGGTGCAAGGACTGTTTTTAAATATGACTTGTATTTAAAGGACACCAAAAATAACCACAGGAACAGGTGCGACTGGGCAGAATTCTTACAGGAGTGGGAAAGATTTCACACTTGACCTGTATACTCAAGTCTGCACTCCGGACTGATTTTGGGCTCATTTGGGGGCGGGGCTCATGAGTCGCAAGTTTGCGAAATGTACCAAACTCTCAAGGCAAACATACACAAATCTGAAAAAAAAAAAAAAGTGTGAAGACTCCCTAAAAAGGTCTTGTGCACACTTCTACACTTAACCATAAAAGTGGCATGAAAGTGATTAATAAATTAATGAAGACTCTTCTTACACAGCGTACAGTTGGCTTCACCTATTCTGAAATATCTTCCGACTAACTAAGTACATTTAATGTCTACCTTGCTGTTTTTTTCCACAGCCCAGACTAGTCAACATCCCCGCAGTGGGGACTAGTGAATGTATTGGTCAAATAATCTATACAACCCCTCGTATGTACCAGCTCTTCCTCCTCTTCATTTGTTTGACGTGTGGTTTGACTTCATCAGTGCCAAGTCGGTGACAACAGGATCCACTGCGGTCAATACTCCTGAGTCCACCTGTCAGTCTGGGTTTCCCATACAGAGCCAAAGCAACACTGGCAGCACATCCCCGTCATCCCCAGTTCCCTTTCTCTCCACCCATCCATCTCTCTGTGTAACACAGGAGGAGGAGGTTGGCCAGATAGTTTCTATATTCATCGCCTGTCATCAGCTCCTGTCATCAGGAGTTTACCAGGTAGATTAGGTTCATTTGCATGGTGCCTTCCTTGAGCCCTGGATTTTCCTCCATCCATGAATGAGTTTGAGCTGGAAGAACAAAGATGTATTGGGTCTTAGATACAGTATCTCACTGTAGTTGAAATAAAGGACACATCATGCAGCCGCAAAGCCGTCTAATTCACCACTGAGATGTCTCGGACATTTTCTGATTTCTGTAGCCTGTATTATGAATTCTCTTATATAAGCCTGTATTATGAATTCTCTTATATAACCACATTAACATATTAAGGTTCCTTTTAACTAACATACTTTACTGTATTAGTTAACAGGAGCAAACCATGCACTTTAACATCGATAAACTGTAAATGTTCGATATCTGTTCAGATTGTATTTTGTACAGTTTTTTGATGCATCTCAATGTCTTACGCACGTGATGACGTTCAAGGGCAAGTTACACATGCAAAAACCTCATTTAGATCTTGTTTTCTACCATGAGTCTGTATGTGATATAATTCATGCAAGGATTCTTTGTAAATCACCTGAAACATGGTTTCTTTTTTCCCCTCACTATTTTGTTCACAACATAAATTAGATACCTAATGTGTCCATCATGTAAGTCTATCAAAACGCATTTCTGAAACTAGCTAAATCAAAATTGTTGTTGTCCGGAGTACAAAAGGGCCCTGAATACATGCACGTTCATTTATTAATTAAACAACAGAATGAATAAGGTATGTATTCTGAAAGTATTAAGCTATGTTTTATTAGTAAATTTCATAAAGGAATGATTTCAATTACGCTTTCCTATGTCTGAATCGCATATGGTGTTCCACTGGCCATATAGATCGCTGTCTATAGTCTACAACACCATTATATTATACCCTATGTAGTAAGCGAATACAGTATAGTTAGAAATGGCGGATGTTTTTGTGGATTCCGAGTTAAAATATCCGCGACGAGAATACGTCGTTTGTGGGTGAACAGATAAAAATGTATCTTCATAGACAATAACAGTCTAATTAATATCAAGGTCACACACAAACATACACTGAACATTTTTGGTATTTTTTTTATATTAATACAATTTTATTAAAATGTATTAACTTGGTACCGTTGACGAGCATTAATGCATACGCTTATGTAAAATGTAAAACGTAAAACCCTACAAAACATTGTTTATGGTGAAGTTATTTCCAGGTATTTCTGTATAATTTTGTGTCAACAAATAATTCGAGAGAGAATCAGAATACAGGTTAAATGAGTGAATATTTCCCCATTGCTACTGCAGTATGACCTTCCTTTTGTGCTGCTCCTGCAAATGTGTTGGTATGTAGCCATGTATTTTGTAAGTGTTGCATGTTAAAATGCTGTGGGTTTTTTTCTTTTTCTTTTTCTTTTTTTTGCTTGACCCCAAGTCGCAGTAATTTGTTAAAGCTGCCTCTTATGAACCTATTTTGATTAATTGTTGCTTCATGGAAGTGATGTGTGAACAAACAATATACTACCTTATCATTTATCATGGCCGCTCATATAACAGCACAGGTAATATTACTAACCTCAGTGTAAACACAATTAATCAGTCACAGTACTCGAGCCGTAACCATAAAATTAGTTACTCTCTCTCTCTCTCTCTCTCTCTCTCTGTCTCTCTCTCTCTCTCATCACACATCTTAATTTTTCACTAACTGACATTCACGTATCCCAGCTGGTATGCATATGCAAACATACCTGCAGAGTGATGTAGCCCAACTACAGTAAGCCTTTTTTTTTTTTTTTTTTTTTTTTGCATATTTCATGCTTTGATTTATGTGCTGCTTGGTCATGCACTACTGCAAATTCATTAGACTTGACCACGTGCTCTATATAAAATGCTGTCACATTTTATACATAAAACTTATCCTAGTTTCTTTTCAGAATATATTAGAACAAAAGTCAAAGGTCATCTGTTCTGGCCAATCACATGCATTTACGTTAAGTAATTAGCTGAAAGCAGCTCATCAGACCAGAGACTAACTACAGGGCTTTTAGACATTAGCTCATAAGAAAGAATGATTTTACAGTTGTTGTTTTTTTCCTTTTTTTTTCTTCTTTCTGTGTTCTGATTAGTGAACTGGTGATATAGCTTGTATTAAAAAAAAAAAAAAACAGATCAGTTCAGCCATCATACTTTCATTTAGCAGAGCAATAATGCCTCCTCCTTTCCTCAAAAAGAAAAAAAAAGTCCAAGAAAATGCTGGAAGAACAGTAATAATGTGTGTGTGCTAACTGATAAGACTTTTTCCTGAACAAGGCAGCTTTGTTGGCCATGCTTGACTCCCCTCAGCTACCAAATCGAAGCCGGGATCGCACCACTGAACACGAAAAATAGGGTATTTTTTATTTTTATTTTTTTTGCAGTGTTTATTTTTGCCATCTCACCTACCCCTAGTAATAACTAAATAATAGATAAAACTCCAATTAAAACAGCAAAAGTGTGTTAAGTGTGTTGTAGCTCATATATGGTGTTCTCACAGTCGTGTTTTATTTCATAGGGTGAAGGTTAATGTGAAGCGTGAAACAAAATAAAATCACTTTAAATGATCTTATTTATAGCGATAAACTAATCACTTATTCCGGGCATTAAAAGGTAGCGCTTGCCAAGGAATTTTATATACCTGGACCTTCAAAAGATTTAAGTTAAGAATACTCCTGCTATAGACTTACAAATGTCAGGTGACTTGATATTCCGTGTTTTACTTTTAAAGTTCAAATGTGAATTTTTTGGTTTTGCGTAATTATGTCCATTTCAAGCATTTGAGTAGTAAAATTTGTTTCAGCAGCACTACAGCTTAATGTAACCAGCACATAGCTGCATTCAGCTGGGCAATAACTCCTCCTTTCCTCAAAAATGAGACGAGAAAAACAAAAACAAAGCCTGCCCTTTACTAACAAGCTCCCAATTTTCATCCCTTTTTTGTCCTTCCAGCATGCAGCCAGTGAAATCATATCTTCAGTAGGAGACAAAACACGAAGTTTTAAAGTCTGCCAACACACGGCAAACAACAAAACAAACCGGCACGCATTTCTTTCCTTTTATTTATTCATTTTGGCCACGATGCAGCCTCGATCAAACCCCTGGTTATCGGCGTATTTGGGAGCAGGGTGTTAATCTTCCAGAAACAGCTGTGTGTGGAGGATTAGGTGGCGTTGGAGAGGAGAGGAGAGGAGAGGAAAGGGGATGCTTCTGCTCACTGAAAGAGAGAACCTCTCAGAAATAAACACCAAAGTCCAGCGCACAGAGAGCTCGCAGTTGGCAAGAAGTGCAGTCCACTCCAACATTATCACTGTGGAGCAGCACCAGGCAGCCGTCTTATATTCCAATCAATTCACTGATGAACTCTTTCACACAAGCACTAAATTAAACACTGCCTTTTGAATTTTTTTCCCCCCCTTACTGCTTGGATTGCAGGGTTTTTAATTCATTATTTATTTACAAAGACTTCAAGCACAGCATGATTGATTTTGACCGAGCATCGGCTCGGTATGGCTTATAAATGAAAGAAACCGCCTGTCAGGAGACGATAACAATCTCCACCTATTTATTTTTCTCCACAAAGTCCCATCTATCATAAACTCACTTTGGTATACGGCTCTCGTGAGAACACTGATATTGACATCCTGTGTAGTAGTTATGTCTTAGACAATAACGGGATTCACAGGAAGGGATTCGGTGACATGAAGCGTTTCTGACTGAGCTAAACATATTACAGATATTGTTTAGCTGTAGTTTATAGTTCACAAATATAGTTACATTTCTGAGTGTGTGTATCCGTTTTGTCTTTAGTGCTTCAAATATTTGTACTTATATATTTGTATTTGGATTTAAATACAGGTGGGAGTGGCTTTAATTGGAGTGTTCTTTTTTTTTTTTTTTTTTTTTTAATAAATATTGAAAATGCTGGGGGGAAAAAAAGATTTAGAAATGTCAGCAGTGTCAGCATGGCATGTGTGAATTCTGGCTCTGACAGTTACTCAAACTCAGCTACATCACTCCAGTTCATAATTCATCTCAGTTAGAGGTATGCACAGGACAGATATGAATCCCTCACCCTCTTTTCATTATTATTATTATTATTATTATTATTATTATTATTATTATTATCCACTAAAATGGTATGGAGAGCAAAGACCACAAGTCGTAGAAACACCAAATTTGGAGGAAAGGTGCAGTTTGCCCCCCACTATTCAGACACATGAAGGGACCCACATAGGCCTGATGGTGGTGCAATAGCACAAGGTCTTATATTGTAGTCCATATCTCATTACCTGTAAATTTGCCACTGATTCCTTGGGTTCTTCCAAACAAAAAACTCTGTTGATGTTTGTGCACACAAAACCAAGCATATCTCTTGGAAAATAAAATTTGTTTTTCAGTCTGATTGTCATGCTCAATCCATGCAAATCTGACTTTTGGAAAATTTAGCTCCACCCACTCATTTGTGAACATTTCCATAATTTGCTAAATCTACTTTTGCAAACTAGGATTTTTGGCCTACCTTAAAAAAAAAAAAAGCTGGTGCCAAACTACTCGTATATCAAAAACATGCTGGCATTTACAATACGGCAGTCACATGGCAATCAATTCTTATGAGATTGAGCTGAATTTACTCAAACAGCTTTAACTCATGATTAATTGCATGGATTTGTACAAAACCTGAAAGGTGTATATACCAGAAACTTTTTTTTTTTTACTTGTTCTTTTTAACTTGGCAAGAAGTGGCCACTGGGGGTTAAGGTCTACTGAAGGTCCTTGGACCCCAAAAATCGCTGCTTGTGCCTTTATTTTTGATTTTACCTGCTTCAATTTTTTTCTATTATATTTTTTCACAAAATATAAACAAACTACTACTACTACTACTACTACTACTACTAGCATGTCCAAATATGAATAAATACAATGTTATTTAGGTGATCTTTAACATGTGAGTTTATCAACCTCTATCTTGTGAAATCATTTGAAAACAAGAAGACGGGAGTGTGGGTTCTATGGAGGAACGAACAAACAAAAAAATGATTAGCTGAATATTATAGTTAGTATCCTCACACCTGACTTTTGCCTCGCAGCTTGGTGGACTTTTGGGGGGGGGGGGACTATAATGTTCAACGAGTAGTTTGAAATAGGATAATTATACCAGAGAGGGCTCCATGTCCCCAAATCTCAGACTGTCCATCAATCCAGTTTAAGTTTGAATGAAGAACATCTGGTTCAGGTGCAAATCCAATCTCTTCTGGTCAGTTTAAATGGCCTTGTAATGTATTGGAGTGAGAAATCAGACACTGGCTGAGAAACACCTTGTTGCTTGGCCTCGTGAGCTTTAACCACTTAAAGGGATTTAAAGGTTCAAATGAACACCACTCATGCTGGAACCAAACAAATGCCAAATGTGAGTGTGTGCACGGAATGTCTGTCTGCAAACACTGGCCACTTTGACAGTAGATTTTCATACAGCATGAAATGAGGCAAAGACATTGGGCCTCATTTATTGCTCAAATCATCCACAGCAGCATTTGAGCAAAAAAAAAAAGTCTTATTCATGAAAATGCATTTAGTTGGGGAAGATTGTTTTTATCCTACATTTTGTTCCTGGGTTTGTGTTAATATTTGTTTAAGGAGACTCACTAATGTGAACATTAATTGACCAACATTGATTGACTTCAAATCATAGAATTAGTGATTTTAATATATGGATAAATCACTAATTAGTTTCAGTTACACACAATTTAATAAACATTTTGTGAAACTCAGTCATTTCATATTAATTACCTGAAATAAAATGATTCCGAAACAATTCTGTAAATTAAGACAAATAAGACTAGCGTTCAATTAGTGCAAAAGTAATGATGCCTTATAAAAGGAGGACAAGTTTATCGTGTGTCTGTGGTAGCTGATGAGCTGCAATGGTTGAGCTGCATTTATTGGAAATTTAGCACATGCTGCACTTAGGAGGTGCTCTCTCACCTTTCAGTCATCATTTTGCTATTTTGAGCTTTTTATAGAGTTTTGTGGCCATCACTAAATACAAATCAACTGTACTGTGAACGTGCTTGATAATTTATGACTGGCATTTATACACATATGCGCATAAGTATGAAAAAATGAGTGTTACCAGAACTTGTAAATCTGCTGGGATTTTGCAGTTGTTAATGTTTGTCTGAAAACATTAAATACAGCTTTACTAAAAGATTGACAATTAAGCTGCCTTGTTTGTTTGAATCTCCCTGCCAATGGAAAAAAAAAAGAAAAAACAAAGATGAAGAATGCAGCACAATTCACTTCTCTCTCAGCAGCAGTTTCTTGGGTTCGCTGTAACTATGTAAATTATTAATATTCATTCTTATTTTAGATCATGGGATTTTTAAAGCAGCCCATAACATCAAAGCACCTAAAACAAGGCAAGGTGTTTTAGTCAGTACTTGAAACAAAATGAATTCCTTTCCAGTAGTTTGATGAAGAGATGATACGTCATTCCTTCCAAATACAACATGAGAAAACATATAACCTTCACTGGCAACTTCTGAGTCGACCTGCTCAGCTTTTTAATCTTTACATTGGAGGCTCTCCAAATTAGAAAAGGAAAAGCTTTTTTTTTTTTTTTTTTCCCCACGACATTGGTTGCCGTGCTGTTAGCCGTTAGTGCTGACACTTCTCCTGATTAATGATGTGGTTGTGATTAACACAGCTCTGATCACACTTCTGTCAGTCTTCCAAATGGTCTCTGTGTTGACACTCGCCTGTCCATCTCGCACACTTACTCATCGTTATGATCTGCATGTCCCTTACTAAATCTCTCAGTGAGCATGTGGACATGAAGGGCAGTGAGATCTCAGCCCGGCCTGATGGCATCTTTCTGATTATCATCATTCTGCCATAAGTTTGCTAAAAAGAACGTCTTTTAGTAAAGGTTCTTTTAACAAAGTATTTCTACTGCCTTATCATGGGGAAATCGCTATACATGGGGTCACTGGTACTGATGGAGCCTAGCTAGTGCAACGGCCATCTTTATTTTTGTAAAGAATAACACACTTCTATGTATGCTGTTTAGGAAATCAATCAACAGTTGGGTGGTTTGATGAAGCAAAGTTACTGTTATCACCCTAAAGTTGATTATTTTCCTATAACGGCACATCCTGAAATGTTTTCCTCTTATACCACAGTTAAATAATGACACGGCATACTTTATCTGTATATAGTTACATCTGTGAAACAAATTAGTTCCTGTTCTCACTTATGTTATAGCAGCTGTAAACAGTTCCCTCACCAGCCTCTCTTTTTTTTTTCTCCCTCTCAAACTTAATAAGTGAAAAATAACACAATGTCATGTTTCTAAGAAGCAAGAAAGTGTAAAATCGTCTGTCCCGAAGACTTTCCTGATTGATAATAAAGCACTGACACTGTAGACTCCTTCCAAAAATAGTATTTCTTACTATGTGTGTTATTTATAAGGTCTCATAAATCATCAAAGCAGTTTTAGGATCGTAGTTCATTTATTTCTAGTTGAGGCTTGTTCTTGTAAAACATACCAGTGATTAGTGAATAAGTAGTTTTTATTTAAATGGTCAGTCACTGCTATAATATTGTTTTGAACTAATTATAATGAAGATCAAATCCATCCTAGATGTGTATTGTCCTGTATTTATTTTAAAAAAAAAAGCAACCCATGCAGAGTTGAGCTCTGTTTAAATAACCCGCTCATTGTACTTGTCAGCCAGCCCTGATCTTCTGACCTCCAGCAAGGATAAACTCTCTCTCTCTCTCTCTCTCTCTCTCTCTCTCTCTCTCTTTTTCTCTCCTTCATCAGATGGTGTCCTGTGACCTTTATACTGTTAACACATACCTGCATGTTACTTACTGTTATACTCCAGTTATTCCAGTTAATAAATGGATTTCTCCATTCCTCCTGCTCACCATTACTCCACATAAATCTTTAATGCCAGATTGACCCGTGTCAAATTCCCTGTGAAGAATCAATCATGGCCGATCGATTTGATGCAATATGCCAGTGGTGCTCTGCTTTAGATCTTTGCTTTTCATCAAACATATGGACTTTTGCATTAATCTCAGCATGCGAACTTTAATGCATTGCTAATTTCTGTTAGGATGTAAGACTATAGCTGCTGCTTATTGACCTCTGTAGATGTGGAATACAGTCATGAACCATCAGAGCATGGACTTGGCACCACATCTACAGCGTTCTGGAGGAAAATCCTCTGCTTTCTTTCCTAACCATTCCCTGAACCCTCATGGTATTTCTAGCGCATACTGTTTTATACAAGAAGTTATTGACGGTTAATCAGGAAGGGGGCAAACCAGAGCCAAAATCATGGGACAATTGATTGACCAAGGTAATGATCAGAAGGACTCATGAGAATAGATGACGATACCTTTCTGGTAAAGACCCATTAGAGACATTAAGTGAAGATGACTTTGATGATGGCCTTGGAAACCAAATCACTAATCAGCAACTGTAACTCTATGGTGGGACCGAGTGTTTGACTTTTTTCGACTAAGAAAATGTGATTTAATAAAGCAAGAGAAAATTGCTTTCTGCGTTAGAAGGTAGGTTAATCTCATAGGAAGAATTTATGGTGGTGTTTGAGGACAACAGGTCTGTCAACCCAGATTCGCTATACAAAAAGTCTTGACATAATGTATCTTCAGAAAAATTAATTCATTTATAAGTGTCTATAACAAATTGCTCTGAATTCATTGAAGGATCAGTGCCATTATCTGGTGTAAATAAATTCTAATGAATCGCACATTAAACATGTAAAATTAACTCTCCTGAACCTTACATCAAGAAGCAGCGAGTCACAATCACACAGCTCGGTTTTTCTTCTAGTGGTCCCTATTAACGCCTTTTAATGCAGCACATTCAAAATGTTAGCAGAGTGAAGTAATGACAGCAGGAAAAGTAACTAAAAGTGACTAAGAACAATAACGGGATAAATGTCTGGAATTTCAAGCGATTGACCTGCATTGATCCCGAAATTCCAGCTGAACTGTTCAGTGTTTGCAAGAATGACAAAACTGTGATTAAATTGTAGTGCATGAAGCATAAATTCTACAACATCAAGTGATTTATTATACATAGTACCTGTGCATAATGGGATTTCATGAATACAGGTAAAATATTTTTAAAGGCATCATATTTGAATAACCTTCCAACCTTGGACCTCACCGGTAAAGTCCCTGTAATATAAAAGGAAGTCTGAAAGAAGTTTTTTTTTTTTTTTTTCTTCATGAAATAAATGGATCCATGCAGTTCCCTGGAAAAAAAAAATAGGATCTTAAATGGTGCTTTGGAAAGATTGTTTGATTTCCCACTAGTGCCTGGTCCCATAAACATTCTTCATCAAGCCCACTGATGCCTGACCACTCTGGAAGGAATTCTGACCACTCCCACTTGCTCCTGAAGGAATTCTGCCCACTCCAGAAGGTATTGTATGCAATCTCACCCACTCTTCCTGACTCTCTTGAACAATTCCATCTGCTTTCGCCCACCCCAGAAGGAGTTCTGACCAATCCTGCCTGCAAAGGAATTCCCATCTTCTCCGGAAGGAATTCTGACCAATCCTGCCCACTCTTGCAGGAATTCTTTCCATCTCTGCCCACTCCTGAAGGAATTCTGACCAATTCTGCCCACTCTTGCAGGAATTCTTTCCACCTATGCCCACTCTTGAAGGAATTCTTACCAAGCCTATCCACTCTAACATAAACTCTTGAAGGAATTCTGGCTAATCCTGCTTACTCCAAGGTGTGTGTGTGTATATATATATATATATATATATATATTTTTTTTTTTACTACTCCTGCCTGCAAAGGAAGTTTGACCAATTCCTCCTTCTCCCGCAGTTATTTTTGTGTGCCTGTGATCTTTGCTAATGAACTTGGTTGGTTATTATTTTCTAAAATATATGCAAATAAGTAAATTAAACCACAGAAACCAGTTACTGTAAACTAATAAATTTAATCAAATTAATTTTTGTCCTGCGAGCTTCATATCTGATCTCAAACTCCCACCTGCTTGAGAGTAAAAACTTTATTCCCCACGGCATTTTTGTTTGGTTTCACGGGATGCCAGTCCCAATGCACATGTTTACCAGGAATCCTCACTAAAAGAGAGAACCCTGTTGTAGAATTCAACCTTGAATATTTAAGGGTTTTCCCTAGAGTATCAAACTGAAGAACTAATTAGGGTACTAGATTTATTTGTCATATTGACCAGACTAATGAACAGATAATCTCACCATATATATTAAAGTAAGTGACCCAATATTTTCAAGAGCAGAGCATTGTGAAACCAATTTCACCCTGAATTACAGGAGTCCTCAGTTACTACCTAGCAGCTTGTCTTCCCCGTCTTCTGGAACTTCACCCATACCTTTCCGTATCCGTCACGGGGCCTTGGAAAAAAGCCGGAATGCTGTCACCCCTGTCAGTGGGGCCTGAGAGGTGGAGGGAAGATGTCATTCTGATGAAACTTCAGAATGCATTTTCCAAACCTCCAGTGTGTCTAAGCTGCCACAAGCTTCCTCCCCTGGTGGATTTAATACGGTGTACACACTTCCTGGGTGTTGCTGTTGCAATTCATTGCTAGGCTGGAGTAAGCAGAGCTGTGGATCCAAAGGCATCCTGGCTTTATTAGCATTTATTTATTTATTGTCACTTGTTATATACTGTATAATACTGCATTGTTAATTCAGGAAGAAAAAGTCGGACTACGTCAGTACTGAAGGCTGAAGAAACTTCCTACTCTGAGTTATTGAGTCCAATCAGCAGAAGCAGGCGAGAGGCATTTCACTTCCGAACATGAAAAGCGATCCTATTTTCAGAGACCGTGAGAGAAGGAGAGAGCAGAAATATTTAATTAATGGGCGTCTGACTCCAGTCTGAGTGCCGCTCTCGGCTCCTTATCCCACACAAGCCATATTTCGAGCTGGTTATGGGGTCATAAATTACATATCGACTGCCTCATTATGCTCATTCGATATCAACGTGATCAAAAGTGCTATTGAAGTGTCAGGCCCGAGGAAGTGTGGATCCCAGGTTGGGGAAGGCGGAGGAGTTCGGGCCATTCCTAATTCATGAAGGCGTGGCGAAAACAAGGAAGATGATTTGTGTGACGGTCTTTTCGTTCACTTCACTCTTATTTCTTCCAGGGGACCGCTGACTTGCTGCTGGTATTGATTATTCTGGAGAAAAATTGCCTCATCTTGGGAAAATGATGTTATTGAGGTTGATATTCTATTCATTCTGATTATATTTCAACATCTGTAATTGTCTTATGCCTCTTTTGTTTTAAGCTATAAATAAAATTGTATGTATTGATTTGTTTTTAATTATTCAAGTACTATCATAGTGAGAATTATGACGTCTGCAAAGTACAGTCACAACACAGACAGTGTTAGATATAGATAAAATACCCACAATATAACTGCTCATGATAATAGTTTACTTGAAGGTGGTGTTCATAAGGCTACATAACACCTACAGAACACATTAATGGCATTTAACATAAGACCATATTAACAGAAGCAGTCTTTTTGCCAGTTGAGCCATTTAGAAAACACTTACATAGGTCTATATTGACCAAACCCCGGAGTCAAATGACACAACACTTTCCAAGCTGACTGGCATTAGAACTTCATGATAGCTGACTGTAGCTAAGCGCACTTCTGGTATTTGAGTCATGTAATGATGCTGTAATGCCAAACATCAAAACCAAACTTGCTATAGCTAGTATGGTTTATAGAGTTATAACACACGATTGCTTTTAGAAAAGTCTTAGATAAACATGAGACGATTACTGGGGTCCAAGCATCTTCAACAAATATAACCCCCTGTGGCCAGTTGCATAGAACAATAAAGATGACAGAGATGAACATGCTTATCAAGTTACCTTCAGTGCTTGGACCCCTAATAAGAAATATCCTAAGAGAACCAATAGGGTTCCAGCACCTTTAGTGCTTGGACCCCTAAATAATTTGTTAAATTCAAATGACTTTACCTAAAGGTGAAAGACTGTAGATTAGTCATTATTGCATTGCCATTGGCTTTTATAACATTTTTGTAAGAAGAAACTCCCCTTATTTAAGGACCAGAGAGAATATAGTACGTAAGTCTGTACATAACTAGTACATGACTATGAAAGCTGTAACTATAACAGTGTTATACGTGAGGTTTTTTTTTTATGTTGACATTTCAGTCATGAACTAAATACAGAAGTTGAGCCAAAGCATCATTTCAAAATGTGCAATTTTGTTCAGTTTATGAATTAACCTCATCATTCTGTGAAATTGATGTGCAACAATGACCAGAAGTAAGCTACAGAGTCAGCGGTCATAATGTTCGACCAAAAATCAGGTCAGAAAGTGTCACAGCACGACTTTGTCAACAGGAATCTGAGTCAGAGAGAGAGAGAGAGAGAGAGAGAGAGAGAGAGAGAGAGAGAGAGAGAGAGAGAGAGAGAGAGAGAGAGAGAGAGAAAATAGCTAGATAGACAGCATAAGACTATTGGAATAAATATTTTAAAATGGCATTATCCCTAAGTAAAGTATTTGCTCATGGACCATAGCATGCAGATATCACATTTGTCCATATTAAGCCCGACTCAGACGGAATTATTTTTACATGTGGGGTTGAATAATATTGTTATTACTGGTATATCTCTGGACTTTTATTTTTGTCCAAATCTATAATCATATTTTTTTTTTTACCTACACCTTGTACTCACCGCCTTTTACCTAGTATTAAAAGACTTGTAGAATTAACTCCAGCTAATGGACATCCTGTCTGAATTGACATGTTAGTAAAGATATCATTGTATCCTGTGGGGGGAAAAAATACATTTTCACTCTTTTCTATGATCTTCTGCCGAAACCAAAAGGAAACCCAGTACTGGCAATGTTTCAAAAGCAGAGGATAAAAAAAAATTAGACGATGATTAAAAGTTCACGTCACAGAAGCGATGCTTCGAGGGTTTTTTGGTAAGTTATTGAGTTTCTAGGGCATGTTATAGTCATGTGACCTACTAATGATCAAGTGCAACTCCGCCTCCTACATCAAGTGCGTATAATAAATATCTGTGATTTATTCAGGGATCTCTTATCCTGTGTGAATCAATCAGAAATACTACAGATGTCCATAAATAGTGTCCTGTCAGAATAGTAACAAGACCTTTCACAATGGGGTGCTCAGGTTAGAGCCAGTGACTTTATTTGTGTGGCAGTTTAGGATAAGGCACAATACTAATCTGCATCTATAGAAAATTGCCTAATGTGTCTGCATATTGGCTGAGCAGGATCACCATTGGCACATAGCTAAGCAACATTTATTTGTCATCTAGCAATCTACAAAAGGTTGTAGCTAACGTAACATCAGGCTACATCTTAGAAAGTAGTCTAGCATTATGAATTCGCTATCATTGGCTAATGGTAGCTAATATCCAGCTGAAAAATCCATTGTTATGCCTTGTGGTTGGTAGGGCCAGGGAATAGTTCACTCTGCTAGTCAGACTAGCTTGTTCCTGTCTTATTGGGGTGTCCAGAGGGACCACTTCTGGCCACCCCATAGCTATGCCTATGTTAAGATTTTAATTACATCCATGTGCATAGTTTCGCTTGATATTGACTAACCTTAAGCACTTTTAAATAAAAAGATCAAAGCCTGTGTTAAAGCTTGGAACGTGATTTTTGCATCAGCACCACCCCTAACATTTGACGCTCCTTTAATCTGCCGTTCATCACCTGTGCGTAGAAGCAATGGAGCATCGTGTTTGTCAGAATGAGGACTAGCCTTTATTTAAACACCTCTACAAAGCAGTTTGTTTGTGCAAATCACTGCTCTTAATGGTTCATCAGCTCATTTTTATTCTAACGTGGCACTGAGCGCTCTCGTACCGCCTGCACCTTCAGGTTCATTATCTTCCAGCCATGTGGCTTCTCACACAGCGACCAGCAGAGTACTTCATTAACAACATGCCCTGCAAATATGCTGTCAACACACTCGTTTAGAAATTGTTTTTTCACACAGATCCGAGCACATTGTTGTAATGAAGATTTTTTTTTTTTTGCATTATACCAGAAAGAGATAGAGAGAGAGGGAGAAAGAGAGAGAGAGAATGAGGCAGGAAGTGTCAGCGTGGTGAGTGGGGACTGCAGGAAGTCATTAGATGGGTCTGGTAATTGAATGTGCGAGATGGAGCATGGCATGAGCTTGTCTGAGGAGCTGACGACCTTGAGTGAAGAAGCGGGCTTTAATTAGCACGGCGCGCTCAGGTGAACCCCTTCAAGCCAAATGAGGAGGAGAAGACCGCCTCTCCTCTCCTAATGGAGACTCCACTGACAATCAGTTCATTTCAGCCCTCTCGCTGAGGTGCGATGCATTTCAATTACGCACGGAGTCACTGATGATTCTTCCTAAACATTTCCCTCACGCTGATGGCATGTCATTAAGTCCTTGGCTAGAGGTACGCCTTGTCGTATGTTGCATTTGCACTCGTTTATTCCTCTCGTCTGCAGGGGCGTTGCCGGTTCGATGCAATTTTGTAAGGTTCTCGGATTGCTCGTTTTCATTTTGGAAGTTGCTTCTTTGAGGCTTTCCCACAGGACATGACGGAATCTTCTTAATCCTGATGTCTAAATATGAATATACTACATAAAAGGTAGTTTAAACTTTATACAATAATTATTTGGTCATTAATTCTTATCTTTAATTAATAAACTGCATACTATTTGCTTTTAAAGTTTTACTAGGGGAAGGAAGGATGGAGGGAAGAAACAGAAGTGACAGAGAGAGAGAGACAGGAAGAGTAAGGACTAAAGAAAGAGACAAAGAGAAGGGGAAAAAAGAGGGATGGGAAGAAAGTAAGGGAGACAGGAAGAAATTAGATGAAAAAAGGGAGACAAGGGGAGATGGAAAGAGAGAGAAAGAAAGGGGGACGGGGAGAGACAGGAAGAAACAAGAAGAAAAAAGGGAGACAAGGAGAGACAGGAAGAGAGGAAAAAAACAAGAAGAAAGAAAGGGAGCCAGGGAGAGAAGAGAAAGGAAGAAAGAAATAGATACCAGAAGGAACAAGAAGAAAAGGAAGAAAAAAGAAGAAAAGAAGAAGGAGGGCTGGAGGTTGAGCATTTCCCCCCCCCCCATACATCAAAATAATTGGTGACGCTAACGTTAGCTATTAAAGAATAATTGAGCATATAAGAAGTGAATGCAGTCATTATTTTCAAGCACATTGGTGTTTTTAGTTTTCTCATATTCTTACTTTGTATTGTGTTTCCTGTTTGTTCCTGAGTGATTCTAGGAATTTGCGGGATAATTAATCCTCAGTAAAATGATAGCAAAACTAATTGTGCTCTCCAGCCACTGTTTAAAAGCATAATAGCTCATAAATACTTGCGTAAAATCATTTCAGAAATGCTCAAAAATGCCTCGTCAAATTTATTCAAATAACACGCGCAGAAAGCACTTTTAATGATGCGTACAGTTTTATAATATACTGAAGAAAAATGCTGATAAAAGGGGAAAATGAAGACAACAGCAAATGAATCAATACACATTTGGTCTGCGTGGCTTCTCTCTCTCTCTCTCTCTCTCTCTCTCTCTCTCTCCCTCTCTCATCCTCCCTCTCTCATCTCATTACCTCCGACCAGTGAAAAGAAAACCGTCTCCACACAGCACCAGTGACCTTCGAAGTGCTTCAGTCTGTTCGCTCTGACTTTCAATAGATTCCTTAATGATACATTTTTGATGTATTTAAGCACAAACTTTATCTTCCACCGACATGGAGGCACCTGTAGAACTCAAGGGCACGCTTGTAAAAACAAAAGCCTCAGAAATAACTTCATACAACCAAAAATGAACCTTAAAAAAAAAAGACACAAGGAGACAGGAAGAAAGACAGGAAGAGATTAAAAGAGAGTCTGGAAGAGAGGCGGAGAGAGATGGGAAGAAAGTCAGGAAGACAGAGGAAGAGAGAAAGAAAGAAAGAAAAAAGAGGTAGGAAGAAATATGGGAATAGACTGGAAGATAAATAGGAAGTGATGGGGGGAAAAAGTCAGGAAGAAACAGAATGAGACGTACAGAAATAGACAAAAAGAAATGGAAAGAAAGACAGGAAGAGACTTGAAGAGAAGCATAAAGGCATGGGAAGAAAGGAAGGGAGGAGGGAAGGAAGGAGAGACGAAAGGAAAAGGAGAGGAAAAAATGGGAGGAAGCATAGGAAGAGACAGGAAACGCTAGGAAGAGACAGGAATAAAGAAAGGGAGACAGCAAGCAGTGGGAAAAAATGGGAAGGAAAGAAAGAAAGAAAAACATGAAACGATGGGAACATATGCATTAAGAAACAGGAAAAAAGAAAGACTGGAAGAGAAAGAGAGACAGACAGGAAAAGATGGAAAGAAAGACAGGAAGTGATGGGAAGAAAGACAGGAAGAAGCAGGGAGAAAGACAGGAAGAGATGGGAAGAGAAGAAAGGAAGAAAGGAAGAGAGACAAGAAGAGATGGGAAGAGAAGAAAGGAAGAGAGACAAGAAGAGATGGGAAGAGAAGAAAGGAAGAGAGACAGGAAGAGATGGGAAGAGAAGAAAGGAAGAGAGACAAGAAGAGATGGGAAGAGAAGAAAGGAAGAGAGACAGGAAGAGATGGGAAGAGAAGAAAGGAAGAGAGACAAGAAGAGATGGGAAGAGAAGAAAGGAAGAGAGACAGGAAGAGATGGGAAGAGAAGAAAGGAAGAGAGACAAGAAGAGATGGGAAGAGAAGAAAGGAAGAGAGACAGGAAGAGA
>CM074987.1:21521130-21540942 GCA_037576825.1 Pangasius krempfi
GGGAAGAGAAACAGGAAGAGAGAGAGGAAGAGATGGGAAGAGAAACAGGAAGAGAGAGAGGAAGAGATGGGAAGAGAAACAGGAAGAGATGGGAAGAGAAACAGGAAGAGAGAGAGGAAGAGATGGGAAGAGAAACAGGAAGAGAGAGAGGAAGAGATGGGAAGAGATGGGAAGAGAGAGAGGAAGAGATGGGAAGAGAAACAGGAAGACACTGATGTATCAGTGATGTGGGTTTTGCTTGTGTATTAATCACATACACAGTAAATATCATGAGGCATCTTTAATCAATCAGTTTTAAATGCAGTATTTTCCAGTCACACAGTAAATACAGTTTTATCTGCCCAGAAATGTTCAAGTTTTAATGAAGATTTTTGGAATTGTGCTAATTAAAACAGACCAGCGCAGATTTGGTGGCAGCGTTTTCCTACCTTTGATTACTTTTTTCTCCATATGTCATTATGTGACTTTATTTAAGGCTGTAAGTGAAAGAGTAGAGATGAGCTGTGTAGCCCTGACCCTGAGTGATCACAGAGCTGAAACTGACCCCAGCTTCCACAAGAGCTTCAGACTGCCCCATTTTAAGTGTGGATGAAGGTGTTGCGCTTGACAAAATATCAACAGACTGAATAAACCGTGTCGAATTTCCATGGCTGTACAGTTCACCGCAGCAGCTGTGCATGTGCGAAACCCTGTGTGTTAACCGTGAGCTGCTCAACCGTCAACATTTAATACACAGCTATAATCATTACCAGTTATAAACCTGTTATAAACCTGTTATAAACCTCAATTAACCTGTTGCTAATGTTAGCAGTATGCTAATGTTTACCCTGGTCCTAATTAACTGCACTAATGGCGATCATTGTGATAAATAATTAAAGTAGTGTTGCCGGGTGTATTATTATTATTATTATTATTATTATTATTATTATTATTATTATTATTATTTTCAGTTCAGTCGTATGTTGTTCATTACTCAGGCATTATTAGATCAGAAATGATGACCTCTGATCTGGTTTATAGTTTATGCACAATTGCTACATGTGGATGATTAAACAGTAACTAAACATTTCTAAATAATATCAGAGTAATATAATAATGACAGTTTTGTATCGCTCTATTCAGCGATGTGCATCAGTCGCTCTGCATTCCTCGCATGTATCGGAGGCAGATGCTGCGCTCTAAATCGGAAAGGGCTCCGAATGCGATCAGGCATATAGATTTAATCTTCTTTTCAGAGTCAGAGTTGAAAACTGTATTATATATTCACTCTTATTGTATATGTATAAGCCCAGGGTAAAATATCTCCAACTGAGTGTGCTGAATTAGAAACAGATCTCTCTTTGTTACCACCGAGAACCCTGAAAAGTCAAAGTTATAAAGCAAACTCTTCTACTCTAACCCTACGCTCACGCTCATACCCTTCCCGTCGCGTTCAGGCTTTGTATTAGCTTTGTTAGCAGATTAGCAGCTCCATATGCCTGTATATCTATACATCATCTTCTGTAGTTAAACACAAATTAAATAACACTGATCTGTGTGAAAATTGGCAGTTTGACTTACATGTTTATGTAGCAAGGCTTTGTAAGCAGATTAGCACCACAAGCTGTCTCCATACACATTTAATGAGAGGTTGCATATGACCGGATAAGATAAAACTACAGTTTTTCTTCCATTTTTTTCAAGTCAAGCAGCAGATGGAAACTATTTGACTAGGGAGTAAAGTTGTGAGTGGAGAAATGTAAAAAAAAAACAACACCTCTGCTCTCAAAGCAACTTCCTCAATAAAGCACTGCTAAACATCCAGATGCCACAAAATCTTGCCAAATACTTTCTTCGCGTAAGTTCTGAGCCTTCAGTTGCATGACTGCTAGTTCTGCGGATTTGGATTTGCCAGTTTGTCTGGTTTATTGTGGATCGTTTGACTTTTGACCTTGAACTTGGATATTGTTTTTGGATTTTGTAATAAGCTTCTCAGATAACACACCTCATGTTAGTATTTCTGTTAATTCAGCCCTGTGTACATGGAGAGAGAGATTGATTTTATAGGTCCCAAGGATAAATTTAGATTAGGGAACATAAGGGATGTTGAGACGATGGCAAGTATTTTGATGGATGGATAGAGGGACTGATTGCCATTTTTGTGCCCCAAAGGAAAATAAGGGACACCTGTGGCAGTGGATGGATGGATGGATGGATGGATGGATGGATGGATGGAATTTTTGGATCCCAAAAAGAAAGTAAAGGACAGTTATGGTGATAGATGAGTAGGTGGATAGCTATGGATGGATGGATGCATAGATGGATGTGTATATATATAAATGGGTGGATAATTAGAAATGGATGGATGTATAGAAACTGGTGGATGGATATAAATGGATGGCTATGGAAGGATGGATGTATATAAATGAATGGATGGACATTAATGGATGGAAGAAATGATATAAATAAGTCGATGAATATAAATGGTTGGAGGATGGATGGATGGATGGATGGGTGAATAGTAACGGATGGTTGTATAGGGATGGATGATGGATGCATATAAATGGATGGGTGGATGGATGATGAATGGATAATTTTTTGTTCCGCAAAAGGGACAGACAGGGGATAGATGTGTAGGTGGATAGCTGAATAGATGGATGTATAGATGGATGTATAGGGTGGATTCATGGATGGATAGATGGATGTGTAGATTGGTGCATTGAATGGATGGATGGATGGATGAACAGTTTCAATCCCTAAGGGGAAATTTGGGTTTAGGTGCAAAAGGGTTAACTGTAGCAATGGCAAATGCATGGATGCAAGGATAGATAGATAGATGGATGGATGGATAGTTGAATGAACTTTATTGATCCCTACATGCTGTACAGATGGCTGGATACGTAATTGTTGTGTGTGATTTCAGTTGTGCACTTAACGAGGCCTGAATGTGAGCCCTGGTCCTTGCAGCTGAGACACATGGCCATCAGGGTGAAGTCCTGGATGTGCTCTGGGAGACTCAGAGGAGTTAACTACTGTCATTCTGTGGTGCTATGCTCAGCCAGATGGTAGTGGTACATGTGGCACTGGGCCATCGCTCATTTAGTATTTGGGCAGGTTTTGGAGTTTTGCACTCTGGATGCCATGTTCTGCCTGTTTCTCTGAGTTCTGAGGTAGGTCTGACTCAAACTCTTCCGAAAGGTATTTCTCTGGCTTCCTCTCTATCATGCCCTCTTGGAACAATAACTCAAGATCACATCTCTCAGATCAATAGCATAACTCACCAAGCGTGAGCCGAGACACTGGGTCAGGCTGGCTGAGAGATTTGCCCCATAACTCATGGCACATTTGCTGCCATTACTTAACAGGCTGACCCCATTAATAACGCTTCTTCATTGCCAGCAAGGCATAGGGAGGGGTATGCAGGCTGTGTGTCAAGCTGGGGGACAAGCAGACACATACACACCCAGACATCATCGCAAAATCACTCTGTCTTAGAGAAATGGAGAAAGAGCTGAGCTATGAGAGTGGGCACACTGGTATCAACTTACCCTCCCATCTCCGCTCTGACTGTTTTAGTACCCACTTCACCCTTTCCGCAATGCTCGATTAGACAAAAGCTCCATCTGCCACCGTGTTCCAACACAACTCGGAGAGTATTTTTGGACCCTTGGCCAAAAGGGGTTTAGCATTGCAGGCCAAATACTAGTATAAATCCAATCGATGGCAGGTTTATAACAGGTTGTAAATAGAAGCTGTGGTCGTATTTTATGACAACCATCACTAAATCATTCAGATTCGTATTCCTCGTCCACTTTCACTGCTGCTGCTGCCCTCTAATAGCCTGGTGCCACTCCCAGCACATGCTGTTTCTGTGCCTTTCTGCATGCTGGACTGTAAAAGGATTTATTCCCAATGTAATTGTGTGTCTAACAGGCACCACAGTACTGACTTCAATCACCATTTTGAAGCCATAATCACAAAAGTCTATAGAGGCTAAATGGGGAGGAAGGTGCTTTAAATCTGTATTGCAGAGATTCTGATATATGGCTTCTCATGTTACAGGAGCATACAAGGAGTTGGACTGATTTGGTCTGGGGGGGAGGGGAAGCGAAAAAGTCTAGCTAAAACCATCAAAAGTAAACCACATTATTCCAGCTAATATACTCAAGCATGCAAATATCTGCATGTACCATTGTTGATAAGTTGGGATTCTTGCCAAATCACATTTGTTTCTAAGCAAAACCCTAAATAAACGGTTTTAGAATGCTCAAGACTCATTTAGCTACGTGTTAGCTGGCTAAAGAAGATAAGAACCAAAGAACCTTTTTAGGGGCATTCTTATTTGCTTAGAGTAAAAGTAAGTACTTTAAAGTAGTTCAGCTGAAAAGACCAAAACTGGGTATTTTAGCAAATGTACTGTGGTTCAGACGTAAATATCGCACATGCTAGAATTTTGTGAAATATCAACCATGACTGGGTTATGTTCTAATCGCTAAATCGTTCACGCTAAATCCCAGCAATTTTTTTTAAGCTAAAAGCTACAGATTCCTTAAACTTCATTTGCTTCTTAGTAATCCTAGTTGCTCAAAATAGTCTAGCTAAAACCACCAAAACTGAACTATGCTACATTAGCTAAAATACCTAAACATGAACATAGCTTATTATGAATCACTGTTGTATCTCACATTTTTTTGAGATATAAACCTTGACTGCCTTAAGTCCTTTAGTATTTATGTTAATTAATATGCTAGTTCTAATAGATTCAAGATTCAAGATTAAAAGAACTTTATTAATCCCAGGGGGAAATTGCTTTAATTATTATCCTTTCCATAGTAATATCTAATTCACAGGGATGTTTACGGCAGCAAGAAAGACAGAAAAACTTATAAATATTAATATGGTAAAGTGTTCCTGTAAGCTGTATCTTTATTTTTTCCAGTTATAGCTGCTATAATGTCAGTGATAACAGGAACTAGCTTGTCTTCCACATGTTAAGTAACATTAAATGTTACCATAAATGGATGAAAGTGTAATTCATTAATTAATTGTCTTTCTAATTGGTGTAAGAGGAATAAAACACTTTGCAATGTGCTGTTGCAGTAAAATAATCAACTTTGGGATGGTAACATCCACTTCATCGATGATTATTTTGCTATAACAGCTCTTTGCCAGGTGTTTTGTTCCTTACATAAGATGATGTACATCCCCAAAATGAAGCTGTTTAGCCATAAGAATTACAAACACTGATAGGGAAGTTTGGACTCTCACAAGAATCTTTAGAACAGTGCTCATTTTCTGGACAAAGCAGAAGCCATTTTCCTCAGATGCCACACTTGTGGTATAGGCTACGCTAGTCTTCATTATGTAAACATCACACTGTGGAAGGAAACATTTTCTGGGTTTCTCTTTTCAAATAACACCTCTCAGGGGTTCTGTGACACTTTCTGCACACTATAAATAGATATTTTTCTATCATGCCAGAATCCAGCCTTTTTACTAAACATTGTACTATGTGTGTTTTACTCCTCCATTCCATTTAGTTGGGAGTTTTTTTTTTTTTTGTAGTAAACAATAGTGATTAGGATCATAAAGAATAAATAGTGTCCCCATGTGTACTGTACACAGACCTCTCCTCTCCTGCTGGCTTTACGGAGTGATTCACAGAGTGCCACGAGTGCCATAATCCATATTTTATCTACGACTGTGGATTGTGATGTCTTATTCATGTGGAGTGAGTAGTAAAGCCATGCTTCAGTAACATTCCCAGTCCAGTCCCTCTTCTAGGTCTTCAAGCTTCACTGCTCCTCCTAACACCAAGAGATTCCGGTAGCGGGCTTAGCATCGCTACCGGAAGTTCCCTTTGTGTGGATGGTAGCTCTGCTGATTCTAATGCTCTTTTGGCATCATTGTGAAATATTTTAAACGCAATGGTGGAGGGTTGTTTTGGTTAGCAGAGGAGAGCCTTAAAGATATATAAAACCAGATTTCCGTCAGACCGTAATTGTAATTAGCTCATTTTTGTGGCGCGAGTGCTTATATTGAGATCATTGTGATAAACGCACGCCTCATGCCGGCCGGCATGGCTAAAAATAATCTTGTATGAGAATGCTTCCTGGTTTGCAGGTATTCCTGTGCAATGATATGCCATACATCCTTTTCTGTTCATCCCCTGTTTACATCCATCTATCTATCCATTCTCTATTCTTCACTACTTGTCGACCATTTTCACAAAAAGTGGCGTATGGAACTGTGCAATCGATCCACAGTTCAGAAGGAATTCTCCTATCTGAAAATAATCCTGCAATCATGAGCCCCACCCCTAAATAAGCCCAGAATTGGTCCTGAGCGCAGACTTAAGTATTCAGGCCAAATGTGAAAACGCCCCTTACATCGTCAATGAAAAGTGGCATTATAACATTATAACAATTTTTTTCATTCATTTTCTTCATTTTTGTTTTTAATCATCCTTTCTGAGCCTACATACTGGAGATATTAATTAAACACCAGTGATCTCTGGAGTCAATATTGTGTCACAGTAAGATAAAAATTGTATAAAAAGTTCATGGATTATATGCATGTGACCATCAAAAATAAACCTGCACATGCCTTAATCAAATAACACATTTGCTAACATAAAGATCTGCAATTTCTTTTTTGTCCCGAGCTGCTAAAGTTAATCATTTCATCACTTAGGGAAATAATTGATTAAATCTCTAAAATCACACTACTGTAAGGTTAAATAACACTTAAATAATGGTCAGGTTAGTGATTTCTAGACAATCGTTTCTGAACAATGCCCTAAATAAGTCTTTTTTGGCAAGCTTAGCACACCATCAGTCTTATCTGGCAGAAGAAGATAGGAACCAAAGAACTCCCTGTGGTTTTTTGGTTTCTAGTCAGAAATGAGTCAGGATGAATCTTGAAGATGGCAAACCGAATGCAATTTGTATTGATATTGAGCCATTTAGGAATTCTCCAGAAGGTTGTGAAGATCAAAGGATCAGGTCCAATTTAAGGCAAGAGACGAGAGAACCAGAGTTTTAGGACATTCATACTTTCATATCTGAGTCAAAGTTTACAAAAGTAAACAATATACAAATAACTATACAGTCATATGCAAACGCAGACACTGTGGGCGGGCCAGAGTCAGCGTCGGCATCAGCGGCTTGTCCAAATGTCCAAACATTACGTCTATATTTACATTAGCTGCTGTGTTTTAGCTTGAAAAAAAAGTCAGGGTCAGAAAATAAGGACAGGAGATGGAAATGGTATTTTTTTCCTTTGCAGTCAAATGTTATATGATGTAAAATAAAAGCAGGAGACCATTTAAAGACCGTTGGAAGATAAGTAGAACATGATGGGAAAAAAAATGGATTAAGCTGAGGCTTTAGTAAAAGTGTATTAAGTCTCTGAGAAAACCCGTTTGGAAAAATGACTTCCGGTCTGGAATGCTTGTTTGTGTTTGGCTCCACCTCCTGTCAGTCATTTTATTGACATTCTACTCTATGGGCCACTGTAGATTCTAGGGGAGGAGCTTCGTGAACTTGGGCAGGAATCATTCAAATATCAAACCATCTCTCTTTGATAGAGAGACCTCATTTTGAAAAGGAAAAAAAGACTAATCGTACCTAATGCGCCTTTAAATATGAAAAATAATAAAGACTTGTATGGCTGAGAAGATGGCAAGCATTGAAATAAATCTAATAGGAGTCCTAAGAGTTTAGAATTATGAAGAGTTCGAAAAGTTGTAATTATCACAATCACTTGCAAGTGTGGTTTAATTTAACAATACAGCTTCCACCCTTATTAAAATAGCACTTGATCCAGCACATTTTATTATTTTGCCAATAATAATATAACGCCAGTGTTTTTTGTTCATTCGATCCGTTCTCCTGTAAATAAAAGTGCTGACGGTTTGAAGGATAAGCTGACCAAGCTCACTTAAAGTGAATTCATACCTTTATCCATTAAACATCCTCAAGATGAGCAATGTATCTGATTATGATGCTGTCTCGTCCAGTGTCCAATGAGATGTGAATATCGATGCATGCAATTACGGTATTAAAGGCTCACGAGGTCAAGTCTGAATACAGCTCTGTGTATTTAAAACAATTTTATCACAAGCTTCGTTTGCTGATATACCAGAATGCAGTTCATTTTAAAAGGAAACATCACACTTTATAGCTTTGCTGCTTTCCAACATGCCCTCTGGTGCTTTGACTTTGAAATGCAGCACGTGGTAATCTGGCCCTTTTTGGTTTTGTTGTGTTTTTTTTTTTTTTTTTTAAAGCTTACTTGCCCTCTGTTCATAGGCTTTAATGAAAAATTTTCTCCCACTGTATTTGTAGAATTAAAATTCATAAGCCGAGACATTTAACGGCTAATAATAGTTCAGTCACAGCGGTTGTTAGTTGCTGAGCCGTGATTGTGGTGAATTTTAATCGGAATGTTAATCACAGGCCAGATGGCAGCAATGCTGGAGAATTATTCCAAGCCGCATTACAGTCAATTCAGGAAAAGACAAACAACCTAATACAGATTTACCAATCTTATAAAAGAGGAGCGGTGCGGGAGGGGGCGAATAGGAATGAATGTTTAAATTAGGAGTGCAAATAGGAAGAAAATGAGATGGAGATCAGATTATCCAGCGTCGTGTCTAAAGCCAGCTTTTAAATGAGAGATTCACTGCAAGTGCACACTCAGGCTCTCGCTGTGAATAAAGCCCATTTTCCTGGTGTGTCTTCAAGAGCTTTACTTTAGAGCGCTCTAGCCGAGCGACTGGAAAGCGTTTCGCTCTCTGTTTACCGTTTCATTACTGAAGTGGTTTATACTATTTGAAACGACTCTTGGTGTTGCCTTTACTGCTTGCTGCTGCTTTAAACATATTTAGAAAGGACATTTTCACTGCAGTAAACAAATCCAATCTCTATACACCTTTTCTGCTTTATTTTTGGAACTCACCCATTCACACATGCTGCTCTACTGGTACTGTACCTGTGACAGCTTCACATTATTCTTAAACCATAAGGATGTGTTTTGATGTTTTTGAGTCTGTAAATCACTTCTGTAAGTCGCTCAGGATGATGCTATCGGCTAAATTCTGTACATTTAATTATAAAGATGTGCCACTAGAATTTTGAAGAGCTGGATTTTTTTGTGCTTTAAAGTGTATATCAAGTCTTGAAATTTAATTGGTAGTCCAGAATAAAATCATTATTAAAATCAATTAATAAATGTATAAATAAAATCAAATAAATAACATTTTAAATTAATCAGATATATAATTTAAGTTTAAATTGTTTGTTTGGAAGTTTAACTTTGGGTAGTTTAAGTTTAAATTTTGGTAGTTTTAATATTCATTTTATTACTTTAAGTTTACATTTTGATAGGTTATGTTTAGATTTAGATTTATGTGTCATTTTAGTTTACATTTAGGTAGTTTAATTGTAAATTTTGCTACGATAAGTTTGGTAAGGTTACGGTGGCAGGCTAATAATAATAATAATAATAATAATAATAATAATAATAATAATAATAAAGTTTAGCTGTACATTCTGGTAGGTTAAATTTAAGTAGTTTAATTATACATTCAGATAATTTAATTTCTATAAATAATGGTTGTTAACTCATTTTATGAGTTTACATTTTGGTAGTTTAAGTTAAAAAATTTGGTAGTTTGAGTTTTAATTTGTTTAAATTTGAGTAGTATACATGTACATTTTGGTAGTTTTCATTTCATTTGTTTAAATTAAAGTTTTGTGTAGTACAATTTTTTTTTTTTTTTTATGTTTTCATTTTATTAGTTTAAATTTCAATTTTGGTAGTTTAAGCGTGCATATTGGTAGTTAAGTTTTCATGTTATTAGTTTAAGTTTACATTTGGATTGTGCAACAAAGTTCCAATTCAGTTTATCAGATCCTGAATCAGAAGTTGACTTTGCCATACCAGAGATCTTCTGAAAAGCAAACAAGCCCAGATTCACGTCTTTGACACATCAGCCAGTCAACTGTCAAGATTATTCACCCTGTTGATAAATCTGAAAATGAAGCACGCTTCGTGCTGCCAAAATGTGATTTTAAACTGTGTACATTGATTTTCACATCAAACCTTATTGCATTCAGTAGTGGCTAATGGCACAAATATCACTCCATATGAATGTTTCTGTATAAATGGTATATACAGTACATAGAGTAAATGACTAGTTTGACTCACTCTCTATCTCTGCCTTTCTCACTCACACAGCCTCTCTCTCTCTCTATCTCTCTCTCTCTCTCTCTCTCTCCCGCCCTCCCTCCCTGCAGAGCCTCCTCTGCTTATCTCCGTCCTGCACCCTTGTGCAGTTTGTCTCTGCTCGGGCTGTGTTTAGGGGCTCTTGTCTGAGGGTGATAAGCTGACAGGCCCTCCGTACCCCTGTACCTCACCTCCAGGCGAGTGCAGTGGCTCAGGCTTCTTTCCCAGTATTTGATGCTCGCTTGCCCATTTCTCTTTCCACAGTGCGCACTCCAGACCATCGCTCCTCCCTCCTTCCTCTTCATTTTGTGGGTGCAGTAATAAAGAGGTAAGAACGGATCCGGGCAGTGAATCCATCTGCGAGCCGTTGAGCTAAATGCACTCTAGGGATGCTAGACTGAGACAATACGGACACTAACTGCAGCTCTGACCGTGCAGATTAATGCTTTTGTCTGGGATAATGTTACACTTGAGTCCATGCTCATCATGTCTTCATCATATCTCAGTTTAACTCCTGCATTTCATAACAAAAAAAAATTGAGGCAGAGTTTCATCGACGCATTTCTAATGCATTTCCAACATTCTTCTAACATATTTTCCATGTACCTCCAGCATGACTCCAATGGAATTCCAATATAAATTCCAACCTGTTTCCAACATAATTTCTATGTATTTCAGATGTATTTTCAATGTAGTTCTAACGTGATTCCAACAGAATTCCAACCTATTTCCAACATAATTTCCGTGTACTTCCAATCTGTTTCCATCATATTTCCAGTGTAGTCCTACCATAATTTCTATGTACTGATGACATTCTAGCATATTTCCAACATATTTCCAACGTTTTTCCAGCATGACTCCAGCGTAATGCCAAAAATAATTTCTATGCATATCAAATGCATTTCTAGAATATTTCCAAAATAGTTCCATAATTTCTGTGTACTTCTGATACCATACCTCCATACCTCCAATGGATTTCAAGCATAAATGTAACATAATAGTCAACAAAATCCCGCTTATAATTCCTAATTACAATTCTAATTACAATGCATTTCCAAAACTATTCCAATATAGTTCTAATATTGCTCCAACATACTTCCAAATGTATCTCCAACATAATTCCAATATACTTTGAGCTGAATTCCATTTTATTTCCAGCATATTTCCAACATATTTTCAACATAATTTCTATTTTGCAATTTATTTCCAATGTATTTTGAATGTATATGCTAACATCCCTTACATTCCCACTGCATTCCCAGCATATTTCTTACATAGTTGCAGCATCATTTCTGTGCATTTCCAAACTATTTGTTTATATTTTCAATGTATTCCCAACATAATTCCAAAAAAAAATTTCCAATAAAGTATTTCCAACACAATTATGTAATTGCAATGCAATTCCAATTCCTGTCTATCCATCTATCCATCTTCCATACCGCTTACCGTACACAGGGTGGCGGGGGAGCCTGTAGCCTCTCCCAGGGAACGTGGGGAACAAGGCAGGGGACACCCTGGACGGGGTGGCAACCCATCACAGGGCACACACACATTCACAAACAATTTGGAAATGCCAGTCAGCCTACAACACATGTCTTTGGGCTCGGGGAGGAAACTGAACACCCCCCCCCCTTCAATTCCTGTCTATTTTCAACATATTTCCAACGTAATTTCTATATATTTCCAATATATTCTCAGAATAATTCCAACATGATTCCAGGCTATTTCCATATTTCCTGTCCTGAGTGGTTAATTTAGTCTCTTTGGGCTATAATTGTTAAAACACTTAGCAGTTTATGCAAATGCCTCATGAACTTATTGGACTATCGCTGACTTTTTAATGCTTCTGTGTGTATAAAGTGATGGTTGTAACATTGCGTGGGTTTGTTTTCTCTCGTTCCCTTGGGTTCTGACACTGCTGCGGTCCTCAGAAGCCTGGTGTCCTTGGCTCTCTCTGGCTTATTGTTAATGCACTGTGAGGACTGCAGAGTGACCATAAGCAATGCTGTGGTATAAAAATTAGAATAAGCAGGTACACAGGTGTGGTGAGGTGAACATGGAGCTTCATGCAGATTGAGTCACTTTTCATTGCTACAGTAAAACGTTTTTTGGTCTCGATTTAGGCTGTAACTGGTCTGGTGTAGCAGATGCCTTCGTGCATTTATCCTTGTATCTGTTTATCTGTTTCTCTGTGATATTTTTTTACATTTTTTTTATTGGAAACAGGTGCAGAAAGATTTTAATTCCAACCCTGGCATATTGGTCCATTGTTTGTAAGATACAAAAGATTAGAGGAAAATGGAATGTGTGTGTGTGTCTGTGTTTTTGCGAAGTGACTAATGTGTTAAAGAGGATGATAAATTACCGTTGGTGACAGTGAGTGTGACTGTTGGGGTGCTACATGCCCATAGAGCTTATGTGTGGATTTAGAATATTAATTTTGTGGTGGGTATAAAAATTATAGACTTAATCATGGCTTCAGTCAGAAGCTGTAATTAGGACACTAATGCCGCACTCGGTGTGTGTGTGTGTGTGTGTGTGTATGTGTGTGTGGGTGTATGTCTACCAGCTGGCTCTGTGAAGCATCCGTTTTATGTACTCTGCTTAATCCACCTTGTCCCTGGAGCGCTTGTGAAGCAGAACACTGGTTCAGGCTCTTCACTTTGCTAAGGGGAAATGCCTCAGACATGTAAATGCTTAAGGAGTTTGGAAACTCAGACCATTCACCGCCTGCATCAAGCAAGTTTGCGATGTAAAGAATTTGGCACCCTCAGGCATCGGGCCTCATTTATCATGCTGAATACGGTTGGATTTATTCGTAAATTGCTCACAGAAGCATTTCGAGAAGAAATATGGTGTTCCTGATAGTCTGTTTAGTTGCGAGTGTTCCTGAATTTGTGTAAGTTTGCATATTAGGACGCTCGCTCACTCACTCACTCACTCACTCACTCGACCTTGATTGATTATTTTAAAAATTGCATAATTGGCAATGAGTTGCTGAGATTTTATATACGGGTTATGCTGTCAACTTAAATCACTTATTTATTCAATTACACACCAGTTTAATGAATATTTTGTTAAACTCTGTGGTTTCCTATTAATGACTGGAAAGAAAGCAATCCAAAATAAATCCATACCCTATAAAAGGAGTGTCTATGGTAGTTGATGCACTGCAATGGCTAAGCTGCATTACTGGAAGACTGGAAGATGCATACCATGCTTAGGAGGCGCTCTATCACCATTTAGTCATCATTTTGTCATTTTCAGCTGACTTTGAGTGTTGCCTTTTATGGAGTTTTGTGGGCGTGGCTAAATGAAATTATGTTGCGCCATGAACTTTCTTAGTAATCTATGGCTGGTCTGTGTTTTCTCAACATGTGCAAACTGCTACGAGAAAATCTTGAGGGAAATTTTTGTCTGGTCTGGCAAAAATATTTACACCTGACTTTACTAAATGATTGATAAATGAGGCCCATGTGTTTGTATTTCAGCCTCTTTCTGTGCTGGTTGTAGTCACCTGTTCTCAGCCACATGAGCTTCGTTTGGCTGTGGTGACCTACTATGTTAGACTGTCTTAGGCTGTTGTGGCTGTTGTGATGTTAGATAGTGATGAATTATACTCAATTGTGTTTAGCTGTGCAGGGCTATGGTGAAATGTGTTTGGCTGTAATTGGCTATATTAAAATGATCGCCTTTGTTATGCTGGGCTTGCTTGTGATGGCCTGTGTTTGGCTGTAATAGTTTGTAGCAACATTTGTTTATCTCTGCTAGGCTGTGGTGAACTGTGTTTGGCTGTGATGGGTAATAGTGAACTGTGTTTGTCTGTGCTGTATAACGGTGACCTGTGTTTGGCTGTGCTGGGTAATGGTGAACATTGTTTGTGATGGTTTGTAACAACCTTTGATTATCTCTGTTTGGCTGTTCTGGGTAACGGTGACTTGCGTTTGACTGTGCTGGGTAATGGTGAACTGGGTATTGCTGTACTGGGTAACACTCAACTGTGTTTGGCTGTGCTGGGTAATGGTGAGCTGGGTTTGGCTGTGCTGGGTAATAGTGAGCTGGGTTTGGCTGTGCTGGGTAATGCTGAACTGGGTTTCACTGTGCTGGGTAATGCTGAACTGTGTTTGGCTGTGCTGGGTAATGGGGAGCTGGATCTGGCTCTGCTGGGTAATGGTGAGCTGGGTTTGGCTGTGTTGGGTAACGGTGAACTGGGTTTCACTGTGCTGGGTAATGCTGAACTGTGTTTGGCTGTGCTGGGTAATAGTGAGCTGGGTTTGGCTGTGCTGGGTAATGCTGAACTGGGTTTCACTGTGCTGGGTAATGCTGAACTGTGTTTGGCTGTGCTGGGTAATGCTGAACTGGGTTTCACTGTGCTGGGTAACGGTGAACTGTGTTTGGCTGTGCAGGGCAATGGTGAACTGTGTTTGGCTGTGCAGGGCAATGGTGAACTGTGTTTGACTGTGCTGGCTAATGGGGAGCTGGGTTTGGCTGTGCTGGGTAACGGTGAGCTGAGTTTGGCTGTGCTGGGTAACGGTGAGCTGAGTTTGGCTGTGCAGGGTAATGGTGAACTGTGTTTGGCTGTGCTGGGTAATGGTGAGCTGGGTTTAGCTGTGCTAGGTAATGGTAATTGCGGGGTTGATTATGGTGACCCTGTGATGGATTGTGTTGGTCTATGTGCTGCTGTTGTAAACTGTCTTGTGGCAAGGTTGTAAAGACCTGTGTTTGACTGTGCTGTGTGATGGTGATACGGCCATACTTGCCTCTGATGGGATTTGGTCACTTGCTGTGCTGAGAAAGAGCAGTCTTTAATTTCCCAGGGCTAGGGTGAGGTACGCTGTCTTCAGCTGAGGTACGCTTTGCTTGGCTGTGTTCAGCTGTGCTGAGTTTGACTCTGAGGAGAGCCTTGCCCGTGGAGAGCTGTGTCTTGTTTTGGGACATTCTCTGGTTATTCATTGAAAAATATGTTCAGCTGATGAGATTAGTGCTGTTACCAGATCCATCTGCTTGTCCTCCTCTCCTCTCTTCTCCTCTCCTCTCCTCTCCTCTCATTCACCTCTCCTCTACTGTTTCCTACTCCCAGTCACCCCCCACCTCCAAAGCATCCCTGCACACACACACGGCTCATTTCATATAAACTCCTGCATGTCACTGCAGTGGGCTGGTGGAGTGAGTGCGTGAGCGAGAGATTGAATTCCCACAGAGAGCTGAAGAGCGGGAGCGAGAGACTGGCGGAGGCAACGTCTGCGGGCAGCAGTCAGGGAACACGCTTGAGTGTGTGTACAGAGTAAGACGCGTGTGTGTATGTGTGTGTGCAAGCATAGTAGACAGAGCTGTGCTGAGCCATATGTTGTGCCTGCCTCTCATTTTCTCACTCTCGCTCTCGGATGATGAAGACTCGGTGGCTGTGTGAGATGGGGATGCGCTGAGAAACAGCTCTCGCTCTCATACACACTCTGGCAGGAAGAGCTCGGCAGCTCACAGCAGCGTGGCAGAGATACACACATGCCGCTTCTGTAACGTGACCGATGACAGAACACACTCAGCAGTCGCCGCGCGCTCTCAGCGCCGAGCCGAGCTCCACGGACAGGTGAAAAACCTAAACCTAAACTCCTGGAGATGTTCCTCAGGAGCGCTCGTGGATTCTCAGTGACTCTGTGTCTGCTGCTGCTCCTCTCACTTCCTCATCCCTCCTTCCAGGGCAGGATTAAGGGCAGATGGAACAAGGGGGGTAAGTCATGTATCTTAAGAGCTCCTCCTCTGGGTTCATGCATGGTTATGTTTGTTGTGTTCTCCCACCTGTGAGCAAGTAAAAGTGCTCACATTGTTACACATGTCTTGAAGAACTTGTCTCAAGAGAGACCATGGTTCAGTGGTGCTCGGAATTATTTTTGCTTGTTGTGTGATTTGGGGAATTGCTTATCTCCGTGTCTTGGGTGCTGAAAGTTGACTGCTCATGTCATGTGCATTTTAGACAAGCTGCTATTTTTGCATCCTGTCTCATCAACACCGGTGCTGTCCTGTCCCATCCTGAGCGCAGACACAACTTTAGTTTCTCTCTCTCTCTCTCTCTCTCTCTTTCTTTCTCTCTCTCTCTCTATTGAAAGCATGGGAAGGTCAAAGGGTCACAAAACTGTCTTTGTCTGACAGATCTGAGGTGATGCTAATAGAATGAAGGATGCAGCAATGATCCCACTGCTCACTGCTGTGATTTTTTTGGGTGAAAGCTCTTGCTCACCATGCATGTCAAGAGGTGTTAATAATTAATGCCCCTCCACCCTTTCCACCAAAGAGCCTCCTCCTCTGCCTCCTTATGTCTAATCCCCTTTGTCGGATTAAAGAGACCAGGAATCTTAAAGTGTGCTGCTGGACAGCAGATGAGTAGGCACAGCCATGCATCCCTGAAGCCCATGGCTCTTGGCTTCTACTGGAGATGTGGGAAACCACTGTTGAGAAGCTTGTTGAAGCCCCAGTGTGAGCTTAACCAGCTCAAATGGCTGAGTACAGCTCTCAAGTTTCGCTGCAAGTTGGGTCATCATTTGTCTTTTGGTTTCGTGTCTAATGCTAAAAAGTCTTTGTTTTGACTTCACTAATGTTTTCATTAATTGGACATGTTGTCCATCTCGCTACAAGTTTATTAGAAAAGAAAAACTTTGTATGTGGACATCATTCCTCGTGCGGATAAATCGATGATTCTATGACTGCACTGTTATTTAACCTTTATCTGACTTTTTAAAATGTATATATTCATTTTTCAGCACTGAATCTCTCTTCTGAATATCTCATTTTTGTAGAATGCATCTTTCTCTAATTGATTAACAAACTTGAAACTTTTTTTTTTTTTTTTTTTTTTTTTTTAAGTATAGTATTAGCAAGGACACAAAATGTGGTTGATTACCAATGATGCTAATGGCATGAGGACATTAAGGACTTTCAAACCATTTCCTTTCAGTCTATAATTTGGGTGCTTTCAAAGTGACCTCATCAGTCAATATCACATCACTGAAAATAAATGTGAAAATATACATTTCTTCTTCTCGTGATCTTCAGGAAATTCTGATCATGTGACTCCTGGAGTATTCCAAATATTTCATAGGGGTGAATGTGTTCAGGTAACAGTGCTAAGTCAGTACACTAAAATGTACATTTTTCATGACCTACAATGGACGATTTGTGGACAGTGTAGCTGTAGAGTGCTGGGATAGACATAACTGCTGTCCTACTTTTACTTTACATACAACTTTGTGAAAGTAATGTAGTATCAGTGGGGAAACAAATAGCAACCCAATCACCCAAATAGGCCTAAATGTCCTTGAACACTGTCCATGCACAGCGTGACTGTGTGTAATTTGAATATTTCTCTCTTATCACTGGTGACGAGCAGGAAAAAATCAGGAGCCATCTCAATTTCGTGTACTCAGTTATTTTAATCGGGTTCTGGGGAGTGCAGCAAATATATGTGGAATCTTTGGTCTGTGGTGAGATGGAGGCCACTGACCTCCCGCAGATCTATTAGGGTATGTTTAGCTGAGCAGTCAGTGAGAACTGGAGGAATATCTGGATTATGGTTCCATCATACACTTCAAAAGCTGTAATTTACCCATGGGTATGATACGATCAGCTCGAAATGGATGCATATTTATGGATATAGTGCTATTACCAGCAAGAGATGATGTTCAACACGTGAGTGCCATTTTACTTGTTGGAATGTGTGTGCGTGTGTGTGTGTGTTTGTGTGTGCAGGTGTACGTGTGCTTATGGAACTAGTAGGCTCTTTGCCTGGTCATAGATTTCATTTATTTTCTTTATTTACTGGAAAATGTACTTTTTTTTTTACATTTACTTTTTTTTTTTATTAATCTACATGCTAATGTTAATATGATTGCACCAACATACATTTAGTCTTAAGCTACTGGGATTTTATTAGCAATTGTTTATTTCCATAAGTTATTTGATTAGATTGCCAAAGTCTTTAACTGACTTTCACTATTGTTAGGATAGTGGAGTGAATTGAAGTGAAGTGACTTGTGGCCAAGTGAGGTGACCATACTCAGAATTTGTGCTCTGCATTTAACCCATCCAAGTGCACACACACAGTAGTGAACACACACACGCGGAGCAGTAGCAGTACAGTAGCACCACCCGGAGCAGCAGTTTTTGCTGTAGCGCCCGTGGAGCAGTTGGGGGTTCGGTGCCTTGCTCAAGGGCCTCACCTCAGTCATTCACTCCCCCCACCTACAATCCCTGCCAGCCTGAGACTCGAACCCACGACCTTCAGGGTTGCAAGTCCGACTCTCGAACCATTCGGCCACGACTGTTGTGGTAGTCTGGGAACACCCATCAGATGTCGGTGTGGATGAATTCTGGACAAAGCACCAACAAAGAGTATGTTTCTAAATCGAATCTTGCTTTGGATTTCTTTCTACAGAGATGATGTTCTTCCACAGCAAATGAAAAAAAAAAGTCACTGTGCCTAAAGGATGACTAAGACCTTGCTAGCTAAGTGTGATCGCCTCACATGGTGAACATCTTTTTGCTCAAGTTATTGGATAGATATATGCCGCGGGCACAGCAGAATGGGCATACGCTTAATAAACTGAGTTTGTAATTAGATACTGACTGTCGAAATATCTTTGATGATCCTGCACGGCAGTCAAACTGAAATTGTTAAATAACTTTAGGTAATTTTCTCCTTTTTCACTTTTAGGAGGAAGCCGAATTAATTTTCTTTTTCAAAATCTCTGTTGTTGTTTTTTTTTAATCTAAACATTTGGAATGCGCAATGTGACTATCATATTTCAACATACTTGAAGACAGTTTGTGATATTTGCATGTACTACAGAAGTCAGAAGAGCAACATCTGAAAATGATGTGCAACGAATACATTTATTAAACATTTAACAGATATGTCATTAGTGATGCTGAGAATGTTCTCTCTTGTTGCTTAAGTCGATTTTCTGTTCCTGGATAGAACATTAAAATGATTGAAATAAACCGAATGATGTCCAGCGTGACAAGCTTGCCAACCTTTTCTTTGCTTAAGAGTTTTTTAGTTCAGTGTAAACCAGTGGTTCTCACACTGGGGTCCAGGGGACCCCAGGGGTCTGTGAAGTACAGCCAAGGAGTCAGTGTTACACTGGTGGAAATTTCAACCTGCCATTAATGTCAACTTGGACCTACCTTATGTGATTTGTTAAAAAGTTCAGGAATAAAAAGCTCAATAGCTCCAGTCTTACGGCAAATTATTTATCATAATTCAAACGTGGTTAATATTCATCTAGTTGGATGATGTTTCTAAAACTGTGCTGGTGTGGCGTGTGAGATTTATTTTACAGTGATGGGATGCATGGATGAGAATCTCCTGTCTAAACCACCTAATTAAAAAAAAAACAAACAAAAAAAAACCTTGCCTTTAATCCTCTGGTGGATAGAAAATGTTTATCATTTTTTTTAACACAATATGATTTACAATACATAGCACATGTAGTATAAAATAAGAACCCAAGAGAAAATTGTGTAAAAACACAAGTGAGATTTGCCTAATGGACCATATATATATATATATATATATATATATATATATATATATATATATATACACTAGCC
>CM074987.1:21547317-21567801 GCA_037576825.1 Pangasius krempfi
CTCTGTGCAGGACACTCGAATTCTTCCACTCCAACCTTCACACACCATGTCTTCATGGAGCTCGCTTTGTGCACAGGTGCATTGTCATGCTGGAACTGGATTAGTTCCAGTGAAGGGAAATCATAATGCTACAGCGTACAAGGACATTCTATACAATTGTGTATTCCAAACTGTGTGACAACAGTTTGGGGAAGAACCACATATGGGTATAATAGTCAGGTGTCTACAAATTTTTGGCCATATAGTGTAGTAGGGCCTAGAGACCATTTAATTGGACTATCATGAAGTTTTGCCTAGATATGAATCATCCAAAATCATTTGATGAACTAGTGATGAACTCCAAAATGAAAATGAGAATAATCTCCAAAACGTTTTCCCCCTCCAATATTATGTGTCCAAACAATAAGGGATGTATAGAAAAAGCTCTGAAACACCAATTTTGATTGGTGACGTCATCTAGTGACCATGCTTAACACCAAATGGTGTCTAATGGTGTCAGGTTATTCAAATGAAACGCTCCTCACCCTGCACAGGTCACAGTGCAACCACGAGAAAGAGATCCCTCAAGGAATTGCAGGCAGTTTTTCATCCAATCAGAATTTTTCTGCAGTTGTTAGAGAACCTGACGCGCTCGAGTCTAAAAACAGTCATCTTTCACTTTCAATCAGAGCTGACACGCTGCTTTCTGTGCACTTCTCCATGCGGCGTCCCACTCCGAGCACTTACTTCTACCCGCAATGGTCTCTAAGCAATGAAACTTTTAAGACATCAGAAGGTTTTTTTTTTCTATTTCAGGGTCACCATTAGCTTGAATAATGCATGGCTGTGGGGAGGAGTGGCTCAAGGCCTGTGGAGCACAGAAATGCATTCTTGGGTTAAATTATACATCATTATCACAGCTGGTGAGGTTTCTACTGATGACACAAGTACATCTACATCCTTCTTCTTTTCTGTGCTTCTGTCTTGTTTAATAGTAGAGATGGTGAAGTGTTATTGTATGGACTAAGCATGGACAAGTTATTAATTGGCATCTCTACAGAAATTCCAGAGAAATTAGCAATAAGCATAGACCTTTCAAGTCTTAGGGCACAAATTCAAGCTGCATATTGGTTAACGAGGGGTTAAACATGTGTGTGTTCCTGTGTGATAGAGTTTTGAGACTTGTTCAGATGGAGAAAGTTTTAATAGTTAAAAGAAGCTCATGGGGCTTTAAAGCTGAAATTCACTAATACGGAAATGCGAAGGTAGACGTACAATAGGAAAGATGATTGCGTATTTCTGCCGTCTGCATGAGCTAAGTAAAGAGGAGAAGCATTTCTCGCTAATGCATAATTAAACCCTCGTCTAAGCAGCAGGAGAGCTTTAGATGGAGGATGACGGTCTTGTTGACTTGCTGGAAAGGAGAGTGTGCAGGGTGAAATACAGGCGGAGTCCACTTTATTAGTTTCTTTGGAAAATCTTGCATCAGCAGCATGAAACTGCGAACACTGCAGGTGTATCTGACACCCACTTAAATTTGGAGGAATGGAAAAAAGAAAAGAGACGAGGCACTATTTAAAATAAACAATCCAATATGATAAATCATTTTATTTAACAGCAACAATTTAACACTTCCCTTTTTAGACTAAATGTCAAACATTTCAGCCATCTGAAGAAAGACACTACTTGAACACATTGAATATAATAACAATCCTGTATGGCCAGCACATAAACCATGCAAGGTCAAAACATCATCTCTTTATACCGCAGCGCTGCTGAACTCTTGATTCTGATTGGGCAGATGGGGTGATTGTGGTGATTTTCTATAAGAGCAGCTCTGTGGAGCTGCAAATCCCAGGTTTATATTAATGCATGTGTTTTAATATGTTACCGTTTCTGTAGTAATCAAGCTATAGAAATATTCTATAGATTGATCGGTTCTATAGTAACCAATCAGATTCAAGAATTCAGCCATGCTCTAGTATTAAAAAAAAAAGCATTTCTTTAACATTTATGGAAGGAGTCTCCAGTGTCAGTGCTTTGTAATAGTCAGAGGTAAAGCTGTAATCAGGGTTAGAGGAGTTTGTTTATGATTTCTCAACAACATGATAAGATGCTTTTTTTTTGTGTGTGTGTGTGTGTGTGTCTTATTAACTTCAAGAGAGAGAAAAACGGAGAGGCTGGAAATGCTTGCATTCCGTGTCGTCACTACTCTCACTGAGGGGGAAAAAAGTATTGGCACCCCAGGACCATTTTTCCATCGCGGGACCTCAAATTTAATGTCTAATGATCAACGGAAATTCTATGAGCTATTACATTACAACTTCTACCACTATACTAGTAATAATACTCTTTATTATTTATATAGCCCCCTTCAAGCACTTAAAATGCAGACCAAAGTGCTTTACAATGTGATGTATAAAAAAAACAAAAAAAAAAAACTCAAATTAAAATACAGAAGGTAGTCAAAAATAAAATGAAGTAGGTAAATATTAAGCAAGAAATACAAAATATAACTATATAAAATATAACATATATATATATATATATATATATATATATATATATATATAGTAAAAAGGGTGTTAGAGTAAAAGTTCAATGAAATAGAATAAAAGTATTGTAAATGTAACATGCTAGTAAAAACAAGGCAAATAATAAAAGCTAATTAAAAGTTTTTTTTTTTTTAGTTATTAGTGTTGATTAGGGGGTTGCATACTTGATTAGTCGACTACTTGTATTTATCACTAGATCATAATCCATACATTGAGTGGTCTGTGTAGGTATATGTTTGAGTGTAGCTTTTTAAAAAATAAAATCTTTTTTTTTTTTTTTTTTAATTTTACATAATTAACCCATAAGACCTTCTTTCACACTACTTGGATCTAATGATGAATAAATTTCAGGCCATCAGCAGTCACGCTGATAGATGGAGATAACTGGTCTTTAATCATTTACTTTCACATTTAATACATTAAAGTCTCATACACTTGACTCTCGTACAAGGCGATTTATCATTTAGTGGAGATCTGAGATCCAGCCCCCATCTTATCATCTGACTTCTAAACAAAACTGGACTACAGGATTGAATAAGCCTGAGAGCTTCTGGAATATTTTGAAAATGTAATGCGATAAGTAGCATAAACCTCCTAAGGTCCAATCCAAAATTATTGGCAAAGATTATTGTATAAAATAAACATGACACTAATATTCTGATATTTCCACTCAGAAACTTGCAATTTTTTTCAAATAATGATTTTGACAATAAAAGAATTGACACCCTCACGTGACCCTTAGTATCCTTACCTGTCAGAGGGTATTTTTCAGATAAGAACCCGTTGCACTTTACAGAAGCCTAGAAAAAAACATTTTGAATGGAGAAGCCCTTTAACCACCCAAAGAACCCCTGAACCCTTTTTTCTAAGAGTGTAGAACTTCAAAACCCTTTTTTTTTCCCCCATAGAACCCCTGAAGATTACTTTTTCCTAAGGGTGTGGAATTATCAGGAATAACTAGATACTTTATTATTGTTGTTATTGTTGTTGTTGTTGTTGTTGTTATTATTATTATTATTATTATTATTATTATTATTATTATTATTATTATTATTATTATTATTATATTACACAATTGTACCACACTGTTTAATGCACTCTGAACTGCATTCCGGTGCTATTTCTACCTTCACTGTAATATAAATTACAACCGAGTCCACTAGTTTCTGCTTGTGGTGCAATATTTGGATATTAAGATGGTCATCGTGTTGTGTGTCATGTTGTCTGTGACTTGTCTGCTGTAAACTGTGTTGAATGCATCATGCTGTGACCAAACACCAAGAAAAATTGCTAATTCATGTAAATGTATATGGTCAGTGTCAATTGATTCTGAGTCTGAATTGGTAGCCATCAAAAGAACCCTTTTTTTCTAATAGTGTTAAACCAGTAATCATCTGAAAACCTTTTTTTAAAGTGAGTGTTGAACCAGTACCATCCAAAGAATCCTTGTTCTAAGATTTTAGAACTAATAACTGTCTAAAGAACCCTTGAGGAACACTTGAGCATTTTTAATTTAAATCTTTATGATATTTAATAAATGTCAGTCTATAAAGATACCTATGGAATTTAATCAAAGACCAAAAAAACTGAAAATAGCATTTTGATCTCTTTGTTCTGCTGGAGAACCTGCAGATTCTTAAACCTGATCACAGAGATAAGAAGTTTAGAAGATAAGATGTCAGGCAGGTGTGAGTGTGACTGTGGTAATAATGCTGCTGTGTTTCTCTTTATTTTGAGTTTCTGCTTAAGAGCCTCTCTGTTCTCACTGAGCTCATCTTCACAAACCAGCCACCTTCCATTCATGTCTCTTGTGTTGTATTAGAGCATTTACTGTCCAATTTATCACGCTCGCTTTGTCTGGCCTGAGAAAAACACATCGCTGATTACTTAAGGCCTGGTCAGTTGGAAAGAGTGTGTGAAGAATATTAAATAAGCAGAAAGAAAAATCACACAATGCCTTGCTGACTTACATGGACATATTCAGAGTCTGAGACATGGGCAAAGTTCCTCACAATCAGAGTTAGCTTACGCAGCTGCTTAAGTTGATTTTCTGGGTTCCACTTTCTGATTATACAAATTGCATCACATCTCCGAGGTTGCCAGATTTTTCTTTAGGAGAAGTGTCCAAGACAGGAGTTTAAGGCATTAGGGGCAGTCGTGGCCTAATGGATAGAGAGTCGGACTTGCAACCTGAAGGTGAACCTGAAGGTCGCGGGTGTGAGTCTCAGGCCGGCAGGGATTGTAGGTGGGGGGAGTGAATGACCCTCAATACCATAACTGAGCTGAGACCCTTGAGCAAGGCACCGATCCCCCAACTGCTCCCCGGGCGCCGCAGCAAAAAAGGCTGCCCACTGCTCCAGGTGTGTGTGCACTGTGTGTGTGTGTGTGTGTGTGTGTGTGTGTGTGTGCACTTGGATGGGTTAAATGCAGAGCACAAATTCCGAGTATGGGTCACCATACTTGGCCACAAGTCACTTCACTTCATTTGGCATTTATGGCATTTGACAGACACCCTTATTTGATCATTTTTCATCTCATTTTTACCACTGAGCAGTTGAGGGTTAAGGGCCTTATCCAAGGGCCCAGCTGTGGTAGCTTGGTGGGGCTCAGATTTGTGCTCATGACCTTTGAAGCAGAAGTCCGAAATCTTAACCACTGAGCTATCACTGCACTGGGGTTCCTCAATAGCATCTAAAATCGAAAATAGAGTGAAGAAAAAATAGGGTTTTGTTTCTTTGCTGTCAATCGTAATACAATGTAACATAAAGTAAGAGGGAAACCATTTAGAAAGCTAGAAGTGAAACCATCCAAAGAACCCCTGAAAAACCCCTATTTTCTGAGAGTGCAGAATTAGTTACCACCCAAAAACCATATGAAGAACCTTTTTTTTTTTTTTTTTTTTCCCCTACGAATGTGGACCTTTCTTGACTGTAGAACCCCTGAGAAGCTTTGAAGAGTGTAGGCCAGTAACCAAAGTCCACTTAGCTTGCACAAGTCCTGTGCAAGATTCTGAATAGCGCTTATGTCTGTAGTTATGTCTGAGGCCTAAATGTGCTGATGAAATTAAATCAGTAGTGTTTTTAGTGTAAGATACCATCATACAGTCGTAGTTCATTAGATGGTGTAAATGGTATGCCGTTGTTTTTCCTCAACGCACAGAGTTGTTAATTGCACCATGATCTGCCCCCACTGTGTCTCTATATGTCTTTTCTGCTGTTGAGGAGACGCACAGTGACACGGCACGAGTGATAAGACAGCCTCGTCAGTTTTGAGCGATGGCAAAAGAAGTGCACATTGAGCCTGGATTAAGAGTTTAATGACTGGTAAAATTGTAGCGCTTGCATTCAAGGTGACCCCGCTGAGGTGATGGCAGCCAGAGCAGCAAACGGAGGCTGGGGTGTGCTGACAATAATCAGTCCTGCCTTCTTTTTTTTCCTTTCTCTCTCTCTCCTCGTAGCTGTCACCTGCACCATGCACCGTCACCAAGGCCCAAGCCATGTAATTACACTTTTATTGGCTTTTGAGAAGACCGAACAATTCATCCACACACGATTCTGCGCTTAGAGACACGAGGCAAAGTGCATATAGATCATACTTACAGATCAAGTCAAGGGTACCGAGGGAAAGTGGAAAAAGGATCGAGTGTCCTGAGTTTGAAAAAGGATTGAGTTTTGATTTAGTGTATATAAAACCGGCTGAAATTAAGGTTACGCACACTTATCAGCATCGTTGGAAATCACACTGATAAAACATGGATAATTCCACTTACAACATTATACAGGAAAACTGGATTCGTGAATGTGCGTATATATGGGTTCTAGGGGGCGCTAATCTCTCGCTGGACTTAACTGGAAGAAGCATGTTGAGGTGCCAAAATTGTTATACTTGTATAGTTTTTTTTTATTTGGTATTGAGGAATTGCAGGGTCACGGTGGATCTGCAGGTTATCGGAAGCTCACTGGGGGCGTGAGGTGGAAATACACTGAGGAATCTAAATGTAGCATTTTATTCCCATAAGAGTGTTTATTCTGGCAACACATCAATGTTATAATGGAAATATGATGATCTTTGCACTATGGACATATTTAGGCGAACCATTCCATACATGGACTAAGATTCCAACATGGAGCTGTAGCATTTACTATTACAGTGATACGGGAGACACCGGAAAACTACACTTTTCTGCTTTTTCAGTTAAAGCAGCAGTAAGATCTATCACAAATAATGTATAATTTGCAGAAAAGCTAAGACACACTTGCTTCTGGTTGCAGCTACTTTCACTTTACGCCGACTTTTTCTGTAAAAGCTGTAAATTCACAAGCCTCGGATACGTGAGCCAACGGACTCTGGTTGGTTTAAAAAAAAAAAAAAAAAAAAAAAAAAAAAGGAAAAGCTTCTAATTATTAAGTAGCATCACACTGGACTTTTGTCCTGTTTTCACATTTGGAAAAAATAGCTAAAATATGGTACAAAATTGGGTTGTACCTGGTATCCTCTAAGCGTTGGTTGGTTTGTCTCCCTCCTTAAAACCTTAGAACAGAAATTTTTCCATTTAGATCTTGTTTATAAAGTTACCACCTTTCCACAGACCCCTGGAGGAACCTTATAACTAAGAGTGAAGTTCTTGCTGTAGCTCTGACCTTTTCAGCTTTATAGTTTTAGCCTGATAAATGTATCAGCACGGATGGTGTTTGTGAGCCACAAATGAACCATTTCACTTATGAGCGGTGATGTTAACACCATCTCACAGTCCCATGATGTGTTTAGGAGTCATGAGGAAACACATGTTTGATGATATTACTTCAGGATGTTACAGCAGGTCTGCTATTTGCACTCAGCGTGGATAGACAGGCATTAGCGAGTGCGATAGTGACACCTGAGAGTTGGGCTTCGCTGCCAGAGCCAGACTCGACACCATTAGCTGGGGTGATGCATTAAAGTTCTGTTCCGCGTGTAATTTGTTTTCTCTGTCAAGGTGATGGATGTCTTGTTCAGCGGCGCTTCCTGTGTGTTGTGAGAAAATAAATAAATAAAGCGAGGAAGAAAACAATAGCTCCGGGACATTGGTAAATGGGCTTAAAAAATGTTAGAAGAAGATTTTTTTTTTTTTGTTGTTAACAGGGTGTGTATTTTTTGGAAGGTTCATCGACAAGGATAGCAGCAGGAGGGCTGGTGCCTGTAATTAAAGGTGAAAAGGTAATGTGGGAGAAGGAGGAGGAGGGTAAACGAGTGGCATGAATGACGTGCAGGCTGGTGACAACATGATGTGAATGGTTTCCTCTGGATATGTGAGTGTGAATGAGAGGTGTGTTGTGGCAGGGGTATTTATCACCTGCCATTCTCACTGGAAACCTGCGGCACCTCACCTTCACAGCACCTTACGTGTCACAAATGTCTCTCTCTCTCTCTCTCTCTTTCTTTTTTTTCCCTCGCTCACCTCCATCCATTTTTAGCCCTCAATGCTTTGCACAGTTTAAACGCTAAACCGGATTGGCAGGTATTTGCTGAAGCTGGGGTTTTATGTATTTAACACATCTCAGCAATCCCAGCATTACAGGTATGACATTTAAACTCATATTGAATTGCAAAGTGTCTAATTGCCTGAACAAGCTTAGCATGAGGGAGACAGTTTCACAAATATTTAACATTATACCCCAGCCCGGTTGATTTCTTGATTCTGATTGGTTAGATAAAATTGGTGTATTCATTTTCTACAACAGCAAGTCTGAGAGTAGTCGTCTGCAAATTACAGGTTTATATTAATGTGCTGATTCTAATACGCTGTAGTGTACAGGAACTTGTTTGGTGGATGCTCCACATAAACGGTTAAGTATGGAATAATGCAAAACAGACCATGTGTTTTTATATGAAAATAATCCACGCAGACGTGGTGTGGTACAGTCCCACGCACATAATAGCATCATGTCACATCAGGAACTACTGTCTGAGCCATGAAGCTATGCAAAAATAAGCACACTTTCTGACCAATCATCAGATTCAGGAATTCAGCCGTAATATAGTATTTAAAAAAACAAAACAAATTTTGCAGTTAATTCTGTTAAGAGACATTTAGACATTTATTTCTGTTTTTGTGACAATGTCCATTGTTAAAAGTGCTATTCAAATGAATAGAATTGAACTGAATTGAATTTATTTAGCATTTATGGAAGGAGTCTCCAGTGTTAGTTCTGTATAGCAGTCAGAGGTAAAGGTGTAACTTTGTGGTTACAGCTTTATCGTATCTCTGTGTAGTATGCGTTAGTAGAAGCAAATGCATTAACTCGGTGTTTGCTTTATTTAGGACAGTCCAACAATCATAATCATAATTGGTGTCTGTAGCCCGGGGGGTTGTATCAATCAAGGATAATCCATAATCAGAAAATGGGAAAACGGACAAAGGTCAAAATCAGGAAGTATAAAACTCACAAACATGGCTTGGACTTAAAGTAACAATAAATGCACTATAAGACTTACGAAAATAGCTATGACGCAACAGTGTATAAATATAGACGAGCTAATTAAGGGCAAAACACGGAACAGGTGAACACAATAGGGCAACAAACCAGATACAGGACCAAAGACAAAGAAACAAAGACACATGGCAATGTAAACAAAAGCACATGATGTAAAAGCAGGGAAAGTAAATAAAAAGTGTTGGCCAATTCCCTTAGTGTAAGATTAATAAAAAGTTTTTATAATTATAAATAATTAAGTCGAAGGTGGTAGCAGTAACTCCGCTTCATCACACCACCAGAACCATGATGATTGTCCTGTAACAGCACATCCCTAAATGGTTTATTCCTTACTCATCAGCCTTACGGAAGTGACATTACATGGACAGAGTGAAATTCAAAGACCTTTGCATAAGATATTAAGATATGTGTTTTGGTGTAAACAATACTGAGAAAAAAAAATCTTGTGTGGTGTTTTTTTTAAGAATGGTCACATTTCTGAAATATTCCTTCACATAGCACAAAAATTACAGCTGAAATAGAAATAAACTATAAGCTAAAAAGAGATCAACTTAAATATAGGTTTAAGTGTGTACTTTAAAGACTGATTTTGTTCTGCAGTAGGGTTAACATCTAATTGTCCAGGTTTTATTCAGGAGAGAAAATAATTGTTATATGGTCAACAACAGCTTATAGTCTACAGCAAACATGGTGCAGTGTAACTAACATATAAATCAGTGGATTACATGTCGTAGCTTTTCAGTACATGATGGAAAAAAAAGGATTATCATGAATGAATTGTTGTGGATGAATTGCAATTCACCCTCTAGTCTAGTTTGTAATGTTCAGCTCATGATGGGGCCAGACTAGCATTAGCCTGAGCTGGCCTTGCTGGTCAAAGATAAATCCTTGACCTTGAGTGAATACATGCACTTTCACAAGACCTTTCATTCTACACATGTGATTTACAGTGTTCACTAAATGACTCAAAAGTGCTGAATGACGTTCTGTGAAACATGGCATATGTCTCACTGAGTCTAGATACAGAAATGAGCTAATCTGAGAGTCATATTTATAGAAGTTAACTAATGTAACTAATCTGACAGGATTTTTTGTCATTGATATATTTCAGTAATAATAATAATCATCAATAATCATCATTGACATTAGCCAGCTAGCTAGAATTTTCCAATCTAACAGGATTTACTACTAACAACAGCCAGCTAACCAGTCATACAGTTACAATACGAGAGTCAACGTCCTACTCACTACAGCTCAGGGACATTTACGCTGCTGGTGATGATAATGCTTTGCACACCACCCAGCACACATACTGTATGTCGCCCTATTAGATCAGTCATGTTGTGTGGCGCATTTAATGTCTTGTGTTTGATTTATTTCACTGACCCCGTGATTTGTATTTATTGTCTTGTCCATTATGCACTGCCACTTTATCTTCTTCAAATGTTGTCGTGCGTGTTCACTGCAGTCTGTGACTTCTGTAATGATGCACCAAGGCCTTACAGAAAACGTTATTTTGTCCTACTACTGTGTACTTGTATATGGCTAGAATGATGATAAAAACTCTAGCTAGCTACAGGCTAACCTGACATGATTTCAGACAGGATCTTAATCATAATAATCATAACAATAATAATCTTCATTGTTTATATTAGCCAACTAGCTAGAACTGGCTAACCTGAGAGAATTCTTCAGAGAATTCTTAATCCATGATTGTTCGTAATCTTATCTAACATACTATTAGCCAGCTAGCTGACATGAGCTAATCTGACAGGATTTCTGGGAGGATTTTTGTCATATTGATGTATTTTAATAATCTTCATTGTTGACATTAGCCTGCTAATTTAAAAGGATTACTAATATTAGCTAGCAACAGATAACCTGACAGGATTTCTGGGAAAGATTTAATCATGAATGTTCATAACCTTTTCTGCTAACATACTATTAGCCAGCTAGCAAACATGAAATACCATGACAGGATTTTATTCAGGAATGTTCATATACTAACGCTAACAAGACTTTTTTTTTTCCCCTTATGTACAAGACATCCTGTTCTGATCTCATATGCAGTTGGTATTGAATATGTAATGTACAGAACACTTGAATAATCAAGGACAAATGCATGGACAGGAAGAATGCTCATTAAACATGACATTATTTTGAAATTCTTTTCAGTCAAATAAAATGTTTATTTTATGTTGAGCATGAACAAGATGTATAATCTGAAATATCTGTAGTTTTAGTAGTTATAATGTACTGGCTTTTTTCAGTGGTTGAACTGTTGGGGGGATAAGTAAATAAGTAAGTAAGTAAATATATAAATAAATGAAAATGAAAGGGGAAGGCAGGTTCATACAGTGTGGATGTGTAGGTTGCATAATTTAGCAGCAAAGAACCCATTACAACCATGTGACAGTATAATTAAATACAAATTAGCATAAAATGCAAATGAACTCTAAACATTAATTTAAAAGTATGAAAGTATAAAAGGCAATTTTATAAAAAGGATGATTTGTCTATTTTTTTTTTTTTTTTTTTTTTTTTTTTTTATGTGGAAGCCATCCCCTTGCCTTTGACCTCAAATCGAGCCCATTTGTTTTTCTGTTTTAAAGCTTGAACCTTCATTCTGTGAACCGGATCTTGGATGCCGCCACATGCTTCTGTTTGGTTTTTTTCATACTTAGAAGTGGAGGCATGTGAGTCTACTGTCACGCAGCTTCTGCTTCATCTCTGTTTACACACTGCAGAGATAATGTGTGACAACTGAATCTCTTCACTCGTCTAATCCATGGAGCCACGGATGAAATCTCATTTAGGGATCAGGAGCAGTGGCATCGTTTTCCCGATAAGAACCTGCAACTCTGCAAGCAGCGGCTGGCACCAGCCATTCAGCACAAACACCATTTGGCAGAGCCCGAGACGTAAAACCAGCCCTATTTCAATTAATGGAGCAACACCTCAGCTTCTCAGGACTGTGTTTGCCAGACTGGATCGTGCCGTATAATCTCCTCATTTATTCTCAAAGCAGTCTATTAAGGCGTGAAATGATGCCAAGCAAAAAGAAAAAGCACGCCCTTCTCGACGAGTCAAGGATTATTCAAATGGGGAGCTCTAAGACAGTGGGTTCAGACTGTTTTATTTTTACTTTGCTCTTGCTTTCCTTTTTCATGTGAGAATGGAGCCACATCACGAATCAGAACATCTGGCAGCTTGATACGAGTTAAAACAAAATGGAAAATGTTGGCATCCGGTGTATTGTGAACACATGATAAATCGATATACACAGGTTTAAATTAACGCGCTCGCTCTAATACTTCTATCGTTTCTATAGTAACAACTCATTCACAGGCGAGTGCTCCACATAAACGGATTAAAAATGTCTGCAATTGTAGTGATATTGTTAAGTTTTATACAAGGAGACGTATATTTAGCGATTAGCAATTCTGGAAGGAGTCTCCGGTGTCAGCGCTTGTAATAGTCAAAGGCGAAGCTGTTAAAGTTAAGTTTTTAAATCTTCATGAAAGAGTTGTTTACATTTTCAGTTTTTCTTTTGTGAGGGAACAACTATTTATAGCTGCTATAACATAAGTGATAATAGGAACTAACTTGTTTCAGGGATGTACCACAACATTAAATGTAACTATAAATGGATAAACACGAAATATGTTGTTCTTTAATACGTTGCTGTGGTATTAGAGGAATAAAACATTTCAGGAGATGTTATGGGCATTAAATCAACTTTTTAGTGGTAGCAGAAATTCCACTTCACTTCATCACACCACAGCAATCACTGAATATTTTCCTGTTACAACATGTCCAATCTTATTAGGAAGCAGGGTCAGAGTGATGGGTGGGTCATGATTATATTGCTTCTAGAGTAGAGAGGGTTAAAGGTATTACTCAAAAGCTCAACAGTGGCAGCTTGGTTGTGCCAGGGCTGGAGCTCACAACTTTGTGATCAGTAGCCCAGCCCTTAAACGCCGAGCCACTACCATGCCAAACGTTTAATGTCTTCCCACTACCTAAACTCCACCACATTGCCTGTTTTCCCATACATGCTAATAACCTGCACCTCTTCAGTTATTCTCGCTTACTCTACGATACCATCTGAATGCACACACTGCATGCCAAGTCAGCTTCTTGCAGGTGCAATGGACTTCAGAAGGAACCTTACTTCCCATGAAGCTGAACTCCAGAGAGATGCTACTCCTTGGAGGAGTGAAGTGGCTCAGGCAGCCTGACTGAATTTTGATGGTCGTGCTCAATCACGCACAAATAGCTGCTGACTGGCATTGTTCGAAACACATCACCCTGATGGTACCATTTGCACAACGATTACTTTGGTGCATGTTTTGAAAGGAGGCCAAGATTCTTGGCTCTTCTTGAAACAGTCTAAATAATGCACTTCACTAATGGAAACAAAATAACTCTGTTATCAATGTGAATTTATAATGACGCAACAAGCAATTAGCACATTTACACAGCATTTCGTGTAATGAATCTCATGAAATATTGACCGTTCACCAGTTGCTTCGTCTTTTTTGCTAGATAACTGTGGTTAGCATTAAGCAGCAACTGATTGCAAATAGATGCACATGAAAGCACAGAAAAATGTAGTCTGTGTAAAATTAAAAAAACTTCCAGATGTGCTGTTATGGGCAAATAATCATGGGGTTGATGTGATGAAGTGGAGTTACTGTTACCACCCCAAAGTTGATTATTTTACAACAGCATGTTCCAAAGTATTTTATTCCTCTTATACCACTGCAATACCACTGCAACTTTCTGATGATTACAACAGTTTTTATTAAAATGTGACGTGCATTTTTATCAATTGATAGTTGCATTTAATGTTGTAAAGACAGCAATAAACTGTGGCCGTGATGAAAGAATGTTTTCACCCCTTCTGAGAGTTTGGTCTTGGCTGCAACATCTAGAGAGCTTCGAATTTGCAAAGTCGAGAAGATTCGAGAGTGATGTTTTGATGCGATTTGTCTGGTTGCAATAGTACATAGTATGAGTGAATATAAAGAAGCTATTTGTCAGAACCAAGCTGAAATTACATATTAAAAGCTGTAAAAGTTAAGCAAAGATAAAGAGCATCCTACTGAGTTCAAAAGCACAAAGCTTTTCTACTGACCCGCATCCCACGCCTTTCTGATCTTAGGAAATCCATCATAAAAGCATGAAAATGGTGACGAGCTGTGCGAATGGATACCTGATCATAAATAATTCAGAGCTAAGCTGCGCATGTTGGAGTGGAACATAATAAGGGGAGCTCCATGTGTGTTAACACTGTGTGTGTGTGTGTGTGTGTGTGTGTGTGTGTGTGTGTGTGTGCAAGAATAGCTGCTTGAAGCAGTTAGAAGAAATAATGCTTTCTTTCACATCATGGTTTGCCTTCACACAATCACCCCTGTGGCAGGAGCTCTTTGACACCCTGTCGCTCTCCCTTATGGAAGATGTTTAAGGAAGGAGCGTTGGTAAGGGAGGGTTGTTTTGTTCCAGTGGATGATGTCCCTGTTGCTGTGTTATCTCTCACACTGCACTGATCTCCATCTCCCTCCCAGACAGTTATATCTGACTTGCTCTCTCAAGCATGTGGCTTCTTTATGTAACCCATACTACTGAAACACTGCAGCTTCAGATTAGAGCAGCTGGCATTATCTTCTTATATTTTTTCCCCCAAGTGAAATGATAAAGACGAAAGAGAGATAAAAAAAAACAGCAGGAATTTGCTGTGTTTATCTCATACTAGCTTCAAATATGAAAAAACAAGTTCAAAGCACTTCCATGTTTTCTCAGGGGTCAACATGAGAATGCGCTCAATCGTGTGCAGAACAAACCAGTTCAGTGGGATTTTATTTGGTGACTTAAACGTATCACCCTTCAAAGCGTGCAGATTTAAGGTGAGCTTAGCTGAGAAGGGATTTAACAGATCAATGAACCCTCTTTCTATTGTTGGCCACATGGAGCACATAACAGGGTCTGGTGAATTGTAATGACAGCAGGAAACATGTCCATGAACCATCAATAAACTGTGGCTGAGATGAAAGAAATGGTTGTAGGACTTTCGCCATTGCTGAGAGTTTTGTTAGGGAAGCTTTGGATTTGTCATGTATTAGTTTGTTTAATAATAGAACTTGAGATCAATCATCAACCACTGAGAAAACTCAACAGGTCCACAGAGATAAAGAACCTTGAGAACACATGTTTTGGGTGATCTATCCTAGAAGTTTCTGTGATGGTTTGGACTACTCCACAACAACTTCAGGTACGCTGTCACCACCCACCTACATTTAGTCTTAGAAACTTAAAAATAACTTGCTTGCTTGTCTCTGTTATTGAAAAGGTGATGTGGTAACAGTAGCTTCAATATTGCACCAATGTTTCTTGGGAAGAAGAGGGCTCTTCTTCCCTCAGTTCTGTCTCCGTCTTTATCAAGCTGCTTCTACTGCTCTGACCTAGGTTGTACCCATGAGTGCTTTTGTGCTAGTGTTCCATATTCACTTCCCATATTTCCATATTCACTTCATTTATATATTACTCTAAAGCTGCTTTGTGACAATGTTCACTGAAAAGTGCTATACAAATAAAATTCAAATGAATTGAATTGATTTACATTTACATTTGCTCATTTGGCTGATGATTTTTTTCCAATTGAGATTTTTTTCCAACTGATCAATTGAGGTTTAAGGGCTCTTGCTCAAGGCTCAAGGACCCAACTGTGGCAGTATGGTGGTGCCTTCCGATCAGTTGCCCCAAACCTTGCAAAACTCCACCAGAATAAGTTACAACAGACTGCATGATATCCCAGCTCACTAAAAATCATGGATGTTGCTTTCACAGTCCTTATATGTGGCAAGAGTGGCTATCTTGCCTGGAGGTGGAATGATCCCAGTCCAGAACCACTCCCTACACCAGAGTGCGTATAGGTCTCAGGTCCTGGACATTGCATCTCTTAGGAGCGTTGTTCAAGGTTAAGTGTCTAGGCAACAGGTTCCCAACCTTGGTCCTGACATACCCCCTGTCCTGTTTGTGTTCATTTTTCCCTGTTTTTCCTATTGCCCTGTTTAGAGTTTTCCCATTTATTAGCTGACCGTAAGTGAAGTGACTTGTGGCCAAGTTTGGTGGCCCATCTGAATTTAATCCATCCGTGAACATACACCCGGAGCAGTGGGCAGCCTTTTTTTGCTGCGGCGCCCGGGGAGCAGTTGCCTTGCTCAAGGGTCTCACCTCAGTCATGGTATTGAGGGTGGAAGAGAGCACGGGTCATTCACTCCCCCCATCTACAATTCCTGTCGAACCTGAGACTCAAACCCACAACCTTTGGGTCACAAGGCCGACTCTCTAACCATTTGACTGCCCTACTACTGCCCTACGAATATGCAGGACAGAGGGTACTCCAGGAACAGGGTTGGGAACCTGTGTTCTACATTACTAATCTGAAGGTCATCTGATGTTCAAAACTTGGCACTGTCAAACTGCCACTTCTGGGTTCTTGATCAAGGCCTTTTAACCCTTAAAGCTTCAGGGCCTTTTACCCGTAAAGCTTCAGGGCTATCAGAGCTGAACCTGCACTCTGAGCCCAGCTTCCTTATAATCTGGTATGAGTGAAGAAAACAAGTACTGTTTTATAGTACGGTATTTCTATATGTGACAATAAAGGCTAACTTCACTATCTTATTTATAGCTGAGGTAACTCCAGGATTTGTTGCTGTCTTGTCAGGTCCATTCCCATAAGCTTTTTTGCATTTAGCCTCTCAGTCCATCTTATATCCAGCTTCTGCTTTGGCCATTTGTATGCCCCTTTCTCCTGTGGCCATCATGATGTCCTAGCAGATTTTATAGTCATGGCATCAGCTATGTTGTCTCCAGCACCTGTGTAAGCTCATGTTTCCCTTATCTATAGCCTCCATCACTCAGGTGGTGACCCCATACCAGTGACCTGTATCGACATCTCAAATCCAGATCCAATTCTGTCTTGAAAAGATGTGCGTTTTGATGCTGAAAAAAATAAAGCTGATTCTTGGGCTCAGAGGTAATACCAGGAAGCAATTTCATTGAAAGAAATTCCTCATTTCCAAAATGCAGTTTCCTTTGCATCTTAACTTCTCATTGTTTCTTCACTAGTCTCAAGATGTCTCATGTTTCTATCACTTTCATGTCGTCTTCAACTCAGGCCAATGATTGACAGCTTGTGTTATTCATAGATCTTCATTTTTGTGGATTATCTGCTTTCTTTACCAAGAGGAGGGGGATCTATTGAATCTTCTGCTATCTGCTACACCTGTCACATCCAGTGCTTGGGCTGGATGAAGAACTGCCACTGGATATGAGTCTCTTATCTCTTCCTAATTTTTTGCATGCTTCATAATCAAGAAGCCCTGCTGGAGTTCCCAGCTAATTGCAAGAGGACACAAAATTGCCACGTGCCTCTCTATTCTCCTCTGCAATCTTCAACATACTCTTCAGTACTGGTATCTCATCTTCTCTTTGCTGGAAGCATTGGCTGAATTCACTTGACTTTAAGACTGCACACATGATGTATTCTCCAGGTTGCATGCTGACTGACCCAGTTTTAGCAGAAAGATACAGTGGTATGTACAGTATATCATACAGAATACACTCACTAGCATTGTGGCGGTGCATCGACCAGCTAGTCCTTGTGCTTACAGATGCATTTAATGTATCATGATTGTAGTTCAAAGTTTGTGCACTTACTTAGGAATCAAAGGTGACGTATATGACATTACCATCCAGTAACGCTTACTTAAGTAATGATGGCTGTAAAATTGTAAAAGTAAAAGTGGCTGAAAAAAACATTTATGATGTGAAAATTCAGGGAAGTAACCAAATACAAATGTTATTTGGAATAAACAGATACGAATACAGATGCCAGTAGGAGGTGCACTATTTGGGTTCACAGGGCACCTAGTTGAGACTAGAGGTTTACATCTGGACTTGCATCCTGTGGGTCACAACAAAAAAAAAAAACGTTTTGCAAGCTGAAGGTTTTGACTTTTATGCTGGCGTGAGTGAGCAGTCAGATATGAATCTTGCAGGACAAACAAACACCACATTCATGCTGTGCAATGCATTTACAGCATTCATTCATTCATCCTTAGTAACTGCCTGGTCTAAGTTACAGTGGTTTAAATTGGGATACTAATTTGCTTTAATGTTGGGAAATACAGCCAAATAAATTTACTATATAAAAATACTGTACTATATATTTTATCTATAAATACTATATTTATAAAAATACTGCAGACAAGTGCAAACAAAAATAACTCCCTGAGTGGTATTAAAAAAACAGTTTTGCATACATTTCTAGTTGAAACCAATTATGAATTGGACTGATGTATCCTTTTTACAGTGCTTCCAGTGGTAGGAAAAAAAAAAGTCTAGTTTAAGCCATACCTACTTTGGGTTTTATGCTGCCTTCAAGTCCTCCTTGGAAGTTTGTGTGCACAAGTTCGGAAGTAGTGATTGACATGCTAGTTGTTCAAGTGGTTTTGGCTGAAGGAATTGGGCCATGTGAGAATGTTTTGTTTAATATCATTAACAACAAGAGGTTTATTAAGCCTGGAAGAAAGTGAAAACTGAACAGCTAACGTGCAGAATTACCACTTGCATCTTACCGTCTGCTGTAGATGTCACATTCATATTGTTGGCCATGCTGACTTTCTGTTACTGACACACCCCCAACTCAAAGTCAGGGCTCATAATAAAATACACCCCAAAGCTGTTTAATTTTCCAGTAACTGCACATCCTGAAGTGTTTTATTCTTTTTATACCACAACAATCTGCCAAGGATGGTTATTTGTTAATAATTAAAGAACAGCACATTTTATCCATTTATGGTTGTAGAACATGCGTAAAACAAGTTATTTCCTGCCATCGCTTGCGTTATATCAGCTATAAACTGTTTCCTCGACAGCTTATCATGTTACAGAGAAATGCCAAAACGTGAACTCCTCAATCCTGAAGACTTTCTCTTGTTGGAAAGTTACAGCTTCACCAAAGCACCGACACTGGCGACTCCTTCCACAAATGTTAAATGAACGCCTCCTCGTAGATAACGTTATCATATCAACAATTATACACCCACTAACCAATCCAGATCGAGCATTTAACAGCGTAGTGGTTGAATATATATCCAGTTTAGTTTTAGTGCATGGGACATGAAAGACGTATCAGAGACGTACCAGCTGTATCTCCATGAAGAAACACTTGGCAGGTTGGATGATAATCATAGTTAAATAAACATATGTTCCTCAGATTACATTGAGTAAAGCAGATTATAGGCGGATCATTTAATTAGAAGGTAGGTTAAATGGAGGGAGTCATGCTGCCACTTGAATGCCTTCTGTTAGACTAGAGAACAATATTGAGGTAAAATGTGACAGTCGTGTGTGTGTGTGTGTGTGTAGGAAAGATTTTTTTTTCGAGTATTTTAGCTGCAACATGGGATATGTGATTAATTTCTCTAAGGTGTCTTGGGTTCTGCAGAGGCAGAAATAAATACATAAATGTGATGGTTTTATCTGTTTCTGACTGTCCTTGTGTATAAAAGAAATGGGAAATATTTTTTTGGTTGAATTATTCAGGTCGGTTTGTGTTTTGGGGGAAGACTGTAATTGTCTGTAATTGTGGTGTTGTCACGTTCGGGGAGTGATAATTAGATGAAATACAGTCGAGGTGGATAATGCAGCCTTTAATTACAAGTTAAAGTTGTTTCCTAAAGGCATTCTCAGATCCACAATGTGTTAATTGTACACACCGTGTGTACAGCCAGTGTGGTGCGGTGGTTAGATTGTGTGATACGATGCAATATTTAAGGAGCATTTTAATATTTAATACAGATCTGTCAAAAATAATCCATGTAGATGGCTGTCTCGGTTAATCACATTAAAGACCGAGTGATGTTGGGAGGCAGCATTTTTAATTTTGATTGTTCTGGAGAATTACATAAAATTACAATTACTTCCCTCCTCTAGGTTTATAATTACTAGAGAGGAAACTGGAAGCCGTGTTGTGCTTCTTTATGCCTCTGCATCAGCTTTTATGGGAAAAGCAGTACGGATTTAATCCACCCTATCTATAGTTAATGTAATGCTAATCAAATGTAATCAAAACTAGCATTGTTCGGGCTAATTGGTTTAAAAGCGCTAGTTTGCGTTTCGCACAATCTGCGGGAGTTTGTTTGAGACCCTCGGTATAATACTGTGCTCTTTTGAGTTTGGGAATTTGTTGTTATTAGTCACTTCATTCCGTACTTTTCTTGCTAATATGTGAATGGAGCCATGGTTTGTTCTTCACCATGGTGTGTTCTTCACCCTGCCGTATTCTTCACCTTGATGTGTTCTTCATCATGGTTTGCTCTTCACCCTGCCGTATTCTTCACCTTGATGTGTTCTTCATCATGGTTTGCTCCTCACCCTGGTGTGTTCATCATGGTGTGCTTTTCACC
>CM074987.1:21574449-21589435 GCA_037576825.1 Pangasius krempfi
ATTTATGCTGATGTTGCCCAAAAACCCTATTTTGTTCAGGCGTTTCCAAACTTTTGGAGGGCAGTGTATATATATATTTGATCCTTTTCCAAAGTGTTCCTTTAAATGTTCCTGTATTACAGTATTGTCCTACAGAATGGCTGTTCTGGGCTCATATACGTCGAGTCCTGAGTGAGGTGAAGAGCGAGCTTACGCTGGGTAATTTAAGAGCTGGCCATACGGATGGGATTGGGGTCACAGCGGAGACTCAGGAGGGCAGCTGTAATTAGACAGAAGGGCTCTCCAGAGTGCCGAGATGGAACACAGCCATCCACAGAGATCATAGGGACCCACTCAGTGACATCACCCGTGGGTGGAGGAGGAGGAGGAGGAGGAGGAGGAGGAGGGGAACGGGGAGGTGTGGTTGTTAACGGGAAGTAGAGATTTTAAAGTTTAATGAATTCCGTATGGCAGGGCAGATGAGCCGCAGGGTGTGGATCCTGTACACGCTACACTGGCCTTGAGCAAATGTTTTAAAGTTTGCAGTGATGCTGGATGTGAAGTGATAAATCTGTTACAGCTTTATTATTAACTGCTTTAAGAAGGAGAACTAAATGTGCGAGAGAGGCACTCCTATAGATATCCACTGCGAGTGGACAATAATCAGCTACGGGGGGATGTGACGAAGCAGACTTTTACTGTTGATGAGATGAGATAAGATAAGACTTTATTCATGCCGGTCGGAAATTTCTTAAGTTACTACCCTGAAGTGATTATTTTCTTATAACAGCATGCTTCATGTTTCATTTCTGTTTTATTTATTAAAAAATTGTCATATATTCTGTTCTATCTAGTTATAGTTGCATACAGTTTAATGTTTAGGCAACATTAGCTAACTAAATAGTTAGTTAGTTAGTTAGTTAGTTAGTTAGTCTCAACCTTCATTTCAGTATTTTAAATATGAAAACAATATATAGGAATATTTTTATATCTTTCCAATTACTGAGACAATTCAGAGTTGAAAGGTTAATAATTAATCATCTTGCAACCCTTATTTATTTATTTATTTATTTATTTATTTATTTATTTATTTATTTATTTATAGATATAACTTAATTTTAGGTGTTTTTTTTTTTTTTACAAATAATTTTCCAAACCACTGGAATATAATTTAGGGTGAATAATTCCTTGTCTGCAACTGAAAATGTATATATGTAATTTATTTTTCTTTATTTATTTTTTATCTAAGCCTGATTTTAGTTAGATTTTAAATGAGAAAACAATATTCAATATGTTTTTTTTTCCATTTCCGCAAACACTACATCATGATTTAGAGCTGAAAGAGTTAATAATTCGTTATCTTACTTGGCTGTTGCTTTTGCTTTGTATAAGGCTGAAGTATTATGTTTGGTCACATGTACAAAGCAAGCAAGCCAGCTATCTTTTATACTCCATATAAAGACAATAACAGGGAGGGTTTTTTTTCTCCAATCTCCAGCCCTTTCCTCATTCACGTCTTGTCTTTTCCTCCTCCTCTGGCCGCTCAAGCATGCACGAGTTTACCACAGATTGAATTTGTCTCATGTGAAACCCACCCAACTCTCCCCAGCCCGTGTCTCTCTCTCTCTCTCTCTCTCTCTCTCTCTCTCTCTCTCTCTCTCTCTCTCTCCTGTCTTCCCTGGACATTAGGCGTAATGAAAGCTGAACGTCACCTGTCGGGTGTCAGAGTTGGAAATGAACCTGCCTCGCAGTTAAACGCTGTCACGCTTCACACTTCATTATGGCTGCCGAGGCGGAGGCGTTGCTCGGAAATTGGCATACGCTCGGTTTGAAAGCAGGCCGAGGGAGGCCAGAGAGCGAGGCTCGTTGAGGACGAGGCCCACACTCTTCCTACACGGCAGTGCGTCTTAATGTAGGGTCAGAAACACAGCAGGAACACGTGTGAGAGCCATGGACAGATGTGCAACAGCCGCATGATCAATAACAGCCAAATAGATTAATTACCTCACTCTTTTTAATGGAGTCAGTTATTGTGTGCAAAAAGGCAAAAAAAAAAAAAAGAGACAGGCACCACTTTAACCAGCCAGCTTAATATAAACGCCTGAAAGTCTTCAAAATACTTGCTTTTTTAAATTTATAGCACAGCACTAGTCATAAAGCATGCTAGCAGGTGGCTAATAACAGCTTGCTAACTTTACATCAATTTACTACCTGCCAGTCTCACTTAAATGAGCTATAAATGGCTGAACACACAAAAACATTTAGCAAATTCTGCAAGAAGTAAACTTTTATATTTTTATGTCCAATTAAAATTAAATAAACAGGTAGCATGTCATTAGCATGGTGTAAACATAATTACTAATTAACTACTATAGCTAGTCATGTTTTCATCATAGCCATGTGCTTAATACTGAGATGGAAATAGTATAACTTTTTTTTTTTTTTTTTGGAAAAGGGTAAAATGAAACCTCTCCAGAGTAAAGAACAGCTGTTTTTTCCTAAGCAGGTACCATGTGTGTGTCTATTATCATGGAAATCAGTCATTCAGGTTGTGAATAGCTTCAGCATAAAAGAAAAAACATGAAAGACACGTGTGATGCGCCGACACGCCAATGCTTGACAATACAGTGACAAAAATGATTCCCCCCATGTCAGCTTGTAGAGCAGCCCTGAGCTCAATCTGCTGTTGAAAACCAGCCGTGGTGTTGTGATGAGAAGGAGGAACCACAGCGGCCTTCTCTAGCCGTGACAAGCTTGACAGTTTTGCACTTACTTTGCTCGCACACGTTTTCTTATTCAGTCCCTGTTTCGGTTTCTCAGCATAAAAGCAGATACAAATTTAATTAATATTTCCCTTTATTAGGTTATATGACAGTTATAAGCCCATTAAGCCTATTTTACTAATTTCTTATTCTACTGGCTGATAGTTTTACTTATTTCAGGAGTTTATATCTAGAAAGAAAAAAAATTGTGCCAACAGAACACGGCTATTTTAAGCTGGAAATTAGTAAATATGTCTAGAAATTTTCACTTGCTATGATATTTGCAGTGTAGCTAATAAAATCCGATTAAACTTGATTACTTTGTTTATATGTTAATCATTATAGCACAATTACCGCACAAAACAATGTCATTTGACTCGTATATAATCATCTGCTCTGTATGCGAAGCGGGCCGAGACCACCTCACTCGGACGCTCTCGGACCGGATGGTTCCGTGCGCACTCGAGTGTTAATGTAAACTTATCTGAGTGGGGAAAAAACGCACTAAGGGGAAAAACATACAGGGACCCTGTGTGTTTAAACATACTAAACACTGTATATGTGAAGGCATCATTATGTTGCCAAGTTGAAGTGCCCCAGTTTTGGGAAAAAAAAAAAGATTTATGCAGGATTTGTCATCACCAGTGGAACGAAACACTTCCCCTGGGTCCAACTCATGTTTTAATCAACGCATATAACAAAAACGGCAACATGAAAAGTGTGTTTGCACCCAAAAGAATGCTCCTTAGACACATCCCTCTAGATCTTTGTTTCTAGATGTCTTTGGTGTGTTTGTTAGTGAACAGGAAGTTGCTAGCTTATTAGCCTACATTCCTACACTGTTGCTCATATGGACGGAGGTTAATGAAGAGCGGTGGCTTTGTATGTGCAATAAACCTTCAGGTACTGTCAGTGTTCATGGCATTTACCTTAGCATGCTAGCCTTAGCATTTAGCTTAGCATGCTAGCCTTAGCATTTACCTTAGATTGTAAAAACTTACAGCCTGTAAGCATTTTGTTACCAAAAAAAAACACTTTTGATATTAAAAATATCTCTAAAATTTCCCTTCTCAGGGAGGCAGAGCTTCTAATGAACGCACTTAAGCTCTGATCAGTGAGGAGAACAAATCCTGATTCTTCAGGAGCTCGGCTTTTCCTGTTCTGTGTACAGCGCTATATAGCAGCTAGGAGCGTCACAGCTTGAAATTTCCAATGCAAGATAAACTCGTTTCAAAATATCACAGTTTCATGGTAGCGCTGTATTAATCGAGCACTTAAAAACACACAAAGCGGTGGTGAAAAAATGATTATGAAATCATTATACCAAAGTCTTTTTTTTTGCAGATTTTTGTCTATAATAAAATAATGTCAAATCCACTAATTATTCTTCTTTCTTTGAAAGATAATTTGGATGTTCTTGTTCTGGTCAGTGCCGCTGTGGTGTTCTGTTGTGTGGAAAATGTATCGTATCGAGACGGCGCCGTATCAAATTTGAATTTTGTGTATCGTTACAGCGACAACCGCTAAATAGCTGTAGAGCAATGCATCAAAAACTTGGAGAGGAATACACAAAAGGATTACACAAAAGAAGCACAACTGAGTATTTATTACTTACTATAGATAAGTATTGTGCCGGGTGAAGATGGTATGACCTCCAAAGGGGCAGATAATAGATTCACAGTGTCATATATATATATATATATATATATATATATATATATATATATATATATATATATATATATATAATATGCCCTTAAATGGCATTCCATAATGTTTCTGAGTGTGTTTACAGCCAAAATATTCATTCCAGCATGATATTACTCCTCACTTGAGCAGATAATCACAAAAGAAAAAGGTCAGAATTGTGGGAAACTGAACAAAAGACTGTTTTCAGCAAATTTCGCACACACAACACAACACAACACACTATTACTGCACTTAACACTGAATATGGCATTAGTGTGTAGGATAAAATGAAAATATCAAGCAGGTCAGTGACGCTGTAGAAATAGGGCAGCAGCTACACTATGTGGCCAAAAGTATGTGGACACCTGACCATCACACCCATATATGTCTCTTCCAAAATCATAAGCATTAGAAGGAGTCCCCACCCTTTGCTGTTATAATAAGCTCCACTCTTCTGGGAAGGCCTTCCACTACATTTTGGAGTGTGGCTGTGGGGATTCGTGTTCATTCAGCTCCAGGAGTATTAGTGAGCTCAGGCACTGATGTTAAGTGAGAAGGCCTGGGGTTCAGTCGGTTGGTGTTCAGTGGGGTTGAGGTCAGGGTTCTGCTCAGGACACTCGAGTTCTTCCGCTCCAACCTTAACACACCACGTCTTCATGGAGCTTTGTGCACAGCGGCATTGTCATGCTGGAACAGGTTTGAGCCTCTTAGTTCCAGTGACAGGAAACTGTAATTCTACAGCATACAATGACACTCTATACAATAGTGCGCACATATGAGCTTTGTCCTCTTAATCTCGTCACATACTTGAGCAACAAAGATCAAGTCAAGATTGCTGACCACATAATAATATTGTTAAACTGCCAAGTCAAAGGATTATAGTCTTAAGGGTCACATCTGCAGATGTAACTGACCCATATCTGTCTTTATTGCGAACACACCTGTCCCTTGAACTGCCTGAGCGATAAAAAAAAGAAAGCAAAAAACAGTTAAAACAACCAATGAATCCATTTGTAGCCCGAGTGTGCGTCACAGTTTGCTCTGGAGGTCAGCAAACAGCTCGTCAGCTGCACATGCTCAGGTCGAGAAGGCGAAAAAAATGCCAGATGGCTAGCTTTTGCTGTTTTCGCAGCTATTGCTGGCACTGCTGCGCTGAGTGATGTGTGTGTGTGTGTGTGTGTGTGTGTGTGTGTGTGTATGGGAGAAGAGCCAGCTATGGCGGGACTGCGATGTGGAGGGAATCACTGAGTATTTATACAGGACAGTATTTCTTTATTTCTCTGGCATTGTAGTCCTGTTTGTTTTTGGAGGTAATTAGTTATTTCTAGGCAATTGTTTCTTGAACACTGCTCCGTTTCCGGTGTCAGTAATTATTCCCAAAGTATCAAGTAAATCACCAATTTGTCCATCCTTCCACTTGATGATGATGACGCTGATGATAATGACAGTGATATGCACATGTGCGTTAAAGTGTGCTTGGGGGAAAAAGCCATGAATTCAGTGGATCTGAACGTTCTCATTCCTGTCTCATTCCTGTCCCATTCCTGTCTCATTCCTGTCTCATTCCTGTCTCATTCCTGTCCCATTCCTGGCCGCTTATTGGATATGTATCTGATCTAGGTCTGCGTATGAAAGTGGCTCAGGTCTGATTTAAAGTTTTTTTTTGTGTCCTGAAGAAATCTGATTTGTCAAATTAAAGCAGAAAATCATTTTTGTCTCTCCAACCTGATAATGAGAACATACTGTATTCTTAGTAGCTAACTCGAGTCTTATAATTAGCTATTAATTTATTTTATTTGAATAGATTTTAGTCAAATGTACCAACCTAAAGCAATCCAAATGAGCTATTAGTGCAAAAATTGCTAGCATGCATTGACCAGATGCCTTTGAGGAGCAGTGTCCCCATCATCTCGTCTAAACTACACATCCCTTGTAATCTGCATATCCTGGATTAATTTACGTATCTAACTATAAATTCATTATAAACGCTGCCTCGTACTGGTTCATGAAGTCTGATGCGCTGTCAAAACAAAGACTCCGAAAGCTTTTATTGTGCAATTATTTTTATTCATTTCTTTCTTTTCGTTTTGCCATCAAGAAATTCAAATGATGAAAGCTTCTCCTAACGAGGGTTTAACGAGCCTTTAAGACGTACTTCATCTGAGATTAATCTGCTGTGATTTATTTATCAGTCAAACTGCAAAAAGAGAAAATGTCAGCATCGCTATGGAGGACTTGGGAAAGACGTTCATGCTCGGTCATTAACTGTGACAGGAATGTGAAAAGTCTGCTACGCCTTTTCATCTACGTGGTGGGCTTTTAATGGCGAGTGTGTGACGTGCTTTAATTCTCCCAAATGTCTTTATAGATTCCCCCGAAGTTCTCCCTTTTAATTTTTGGCGCTGCCTAATTATTCATCTTTAGTCCTTAATGGCGTTGGACCCTCCACCTCAAAGGCGCTTTTAGGGCACAAGAGTCATACTGTAGATGTGAGAATAATATTACCATAATTTCAGATGGACAGCCAGACTTTTATCCCAAAGTACTTTCCTTTTGCAAGCCTCTATTGAGTGACCGTTCAATTAAATTCGATTTGAAGCTTTACACAAATCCGGATGTAGATTTTGATGGCTAATGAACAAGCCAAAGGTGACAAGATCCCAGCCGATGCATTTACTCTTGAGAACAGCAAAAAAAAAGCCACCCATGTGTTTGGTTTCACCTCAGGTGTTTTATACACTTTTTTTTTTTAAAGAAAACATAGCATTTTAGCAGTGTTGAGGACGATAACATGCCAAAATGAACTCAAACTAATTGTGACTTTCACTGAAACCCCAATGTATGCCTCCCATTTTATTGCGGTTTTATGCAAATCCTGCAATCAGAGCATATAAATATTTCAATCCATATGAAGGCACTATTACGGCTTTTATTGCAGGTGGAACACTAAGCACAGAAAGAGTGAATTCTCAACAAGCAGCCATCGAGACATGGGTGCATTAGTCACAGAGGTAGTCATTAATAATGGTCAGGTTAATGAACAGCACTGATTCACTGGCTGACTTGCTTACAAGTCTCTGTGCAATCAGTATGAAATAACATGTCCGTCTGCTTTGCAAAACTAAACGAGTCCTTTTAGTACAAGCAGAAACATGGTGTGTGGTCAGAAGATGGCTGTGATGCAGAAAATCCAGGTGGAGTCCTGGGTCCTGAGACATAAAACCAGGGTTCAGGTTTAAATGTAAGGAATTTGTAGATTTAGGCAGGGGGTTATTACAAAAATCATTCATTTTCAGTAGAGTCATTGTCAAGACCAAGACCAGGACTAACCAAGATTGAGTCAAGACCAAGTCTAAAGGGGGTTGAGCCCAAGTCAAGATCAAGTCTAAATAAGAGTGAGAACAAGTTAAGATTGAGATGAAAAACCATCAGGCCAAGCCTTTACTTGTTACTTTTCTTTACCAATTGTCTTTACTTCTTTTCTAGAAGGAGGAATTACTACTTGTCAAACTTTGTACATGAAAAGAAAAGACAACACTAATATTTTATCATATTTACAAAGTCTCAGTCAAGACCAAGACCACCTTTAGAGAGACAAATCCTCAAGACCAAGACTCGTCCAAGTACAAATAGCAATAAGTCCAAGAGTAGCCCAAGAAAATACAGCTCTAATCTTCAGGAAGTGCTTTATCAAGGTCAGCGTCACAATGGATCAGGAGCCTGTCCCGGGAGCACTAGGTATGAGGAGGGAATAAGTCTTGGATGGGACACCAGTTCATTGCACATACACATTCACACACTTATTAAAAGCTAGGGGCAATTTAGCATAGCCAATCCACCTACTGGCATGTTTTGGGAGGTAGGAGGAAACCAGAGAACCCAGATGAAACCCACACAGGAAGAACGTGTGAAACTCCACACAGACAGTAACCTGAGCTCAGGATCAAACAAATGACTCTGGAACCATATGAGGTGGCAAAGTTACCCAATGCACCACCATGCTGCCCAAACTTTGTGCATGTGAAAAGAAAAGACAACACTATTATTATTTATTATGGTCAAGACCAAGGCCATATTTAGAAAGAATGATGAGGACTAGCAACATTTTTGAACATAAATGTTTCGAGTAATTTGTCCTATGTCCTACTAAACAGATGCTATTCACTGAGCAAACACTGTTCATGCTATATCTTCTTCAGTAAAGCCAGCTGTTTGGATGTCAAATGATGATCAAGCAATTATCACACACTTTTTTTTTTGCACCTGACTATCACACCCATATGTGCATGTTGAACATCCCATTCCAGGTTTATTCCCCCATTGCTGTTATAATAAGCTCCACTCTTCTGGGAAGGCTTTCCACTAGATGTTGGAGCGTGGCTGTGGGGATTTGTGTTCATTCAGCTACAAGAGCATTAGTGAGATGAGACACTGATGTTGAGGAGGTCTGGGGTGCAGTCGGTGTTCCAGTTCATCCCAAAGGTGTTCAGTGGGGTTGAGGTCAGGCTTCTGCTCAGGACACTCGAGTTCTTCCACTCCAACCTTCACACACCATGTATTCATGGAGCTCGCTTTGTGCACAGCGGCATCGTCATGCTGGATCAGGTTTGGGTCTCTTAGTTCCAGTGAAGGGAAATTGTAATGCTACAGCATATGAAGACACTCTATACAATTGTGTGCTTCCAGCTTTGTGGTAACAGTTTGGAGAAGAACCACATATGGGTGTGATCGTCAGGTCTCCGCATACTTTTGGCCATATTGTGTACACTTGCCAAACTCTGCCAACAAAAATTGATTTTGGTTTCCTCTGATGGCAACATGCACTTCAAATGGTAGGTTGATGCTTGATGAAGTTCACGGGCTGCATTTTGTGGGTTGCTATCAGAAGAGAAGTTAACTGTAGTTATACCGCTACATGAGAATTTCACCAATGTCTTATCAAAGCTCTTCTGCTGTATAAAGCAGAATCATATGCAAATCCAAGGCTTATAAATATAAACATCCTCAGTCTTTATGAATCTTTTTATTGCTTCCATCTATCTCTGTGTCTAACGCTTTCTTTCTCTATAATAGTGGGATAATTGGAGTCTAAATGGTGGTGTTAAAATGAAAATCTGAGTCAAATTACAACACAAATTAGGCAGGCAGATATTTTGCAAAACCCGAGCTTCTGCTTTCAGTGTCTGTGTCAAAGTAGGAAAGGATTTCAGTCTATGATTAATCAGTCGTCGCCTCTGATTTGTGATCAGAACAACATTGTTGCTTCACAATAATTTTATATAAGTCGTACTATCTTCTTGTGTGTGTTTTTATCCGAACCTGGACAACTGTCCCTAGTGGCTAGGCTGCAATTTGAACATCTTTGCTAATGAGAAGCACCAGTTACATGAATCATTATCATGCAAATGCATGCATATTATATGCAGTTCTTCACATCTCCTCCCCTCCATAGGGAGGGCAGGAAAAGACTGGTGGAGATGAAGAATTGTGGATCATTAGAATAGGAGACATTTTGTTTGAAACCAAACAATTTCGACTTGGGATCCAGGAAAACGGAAGTGGGTTGATAAACAAACAACAAACATGGAAAAGACGGGAGTTAGCAGAGTCACTGAGGCTTTCATGTGAAGAGCACAGACACACAAAGATAAGACACACACGTTCATCAGTACCTGAATTCAGCGCCGTCAGATGTGCCTCTGAGAATGACCTGAGGAAAAACTCCTTAAAGTGTGAAATGTTCCTGGTCTATCAGAACCAATGATGGATCTTTGCTCTTTGCAGGCTGTCCATCAGAAAGGTTGAGATTGAAAATACACGTAAAAAAAACATTGCCATTCAAGCCCATTTTTCTAAAAAAAAAAAAAAGACTAATTCATAACATTGTATGACTTAATTTGTGGGAAAAACTACAAAAATTAAGGTCGGCGTTATACCTAGCGGACAGTACATGACTATAAGAGTCACTGTATTGTTCACACTACACCACTTTATCACTTGCGAGCCGTTGATTTGTGGACATAGTGGTGTGCACGCTACACGTGCTTTCACCTGGAGTGATCCCAGACGAAATCAAACCTGAGCCTTGAAAATCAACATGAAAGCTTGTCCATAACATCACCAAGCCTGGCCAGCTGGCTGTAGTGGTAGTTTCTGTGCTATTTAATAAAGAAATATGAGAAAAAGAGAAAATGTGGAGGAAGGTTTGTTGAGGAGATGTGGATAGTAAGGACTGTCTGTTCTGCAAAGAGAACTGGAGGTATAGTGCAAAGAAAAAAAATATCCATTTTTATAATGCGTGTCTTATTCATTTTTATTTTTGATGTTCCTAACAACCATTTGGGTATGACGTGCCACATCATTTTTATAGATGCAATATTATTTTGCTTATATTTCTGGGGTTTTTTTTTTGGTTCTGTTCCCTTTTTCTCCAGAGTTTCCCCTCAGACTCGCATTGGCTGATGCTCTTTGCTATTCTTGCTACTTGTCGTAGACGTGCTCACACTATAAGATTCATCGCAGGCAATGCTTGGAAATGTCGGTGCATCTGGGACTGAGCTTGCAGACTGAGGAAATCGTGACTCTGAACCACTCGTGCTATGTCATGTGTCATCTCACAGGGGACAAGCATTGGGGGTTGAGGGGGTGTTGCTGATCAGCAAAGTTAGACTGCGGCAGGGGGATCGTGGCAAAAATCATGTCGGGTGCTTTTAGCATTAAAGAGTGAAAGTTAGAGATCGCACTCTTTTAACTACTTAATCTGCAATTTAAAAAAAAATAACTTTAATATATGAAGTGAGACTGGACAGTGCTTGTGCAAGATGATTAGTGCAAACTAGTAGCTAATGTGTTTGATTGGATGAATTGAATGTGATTGACTGAGGAGATGTGATTGTCTGTTCTGCAAAGAGAACTGGAGACATTTATACAGCTATTTGTATACTGTGCATTGTGTTTGTTTTTATTTCTGCTGTTCCTAACAACCATTTGGATATGATCTGCCAAAACATTTCTTATAGAAGAATTATTATTGTGTTTGACTGGACGGATTTGATTGGATGCGTTAAATGTGCTCGGGTAAATTGGCAGCCTGAGAAAAGGAAAACGACTTTGAGAATGTTTTATGTTAATTGTTTTATGTATCTTTTATGTAAAGCATTTTGAGATTTTGGACTCTCTTTTTATATATATTTTGGTGCTGTATAAAAAAAACAATAAAATAAAGATTATTATTAATTTTACTCGAAAAGTGGTGTAGAGGTTGGAGACTGACTTTCACAAACTGTGTAATTGATTATGATTATTGTTAGCGGTTTAATATTAGCCAGCAACTTCTTTGACATTGTAAATGTCACAGCACTCTTGAATTCGGGATTCTGATTGGTCAGAAGGTTGGTGATTAATTGTCTAGAACAGCAGCGCTGGCCGTAATGCAGCTGCGAATCTCAGGTTTATATTCATGCTAACGTGCTCATTAGCGTTTCTATAGTAACGGCTCATTCACAGGGACTTGAACGGTAGATGCTCCACATGAACGGATTAAAAACTTCTGTAATTGTTGATACGGTGACGTTTTCTGCAAGGAGATGTTTATTAACCATTTATGGAAGGAGTCTCCTGAGTGCCTTTTTAAACCTTAAACCAAATGTTTTGGAATTCCGTTCAACAGAAAGCATAAATAGGATTTAATGATGCTCTGCATCAACTTTCCATAACCGTATAACTGTAAATATAAGTGCAAGTGCATGGGCGTGTTCATATACACCAAGCAAATTACTTGTACATTATCTGAAATTACTATTTCTGCTTATGGAATTAGCGACAGACTGCAATTAATGATTTTTTTTTTTTTTTTTCAGATGAAGCAGTGATTCATGTTTTCTGTTATAAAGAGAACTAATGATCAAATCAGTGATCTGACACAGCGTGAGAATTAAGCAGGCGAACACAGTCTTATAGAAGAGTTGCACGAGCCCCGAACACTCATATCAACTGCCATTTTATATCCAGCTCCATTTCCTTTTAGAGCACAGCGACGACTGCCATGCGCTAATCACTGTTAATGGCAATGACAGAATAAATTGTGCACCAGTGTGTGTGTGGGTGTGTGTGTGTGGGTGTGCGTGTGTGTGTGCGTGTGGGTGTGCGTGTGTGTGTGCGTGTGTGTGTGCGTGTGTGTGTGCGTGTGTGTGTGGGTGTGTGTGTGGGTGGGTGTGTGGGTGTGTGGGTGGGTGTGTGGGTGGGTGTGTGGGTGTGTGTGCACGCCTGTGCCTGAGCTGGTTCAGGAATCTGGAGAACCTTTCCACCAGTTAAAGAGACAAATTATTACATACTTATATATGAAGGTTTATTAATGGATGTCATGAAAATAAACACAACCCTGAAGGATTTGACAAGTCGTACTTGATTACTAATACCAAAACTATTGGCGCCCCTTCGGTGACTATATTTGGTTGGAAACACCAATCAGTATTATTGTGAAAGGAAGAAAAAAATCCCCAAACTCACTGTGAAATATGGAACTGGTCTTTTTTGTAGCTTTTGTGAAGATTGATGACATAAATTCTGATAAACCCCAGGATATTTTAAGGAATGCCGCATTCAACTTAGACTGGAAGTAGGAAGTCAGATCGCGGAATTACATCATTACATCAAGCGTTTGAGCTCAAATGTGGGAGAAAGAACACGTTTTATATACAGTATGACTCATTTAAAGGTAAGATGTGCTACTTTGTTTACTTTGAATTGAGGGGGCGTTTGCTTTGGTTTTTCCTAGTTGAAGATCAGAAATTGAGTGATGAATTCAACATTAACCTCTTGGCAGAGGCAACGGATTGGCGAGCATATAATAAATATGTTATAATTAAAAATATAATGTAATAAATATTCAAGTAAACATCCAAATCAACACAGAAATGGTAGCGCATTCACAGAATTATTGTTTGCAACAGCCGTCTCAGTCTTCATATTTGAGCTCCTGAGTGTAAAGAAGGTTATAATGTTCTGCATGGAGGAGTCCGAGATCCTCTACAAGTATCTCCGATCACTACAGGAAGAAGCTCAGTGCTGTAACTCGAGCAGGAGAGGAATTGATGCTGGTTCTTGGTTTTAGTGCTGAAACTGAAACAATGTTGCATCTAAGAACTGTGTGTTTTGCGGTGGAAAAGCATGGGACTGTTCCAGCTCATCTATCAGCACCATGTTGTGTGTGTGTGTGTGTGTGTGTGTGTGTGTGTGTGTGTGTGGGCTTCATTGTTTCCATTCCATTTCCTCAAAATCATTCTCTCACACAGAAAAGTGTTTTTCTGGCCTCAGGCCTCTGCCACATCAGTCTCTTTTTGATCTGCAGTGTTAGGGTGTGTATGTGGCTCTACTCCTGTGTGTGTGTGTGTGTGTGTGTGTGTGTGTGTGTGGCATGTGACCACACTTGGAAGCAAAGTTGTTTTAAAAAACTCTCTGTTTAAAAGCTCCCATCATGCTCTCTGCCATTCTTTATTCTTGCCTCTGTAGGAAAAGCGCATTAGTTAAACAGGCCTTTAAGGCACCTTTAGCTGTGCTGCTTTGAGCACGAGGAGCTTTTTATCAGCCTCACCATCAAACTCTCTCTTACCCCATAGCGTGGAGCTTTTTTCTGCTCCTCGTTAACTTTTGAAACAGAAAAAAAATATAAATATAAATATCACACAGCATTTTTTTTGCAGTTATTTGGCTCCATATTATAATTACTTTAATTGATTACGATTATTGTTAGCGGTTTAATATTAGCCAGCAACTTCTTTGACATTGTAAATGTCACAGCACTCTTGAATTCGGGATTCTGATTGGTCAGAAGGTTGGTGATTAATTGTCTAGAACAGCAGCGCTGGCCGTAATGCAGCTGCGAATCTCAGGTTTATATTCATGCTAACGTGCTCATTAGCGTTTCTATAGTAACGGCTCATTCACAGGGACTTGAACGGTAGATGCTCCACATGAACGGATTAAAAACTTCTGTAATTGTTGATACGGTGACGTTTTCTGCAAGGAGATGTTTATTAACCATTTATGGAAGGAGTCTCCAGTGTCAGCGCTTTGTAACAGTCAGAGATAAAGCTGTAACTTTAAGTTTTCCGACACAACAAAAGGAGTTGACGCTTCGCAGCTTCTCGGTAACATGACAAGCTCTGTTATTACCGTCAAGAGATACAAAAACAAAGAGAGGCTGGAGAGAGAACAACTGTTTATCGCTGCTGTAATGTAAGAACAGGAACTAACTTCTAGAACATTAAATGTAACTATTAACGGATAAAAAGTATGATGTGTTTGTAATTTGTAAATTAAAAATTGTAATCATTGGCAAATTGCTGTTGTGTAAAGGGAGTGAAATGTTCAGGACTTCAGCATGGTAACAGTAACTCTGCTTCATCACAGCACTCTTCTTCTTCTTCTTTCGGCTTTTCCCTTCAGGGGTCGCCACAGCGAATCATCGCTCTCCACCTATCCCTCTCTTCTGCATCCTCAACACTTGCACCCACTAGCTTCATATCCTCATTTATTACCTCCATATACCTCCTCTT
>CM074987.1:21635411-21649098 GCA_037576825.1 Pangasius krempfi
CTCATCTCTCTCTTCCTCCATCTCCTTCTGCTTCTCATCATCTTCCTCCTCTTCCTCTTCCTCCTGCACCTCATCTCCCTCCTCCATCTCCTTCTGCTTCTCATCATATTCCTCATCTTCCTTCTCCTCCTCCTCTTCCTTCTCCTCTTCTTCCCTCACCGTCTGATCCTCCTCTTCCTCATCTTTCTTCTTTTCCTTCTCTCCTCCTCCTCCTCCTCCTCCTCCTCCTCCTCCTTTTCCTCCTGATCCTTCTCCTGCTTCTCTTCCTCATCTTTGTTCTCCTCTTCCTCTTCCTTCTCCTCTTCCACCTCCTTCTTCCACCCCTCCTCCTCCTGTTCTTCCTCCTTCTTTTCCTCCTTCTCTTTCTCCTGCTCCTCTTCCTCCTCCTTTTCCTCCTCCTCTTCCTGATCATGTTAGTGGTGGAGCTCAGTGTGGTCTGTGCCCTACGCAAGAACCCGCTGCTCCCACATGCCTGTATTTATCCTCACTGTGTAAAGTGTCATTAAGCAGCATGCCAATTACACACACACACACACACACACACACACACACACACACACATATATATATATATATATATATATATATATATATATACAATATGTACACACACTCATGTGAACATGGTATTACACGCATGCATACACACAGGGCTGGAAAAATAATCAGTCAGGTGGTAAAACTAGCCAATATTCCACATAGTGCCACAGAAATCCAGCATTAATAAGGAAATAACCTACATTTAATCGAGTGTTATTTTATATATTTTCTATGTCTGGGTCATTTTGTCTGTGTTTTTATGGCTACATGCTGCATACACTACATACAAAAACAATGCAATTATTGCTGTTTTAGTTATACTGTCATTTTGTTATATTTGTTATACTTGTCCTATTTTTTGAAACATTGTGAAAAGAAAGAAAGAAAGAAAGAAAGAAAGAAAGAAGGAATCCTAAAATTAAAGTCCCCCTATGTCTGATGATAAATGGATAAAAAAATGTATGAATGAATAAATTAAATAAACAATACTACTACTACTACTACTACTAATTAATAATAATAATAATAATAATAATAATAATAATAATAATGATAGCTGTAGTAAATAAAGTTAAATCTTAAGAAAACAGCATGAGAAAAAGAAGAATACAGGTAAATAAATACAGAATAATTGTTAAATTGATAAATAAAATGTGGACCGAGTTACCTTTTAAAATTATATAACTATGTGCAGTTGCCTCTCTAATGAAATAACGTAAATAACCACTTTAAATGAACAATCAATTAACTAACTATTAATTTAAGGGGCGTGTGCTTAAATATCCCGGTAACCTTAAACTAAATAAACGAACCAGTAATGAAGGAACGAATGCTACATACAGACATAAGACAAAAGTCTTAGGCACATGCAATGAAATGCTGTAGAGAAAAGATGCCTTCAGAAATAATGACATTAAATGTTTTTAAATGTTTTAAATGTTTGCTGGAGCAGCAAACAGTCGATATGTGGTGTAACGACCTTTTGCTTTAAAAAATTGTGCAGTTTTATAAGGAAATAAGCTGTAAGTGTTACTGAGCATCTTGAAGAAACAGCTTCTTTACGGACATACAGACATTTTTCTGTAAAATTTTGTGCTGGAAAACTAATGCTTGGAAATCTAAAATGTTTTTGTTCTGACTCGATGAGTGATAAAATAAAAATCTATAACAAAGTTTGTACTAAAAAAAAAGGGGGGGGGCGCCAGTACTTTTGCACAGTACTGTGTGTATTTACAGAAAACTACAATTTAGATAAAGATCTTTTTTTTTTTTTGTCAGAGAGAATTTTTTTTCCCAATTTTTTGAGTGGGTGATGTGTGTGATGCATTTAGGTTGTGTGTGTGTGTGTGTGTGTGTGTGTGTGTGTGTGTGTGTGTGTGTGTGTGTGTGTGTGTGTGTGTTATTATGTCATAGTTCGGACCCCATGGGAACACGAGGTCCCAGAGAGTCCCAGCTGTTTCAGAATTTTAATATTATGCTTTCACGTATACTTTCCCTCAGGACCAATACCACTGCCCCCAGGAACTTTATGCACTTATGTGTGTGTGTGTGTGTGTGTGTGTGTGTGTGTGTGTGTGTGCGCGCCTGAGTGCTGTCTACATATCACAGAACAGCATACAGGAGACAAATTAAAGGACAAAATGGAGTGATGCATGAACGTGTGCTGTTATGAGTGTGATGAAAGCTTTGTATCCTGATGGGCGTGGTCTGTTCCCCCTTCCACAGGGCACGAGGGTTCACTGATGAGGCTGAAAATGATGTAAATCATATGCTATGACCTTCACACTCACCAGAGCTCAACCACACTGGACACATATGGGAGATCTTGGAGTGACGTAGAGACAGCACTCTCCTCCATCATCACCACTACACCAACTGAGGGAAAATCTTTTGAAAGAATGGAGTTTATCGCTCCAGTGCAGTTCCAGAGACGTGTAGAAACAATGAAAGCGTTCTGGCGGCTCATGGTGGCCAGACCCCTTACTTACTGCCACAGTTTACCTTGTTTTTTTCCCTTTAACTTGTTACCAGTATGTGTATTATATTTGAGTTAGTGGCTCACAGTCTGTTACTGACCTGTTTGAAAATGTTGTTTAAGAAAGGAATAAAACACTTAATGTCATGCTGTTATAGGAAAACAATCATCGACCGAGTGCTTGGATAAAGTGGAGTTACCATTGCCACCCCAAAGGTAATTGCTTTCCTATAACAAGAAGTTGTTACCTCACCAACCTCTATTTTTCTCTCTTAAAATTAAAAAGACAAAAAGCAAGAAGTGTTATAGAGACACTGCAAATCATTACCAAGAAACCATAAAGCATTTCTGAGAAACCGCAACGTGTTACAGAGAAACCGTAAAATATTACAGAGTAACCACAAAGCATTATAGAGAAACCACAAAATGTTCTAGAGCAACCACAAAGCGTTACCAAGAAACCACAGAGTATTACTGAGAAACTGCAAACCATTACCAAGAAACCAGAAAGCATTACCGGAAAGTATTACCGAGAAACCAAAGTGTTACAGAGTAACTACAAAGCGTTACTGAGAATCCACAAAATGTTACTAAGAAACTGTAATGTATTACAGAGAAATTGCAAAGTGTTACCGAGAAACCGTAAAGTGTTACAGAGAAACTGCAAAGTATTATTGAGGAGCTGCAAAGCGTCACAGTGTAACTGCAAAGCGTCACAGAGGAACTGCAAAGCGTCACAGAGGAACTGCAAAGCGTCACAGAGGAACTGCAAAGCGTCACAGTGTAACTGCAAAGCGTCACAGTGTAACTGCAAAGCGTCACAGAGGAACTGCAAAGCGTCACAGAGGAACTGCAAAGCGTTACCAAAAAGCTTCAAAGCATTACCGAGAAGATGCAAAGAGTTACCAAGAAACTGCAAAATGTTACCAAGAAAACGCAAAGCATTCCTGAGAAATCGCCAAGTATCAGAATTACTCTAAAGCATTACCGAGAAACTGCAGTGTTACAGGGTACCGTAAAGCGTTACTGAGAAATCGCAAAGTGTCACAGAGTACGCGTAAAGTGTTAGCAAAAAAAACGCAAAGTATTTCCAAGAAACCTCAACGTGTTAGAGAGAAACTGCACAGTGTTACTGAGAAATCACAAAGCATAACCTTTATAAGACCAAAGCATCCTTTGTTCTGAACATATCTGAAAATTTAGTTACAGCTTTACCTCTTACTGCCACGAAGCGCTGACACTGGAGACTCCTTCCATAAATGGTAAATATCTCAAAAACGGTTAACAGATAGCTGTACACAGATAGCTAACATGACAAGAGGAGACGTTATAATCGTAAAAGAAAAACAAGAGCAGGGTGAAAACCAGCAAACACAGAAAACACACAGTAAACAAGGCTTAGTGATGCGCGATACAGTCAATAGGAAAACTAATCAAAGACTGATGAACAACATGTGGACACCATCAGGAAACAAGCAGGGGGCGGAGACAGGACCAAACAGAAACCAACACAAACATAAGCACATGGCACTTATCGCCATGGGAACCGCAACCCGAAGGGTGAATCCATGACAGTGTTGTTGTGTATCATCATCTTCCGCTTTGTTGCAGAAAACTAATTTATTCTTTATTTTATTTTAACGTTAATGATGTTGTGGCCTGAGTATAGCATTCACCTAGAGAGAAGGAAATTGGAATAAAACTGCATGGTCTTGAAAATAAACATCTACTCAGAGAAGTGAGTGGTTTTTTTGTTTGTGAACACATCCTGAGATCAGTAAGATATATGGTGTTAATTTACTTCCTGGTTGGAATTTGGATCCCAGCCTAAATTCATCTCTAATTATCCGAGCTATTTGTATTTGTGTGGTTCCTAGATGGAGCTTCGTGCCATGGCGAGGGTTAAATACACTCTCTCATCACGATGTGTTGATGAATCAATTGTTTCTCTCATTTCTTAAGTCCAGACTGGGTCCATTTGGAAAGCGGTGTATAAACCAAACCGAGAGAAAGAAAGTGAGAGAGCGCGTCTTCACCCCCCAACGTGAACATTGCTTTCAATTATAGCGCTCGCTCAATTTACGCCTCATTTCAGGAGGTCCCGGCCGTGCCAGATGGCCCTGCTGTAAACTCTATTTCTCATTTAGGATTCATTTCCAGGGCCTCCGTGTTTGTTTAGCATCTAATGGAAAAGCTCCCTCTTTTCTTTCTGATGTGGCCATGCGTGTGTGTGTGTGTGTGTGTGTGTGTGTGTGTGTGTGTGTGTGTGTAGTGGGGCAAAAATGTTCTTTTCCTTGTATGTACTCTGTATCAAAGCTGACAAACATCCTAAAAATGTATGTATTCATACATAAAAATGGAAAATTAAACTGGAATATATTCACAGTATATTGCATTTAAATAGTAACTACTTCTCATTATTATTATTCTTATTATTATTATTAGTATTATTATCCCAGGTTCCCTGGTGGACTAGTAGCTAGCGTGTGGCACTCTCATCGCCATGGCCCGGGTTTGAGTCTTGGTCAGGGAACCATCCCCAGCCACTGGAGGGTGCCAATCCCAAGCCCGGAAAATGGGGATCCAGTGTAAAACTTGTGCCAGAATCAAAATGTGTGGATGCGTGATCCTCTGTGGTGATCCCGAATGGGAGCAACAGAAAGAGAAAAAAATATATTATCATTCTCCTCCTTCTCTCCTTCCTCAAGGTTCTCTTGTTTCCTCCCACCTCAAAAACTAAAACACCTCAGTAGGTGGATTAGCTACACTAACTTGCCCCTAGGTGTGTGTGCATGGCATGGCATCCCATCCAGGGTACACCCAGCACTCCTGGGATAGGCTCCATTTCTCTCAAGACTCTGACCAGGAACAGGCGGTTACTAAAGATAAATGAATGTTTTGCACCTAAAAAAAATAATCGGTAATTCGCTAGCTGATCTTCTGCCTCAGGTGCCTTCTAGGGCTGTAAATCAATGACTGTATCTGGATGTTTATCTGTTTAGTGCTCCAGATAGTCATATATGTATCCGTAGTCAGCTTTTTAAATCTGAAGCGGGCGTGGACGTTTTTTTTTTTTTTTTTTTACCCACAAACACTGGAAAACACTGGATGTCAGCAGTGCCAACATGATGTGTGAGTTCTGGCTCTGACAGTTCCTCAACCTCAGCTACATCACTCCAGTTCATAATTGGTCTCAACTTGAGATGTGGGCGGGGCTGTTTTTTTTGTTTGTTTGTTTGTTTGTTTTTTACTAATCCAGCTCATGCGGTGATTATTTTTGTTAGTTCCTGCTCGGAATATTTTTCTGAGAAATGAGAAATAAACTAGTACAGTAATTTAAGCAACCAGGACCCTGATGAATGAATGAATGAATGAATGAATGAATGGTGTACATGTTCATCAACGTGATCTTTCTTTGTCCAGCAAGCTTCATATCTGACCACTCATTCGCATAAGAGTAAACCTCCCACTTATGCGACATTTTTGAAGAATCCTGCAAGGTTTCAATCCCGATGCACACTATTATTCTCAAGCAGATGCCCTGTGAAGCATTCATGTTCAGTTATGTCCATAGTGCCTTGGGTTTAATCGAATTAAAGCATCTTTGTTTGAACAAATGTTTCGTATGCTATGTTTAAAGCAGCTAATTGATAAAATCTTTCCTCTGGAGTAGAAATGGTGTCCTCTGAATCAGCTGTGCTTGTCAGAATGACCGTGGCATCATGCTGTTCCTGTTGGACGTTGTGAAAGGACATGTGGAGTGACGTTTTATTTTGAAGCAGGCCCAATGTCACTTTAGTGTCTGTCCCTCCGTCATGGCTGACCCGTCTGTCCCCCTGCAGCTGCTCAATTAGCCCCCCGCCCCTGCCATGATGGAGACGGGTCTATCGTTTGCCTTGCTGCTTGGCACGGCTCAGGCCACCGTCCAACTGGCCAGCAGGTGACCGGGCGAAACCGCCGGGCTCGGGCAAGATTAACTATTCTACTAACACATCAGGACGGGAACGGTCGCGGTAATTGCAGAAATGATTTGATGAAGCTAATGAAGACTGGGCAGAAACAATTGCAGACGACTTCCCCCAACGGTCATGGGTTATCCTCTGAGCCAAACAGGGTGGCATTTATGGACAGATGTTCAATTATAGGCTCTGTGTCTGTGCCAAGCGTTTAGGCGAGGTCAATCCCAAGCTTTTCACCGACCAAGATCATGCTAATCTTTACGTGTTGCTTTGGTTTACTCATTTTCAACCTGTTTCACTGGAATCCATGGCAGTTCTCACAATCAGGAATCATTTTCAAATAATTCAGTGTGGAATTCTTGATTCTGATTGTTTAGAAAGTATTGAATAGTTCTCTATAATGGCAACTCTGACAGCTGTGCTTGTTCTAATGGTATTGTACATATCTAAAGCAATAACTTGCACGGAGACTTGTACGGAGGACGCTCCACATAAACAGATTTTTAAAAATAAGTGTAATTGTCGAAATGGTGAAGATTTCTGTAAAGAGATGTTTATTTAAAATTTATGGAAGGAGTCTCCAGTGCCAGTGCTTTGTAACAGTCAGAGGTAAAGCTGTAACTTTACTTAAGAGAGTGAAAAAAAAGAAGAGGCTGGTGAGGAAACGACTAGTTATGGTTGTCCCAGAACGAACTGTAAGTCTTGTCTTATGATGACATTTGGTGTACTGCATCGTTGTGCTGATCTGTAAGTAATCTGTAAGGAGATTTTTAATGTTGACTGGGTTACATAAGAAATATGGTCAATGTAAGCCAATCAGGTTTCAGGAGGCATTTCACATGATTAGCATTGCGCTGCCATCACAAATTGCATCACAAAATGCCATCACATGTTCATCTATGGTCTGTTTATTGTGATATATAATTTTGCAAGAACTGGGCACTTGGGGCGCTATTTCTGAAGTGTGCTTGGACCCCGCAGATTGCAGCTTGCAGCTATATTTAAAGAAATTTAAACATAATTTTAATATATCATATTGCTGTGGTATAAGAGGAATAAGACACTACGGAATGTGATGTAATAGGAAAATTATTAACTTCATTGTGGTAACAGTAACTCCTCTTGATCACACCTCCGTTATTGTTTATTTTGCTATAACGGCACAACATGGCGTGTTTTATTCCTTACTTCTTTTAGGATTTTTGAAGTCAAGTGTCGTAGTGGTTAGCACGTTTAGTTCGCACCTCTAAGGTTAGGGGTTTGATTCCTGCCTCTGCCGTGTGTGTGTGTATGTGTGTGTGTGTGTGTGTGTGTGTGTTTGTGTGTGTGTGTGGAGTTTGCATGTTCTGCTTCAGGGGTTTCTTCCGAGTACTCCGGTTTCCTCCTCCAGTACGAAGACATGCGTTGTAGGCTGACTGGCATCTCTAAATGGTCCATAGTGTGTGAATGGGTGTGTGAGAGTGTGTGTGATTGGCATCCCGTCCAGGGTGTCCCCCACCTTGTGCCCCTGGGATAGGCTCCTCTGGAGGATAAGAGGTACAGAAAATATACAATTTAACATATTTTAAAGAAAAACATGGGGGGGGGAAACAACAAAGTGGTGCAGTTCACTGTGCAAAAATACACCAGCTTTCAGCTGACATTGTCTTTCCTTCTAATTGCAAGAGTTGAGCTGCTGTTAAGGTTTTCGGTGATTGTAATGTTCTAAGCAAAGAGTCAGTGGTTCCTGATCCGGTTTCTTGGAGGCTCCATGCTGATGGAATGTTTAGAAGACTTGGCTGGAGGCTGCACTCGAGGAGCCAGCTGAGAGGCATTAGCGCTCATCAGTGCCTGGGTTACTGTACTTTAAAGTCATTTTATGTGTGTGTGTGTGTGTGTGTGTGTTGGAGGGGAGGCTTATAGAGACGTGTGTGGGAAGGACTGATGTGGCGCCTGGGGCTTTGAGCGCTTGTGTGGGTTGGAGGAGGGGGTCAGTGGTGAAGTCACTTCTTATAGAGCAGTGGCAGGCTGAGCGAGGGTGTGTTCATACCACAATACTGCTACAGACGTCACAACAGCTTGCTGTGGGGGAAAAACACTGTATAGTTGAACATCATCAATTCCAGAAGCTTTTTTCTTCTCATTGCCGAGGTGTGCCAGAAGAGTAACGTATAAAAAAGTGATATTCTATTTCAGTTCATCTCTTTCATGAAATTACCTGCCCCCTGTGGCACGGTAACTAACTTCTCCTGTGCAAACTGTTTTCACCTGGATCACCAAGGATAAAGTAGAGGAAAGAAAGTGAATGAATGAATGAATGAATAAATTCATTAATTCATTTGAGTTACTATAATTAGCTGGTTAGTTCTTTTTTTGGTTAATTAAACAAACAAACACAAAAATCCTGTGGTCAAAGTTAATGTAATGTGCTCACTGTGAGCTAGTAAATACCTCACAAAAGGAAGGAGAGAAAAAGGTTTGTAATAAATGAAGAAATATTTTTAAAAAATATATATATGACTCAAACAACAACAACAACAACAACAACAATAATAATAATAATGATAATAATAATGATAATAATAATAATAATGATAATAATAATAATAATGTCTGTTTTTATGCAGAAAAAATTCCAGTCTCAGTATTAGCCATGAAATTGTATCTATTTTTCCTCCTGCAGCAGAAATTGTTATATTTAGCAAATAACATTTATACCAACTTCGACCAAAAGCGGCAGCATTTTTTTTTTTTTTACTTCTTAACATTCATAAGTCAAAGTAAAAAAAAAAGGAAAAGAAAAGGTTAGCAAACTGCTGAAATGCCAGTTTCATTTTATACCGGTTTTACCCCTTTTTTTTTTTTTTTTTTTTTTTTTTTTTTAAATGAACTATGGGAGAAGTTACAGGTTAATAGCTAGATATATATTAAAAAAGGTAAATTAAGTGGAATTATTATTAATTGATTGACTGATTGATTGATTGTTTGATTGTGAAAATTAAACAGTTGAGATTTTTTTCCCCCCAGAATATCCTTCTTTAGTGAAGAACTAGCCTTATTATACTTATTTTCTTTTTTCTTTTTCTCTTTTTTTTTGGTGAAAATCCTAATCTGAAAAAAGAAAGAAACTATGAGGAAGTTACTATGAGGAAATGCGTGCCTGTGGCTTTTGTAGCGTCAGCGCAGGAGAGCTGCTATACATTATTGATCTAATTAAAGTAGACGTCAGTGATAACAAGGGACAGGCGCTGAACTTGGACTGTTTGATGAGCTTTGATAAGGACATTTAGTGACATCAGATGTTGCCTCTGGCATTTCCAGCTTAGAGGAAGCTTATTTGCTGAAGCGTCGCAGTCTGGGGAATTGTCTTTAGACAACAGAAGAGCTGGTATGATGTGTGATCGCTGCCTGAACTCATACAGCGCTTGATCAATATACATTACTCGCGCTGAACAAAGAGCAGGGAAATGCCTCTGAGCAGAAAAATCGACGAAATCCAGACCACGTGTTAACACCATACGCCTTCTTTTATTTATTTATTTTCCATGATTAATTATTTATTGGAAAGGAAAAAGGTTCCATTTTCAACTTTATCATGATATACTGTAGTGGCGCATTCCTCCCGCATTAATTATTAAATATTAAGTGATTAAATGTGAGAAATGAAAAGGAATGTAATATTAATTCGGATGAAGATTAGGGACCTTAAAATTGCATGGCGAGATCCTGAAATCGTTCATCCTCATATTATTGCATGTTTAATTCTACTAATTAAATGGCGATATTATTTCTCCAAGGTTAAGACATTTCTCCTTGAGTTTCTTCAGCCGTTCGAGTTGAGATGTTTTCTCTCAGGACCATCCATCTACATAGCTTTTACTTTTTCACTATCAGACGTAGCACTGCTTTTACACTGTGTTTTTCCTTTCATTCTTTTCCTTTAAATAGTGCTGACCTGAGCACCTTTTGCGCTGAATTGAAAAAAAAAAAACTCACGTACCACATACTGTAACCATAACAACGCTCTTAGCTAGTATTGGCTAGCTAAAGAGCTCTCGAATGATTATTCTCAGTAATGCAGATGAAATGCCGATTGGTGTAACTCTGGCGGTGAGGAGGTTGTTTTTCTTCACTGAAAATAAAAAAATCAAGGGAATTTGAGCTGATGTGCGACTTCGGTTAAAGCGTGACGTCACATCACGTAGCGGTGAACGTCTCAGACATTGACACGCTGCTATTTTTAGTTACGGTGACATGTTGCCAGTGAAATATTTTGTCGTATCTTGGCACATATTCACTCAATGACTCATTCATTCATTTCAGTGTCCTCCATGTTTATTTTTTCATTTGGCTTCAACTTGCGACCCACGTGGTCAGTAGGTCAAAAAAAAAGATCTTGATGTCACTTTGGGATGTTTCTGAACATTTTTCAACTTTGGAAGCTCTGCTGTTGAATTCTGATTGGTGTTGATTAATTGTCTTTATACCACAGCGCAGTTGAATTCTCAAATCTGATTGGTCAGAAGGTGTTGTTTCTTTATAACAGCACCGCTCTTACACAGGGACTTTTACAGTGGATGCTCCACATGAGCTACGATTTTTTTTTTTTATTAAAATTTTTTTAAATTTTTTAAAAATTTTCTCTCAATTTTTTGAACACATTTTTAAAAATGATGTTTAACAAAGAAAAACGTATAATCGTCGATGTGCAGAAGTTTTTTGTTTTTTGTTAGGAGATAGTTAGTTAGGAACGTTTTGTAACAGTCACAGTGCTTTGTAAAGTTTTCCATCCCAAAAAAACTCTCCAGGAGAGAAGAGTTTACGCTTTGTGGTTTCTCAGACGACAGGCAGAGAGGCAGAGAGAGAGGAAGACAGAGAGAGAGACAGACAGAAAGACAGAGAGGCAGAGAGAGAGAGACAGACAGACAGAAAGACAAAGAGGCAGAGAGAGAGAGACAGACAGACAGAAAGACAGAGAGGCAGTGGGAGAGAGAAAAAAACAGAGAGAAAGACCGAGATGCAGACAGAGAGACAGAGAGAGAGAGAAAGACTTTAAAGACAGAGAGGCAGAGAGAAAGGCCGAGATGCAGAGAGAGAGGCAGAGAGAGAGAAAGACTTTAAAGACAGAGAGGCAGAGAGAGAGACAGAGAGACAGAGAGAAAGACAAAGAGGCAGAGAGAGAGACAGACAGACAGAAAGACAGAGAGGCAGTGGGAGAGAGAAAAAAACAGAGAGAAAGACAGAGGCAGAGAGAGAGACAGAGAGAAAAACTTTAAAGACAGAGAGGCAGAGAGAGAGACAGAGATGCAGAGAGAGAGACAGAGAGAAAAACTTTAAAGACAGAGAGACAGAGAGAAAGACAAAGAGGCAGAGAGAGAGAGACAGACAGACAGAAAGACAGAGAGGCAGAGAGAGAGAGACAGAGAGGCTGTTAGAGGAAAAGAATCACATTCCTGTTGCTTTAACATGACTTCAGAGGAGTTTTTGCTCGTAGCTTCTTTTATTTGTTGCTCTGAAGTGAGACGAGCTGAAGGGAGACGGATGTAATTCTGTAGAGCTTTACTTTATCTGTATAACCCACCTGGAGCAGCACACATCACTGTACACACTGTTCTGACATGAAGAAATGAGCTCACACACAGAGAGAGAGAGAGAGAGAGAGAGAGAGAGAGAGGGCGTGGGGTGAGACACAGCTGCAGCTTAAGTCCAGCTCTGTTCAGTATTTATATCAGTGAGTTAGCGATGTTACTGGAACAATCTGCAGCCCCTGGACTCACCCTAAACAATACGGAGCGTCAGATTTCTGCTTTACGCAGACGACCTGGTGCTGCTGTCCTCTACTGAGCAAGGCTTACAGCAGCTCCTGGACCTGCTGGACACTAACCCCCTAACACTAACCCCCTAACACAAACCCCTAACACACTAACCCCATAGCACACTAACCCCCTAACACTAACCCCCTAACACTAACCCCCTAACACAAACCCCTAACACACTAACCCCTTACACACTAACCCCCTAACACTAACCCCCTAACACAAACCCCTTACACACTAACCCCTTACACACTAACCCCATAGCACACTAACCCCCTAACACAAACCCCTAACACACTAACCCCTTACACACTAATCCCATAGCACACTAACCCCTTACACACTAACCCCTTACACACTAACCCCCTAACACAAACCCCTAACACACTAACCCCTTACACACTAACCCCTTACACACTAACCCCATAGCACACTAACCCCATAGCACACTAACCCCCTAACACAAACCCCTAACACACTAACCCCTAACCTACTAATCCCTAACACACAGCAGTCTCAGACCAGTACTCCTCACCAAAATCTAAGTAAAGTCAGAGCCAACCAAATTACTGAGCAGATGAGAAGAGTGTATCTGGAGCACTGGGACAGTCAGACCCAAACCCAGTCCAGATTACACTGCTATCAGGCCCTAAACAGAGAGTATGAATTGTCCAAGTATCTCTTCACCATCAGAGATATAAAGCAGAGAAGGATCCTGACCAAGTACAGGCTGACTGAGCACAGTCTCACCATGGAGAAGGGCCGACACAGGAGAACCTGGAACACAGGAGAAACTGGAATACGGGAGAAACTGGAATATGGGAGAAACTATAATACGGGAGAAACTGGAATACGGGAGAAACTGGAATACGGGAGAACCTGGAATACAGGAGAAACTGGAATACAGGAGAAACTGCAATACGGGAGAACCTGGAATACAGGAGAAACTGGAATACGGGAGAACCTGGAATACAGGAGAACCTGGGACACAGGAGAACCTGGAACATGGGAGAACCTGGCTGCCCAGAGAACAGAGACGGTGACAGAGCTGCACTTCCTCCTCCACTGTGGAAAAAAAAGAAACACCTTCACCGAAAAAAAACATGCACAAAATACCAACTTTAACAGAAGAAGAAAAATCCAGCATTGTTTTAGGAGAAGGCCACACTGTGTATGTGTCAGAATGTGACAGCCTGAGGACCAGTGAGACACTGAGTGTCCTGCACACACCCTGAATATACACTAAAACTAACTAAAATGATCTGTTCACACACATACCGTCAGGTTTTGTTGTTGTTGTTGTTTGCTTTTTTGTTGATTATGTTTGTAATGATTAAATGCAGATATACACTATATTACCAAAAGTATTCGGTCACCCATCCAAATGATCAGAATCAGGTGTCCTAATCACTTGGCCT
>CM074987.1:21649198-21659523 GCA_037576825.1 Pangasius krempfi
GAATGGGATGGCACTTAAGTTCATATGTGAGTCAAGGCAGGTGACCGAATACTTTTGGTAATATAGTGTATGTGTATTATTTGTACTTTTAATTTATTCTACCTGCACTATTTGCTTTGGCAACGATGTAATTTGTAACATTCATGCCAATAAAGCACTACTGAACTGAACTGAGAGAGAGAGAGAGAGAGAGAGAGAGAGAGAGAGAGAGAGAGAGAGAGAGAGAGAGAGAGAGTATAAATGCCGTGTGTGTAAATGATGTGTGTGTAAATGCCAAGCTGAAACTTCGCGAAATAAAATTTCGGTCTCCAGTGTGTAAGCCAGAGCATCACACAACACCATCTTCATCTTCTCCTTTATTATGAGTTTCAATGAAACTGCAGTGTCTGCTTCTCTCTCTCTCTCTCTCTCTCTCTCTCTCTCACTCACTCACTCACACACACACACACGCACGCACACACACACACACACACACATACATACACAATGTTTTCTATGGCTGTTTAATCAGCCCAGTTGTTTCTGTTTTAAATAACATGAGATGTATGTGTATGTTCCCGTGTGTGTGTGTGTGTGTGTGTGTGTGAGAGAGAGAGAGCGAGAGAGAGAGACTATAAAAGAAAGATGGACATTTTCCCGAGCTGAAGAAATTCGTAATTGCCCTTTCCTCTCTTTAGTCAACAAGTTAATTAAAGAATTATTAACACACAGGAGCTGGGCTCATTAAAAACGGAGACATGTCCATTTCTTCTTCATTCACGTCTCTCTGGGACGCGCCGTCACGTCTAATTAAGTCTTTGGTGCAGAATTGAGGTCATCCTTTATATCCTATATTATCTCACATCCTTAAATACAAAGCTGAATATGAATGAAAGAAATTATCTCTGAGTCAGAGAAAGTGTGTGTGAGCTGAATTTTGATGACTCGGAAAAACAGAATAATGTAATGAGTGCAGATCGTTTAATGTATTATATATGTGTGTATATATATATATATATATATATATATGTGTGTGTGTGTGTATATGTATAAACATTTCTGTATAAAAGGGCAACACAGAAAAAAAAAACAAGCTAAAATTTGCAATTGGCTAATCATGATCATGTTCTTCAACCACAAGGGCAACATTCTTCTTCTTCTTCTTCTTCTTCTTCTTCTTCTTCTTCTTCTTCTTTTCTTTTCTTTTGCTTCTTATCTTTCATAAGACCATTTTTATTAACTGAGAGGTAATTAGCTAACATTTAGAATGTTATACCAGCTTCAACCACAAGGGGCATCTAATTCTCCAAACATGAGCAGAGGGAGAGGTTAACACTCATTCGTCTTACCTCAGAAGTGGGAAGTTGGAGCTGGGAAAGACGCGGTTTTTAACCTCTGTGCATTCAAATTACAGAGTGAGAAAAGAACATGTACGCCTCCATGTTCATCTTTTGTTAGCTAGCCAAGCTAGCCAGCTAACTGTGATGAGTGACGTATATTTCCCTCCTTAAAACGTGAACTGTAGAGTCAGTGTTGTAGATTTAACAAGCGAATACGGCTGTATGTTGATTGATCTAAACAAATGCTTGTATATACAGTGTAACTCATTTAAATGGAAGAAGTGCTACTGTGTTTACTGTTCCTGCTGTGAGCGGCCATGTTGATTTAATGTCACTTGCTGAACTCAGAGTTGAGGAGACTCTTGTGAGTTTACGAGTAGGAATTCTGAGTTGAGGGGGGCGTTTTTCTTTGTTTTTTCCTGGTCAGAGGTCGGAAATTAAGAGTTATGACCTCTATGTCAACCACGTTTTAGGGATGAAATGCCTAAACGTGGCAGTATTTCATGATTTTTTAATGTAATATAAAGTATATTAAGATTAAACTGTATGCAGCGGAAATAAAGAAGTCCAACTGAAATGTTTCAGTAGGATTATATAGTTGAGAAAGAGTGTCAAGAGTAAAAGAGTGTCCCTGACTGGACCTACCTCTGTGGCTGTGCTTAATCACAGCTATTTATTTGCTTACTAACGGCACTGGGCCTCACGACATCATCATCATCATCATCATCAGGATTGTGGGAGATGTTGGTTTGAACCGTGTGCTGGTGTGTGAGCTTTAAAGCCTCCATGACACACATCAAACATCCTTCTGAAGTGGCACAGAATGCGATTAGGTAAAAGGATGGTGTTAAGATGGAGGAGAGTGGCATTAGCGCATTAGCATACGCAAGTGGCACACCGTCGAGGGTGAGACGCCGTTTGTTTGGACACTTCAGTGTGGGATTAGCCAAAGCTTCTGAAGTCCTCACAGCTCAGAGTGTGACTTCAGGCAGGCTGAAATTTGAGCTTGTCACTTTAATCCAAGTTGAAATTTTGTCACTTTCTCAATTAGCATGAAAGCAGTGGACGCCGAAGCGTAGCCGAGGAATTTCATTTCATTAAACTTTTTATTTCATGTACACACACACACGCTTTTTACACACCACCACAGAATTTATTTAGCAAAAATATCTGTATTATATGCAACTTTTGCAAACACTAATATAATAATAATAATAATAATAGTTTCAAGAGGAATAGGGATGTTTGCTATTATTTGTTTTATTGTTTGTTTTTATTTTGTTTAAAAAATAACATATGTAAAAAAATGTTCATGTAAGTACAGTAATAAATAATAAAATAAAAAAATATATATGGGTGATATAAAATAAAAGGATGGCATAATGCCACAGAATTGCTGCCTCACAATAATTAAAAATAAAATAAAATAAAATTTTCAGTTTTTTTTTTTTTGTATTTTCAGATCATGCACAATCTAACCTTTCACATAAATTTTAAATATTTCAAAATTATTTTATACACCATTTTCAATGTTAATAATAATAATAATAATAATAATAAGAAGAAGAAGAAGAAGAAGAAGAAGAACAAGAAGCACAAACATCAGCAATAACCTGAGTAACAAAGACTCGGCTCTACGCAGTGCTCTAAAAACGCTCAAGAATTGCGGCTTTAGCTTCCGCTAACTTCCAACACAGCCGTCTTTATTGAGTCTTAAACTTGTGATATTAATAGATTAAAATATTAAATGTCAGCACATCAATATTTATGGTAATGTATTGTTCCATCAAGCACGTAAAGAGTGCAGGGGTTTGGGGGTGTTTAAACAAACGGCTTTATTTCCAAATTCATTTTATAGGCCTGGCTCATAAATTACTCACAGCATAACAATATATCATTTACATCATACATATTTAGTATATGTGGAGCTAAATTAGTTTTGGACCGTGAAAATAAATCCCTCTAGCTTATGGCCGATATTAGCATTTTGCGGTGAAATTGCATTTCCGGACAGCGGGAGAGGAATTCCCTGGTGTAAGGGGCATGGATTAGACTGGTTTATGAAAAAAGACGCCAAATAGTCAATAAACTACAATGTGATTTACTGACAATAGGCTTTATTGGTGAACACACACACACACACACACACACACACACTTAAGTGCTTCTCCATAGGGGGTATATGTGCAGGGTGATTATGCGTGTGTGATGGACAGCTGGGACCCTTGGTAAGGAAACGACACACTTCCTGTCGGGGTTTTCCAGGTTTCACACTTGTTGGTGTATGTGCATAAAACCTTTTGTTGAAATTGTCATTTGAATCATGGAATAATAATTGCATAATAATCCCGCATCACTGCCGAGTCCTGGATTCTGATTGGTCAGAGGGGGTTGACTAATTTTTCCATACCAGCATCTCTGCAGCAGCTCCAGCTGTAATTCAAATCACTGGTTTATATTAATGCACTCATTCTAATAGGTTATCGTTTCCATAGTAACTGCTCAGTCACATGGCAGGACTTTTAACATATATGGAAGGAGTCTCCAGTGTCAGAGCTTCATAAAAGTCAGAGGAAAAGCTGTAAGTTTAGGTTTTCAGACATCTCAGGAGAGAAGAGTTTGTGATTTGTCGTTTCTTGGTAACATGACAAGCTGCGTTTTTGTTGTTGTTGTTGTTGTTGTTGTTGTTTTTTTGAAGAAAGAGAAAAAAGAGAGGCTGGTGAGGGAACAACTGTTTTTAGCTGCAACAGCATTAGTGAGAACAGGAACGAACTTGTGTCACCGACGTTCCGCAACATTAAATGTAACTATAACCAGATAAAATTAAAATGCATTGTTCAGTAAAAATTAGAAAACTGTAATTGTTGGTGAATTGTGTGGTTTAAGAGGAATAAAACACTTCAGGGCATGCTGTTATGGGAAAATAATCACCCTTGGATTGGTACCAGTAACTCCACTTCATCAGACCAAGTGTTTTATTCCTTCTTTAACACTGTAACCTTATTTTCAGTTGTAGGTACATGATAAGGTTTGACCTTATTATTATTTAATTATTCTACATAAAATTTATTAAATATTTGACACAATATTTCTCACTGTCGCATTGTCACAAATTCCCCTTCTTGGTGTACGTTGCCAGCCTGACATGCATGTGTTTTTATTTCTGTTTTAGCCCTGACTCCGCCCCTGTTCGTTCATTGGTTGTTGCCTTATTGTGTCCACCTGTTCCATGCTTAATGCTTGATTAGTTTGTCAATGTACTTGTTGCTGTTGATTTCTGTTTTTGCGAGGTCTTTTTGCGTTTCTTCGCCCAACTTGTTTTCTAGGTCCTGTTCCTTGTGCAGTATTTCTTGGTTTTGAGCCTCACCTGTTTTCCCCTTCTTAGTTTGTTGCTGCCTGTTTTATAAACGGATAAAACGTACGATGTATCGTTTATTAATAAATGAAAAATTGTAGGCAAATTGTGGTGTACGTGTGAAACAATACACTTCAGGATCTGCTGTTATTGGAAATTAATCAACGCTGGGCTGGTAACAGTAACTCTGCTTCATCACACCACTCTGTTGTTGATTAGTTTCCTGTAACAACACAACGTGAAGTATTTTATTCCTTACATACAGCAGTATAAGCAAAGTTGTTGCATTGTATCTCTATTTCACACTTACAGTATATTGATTTTCTTTTGCGTGCCTGAGAGTGTGTGTGTGTGTGTGTGTGTGTGTGTGTGTGTGTGTGTGTGTGTGTGTGTGTGTGTGTGTGTGTGTAGGTGTCTGATTTGTAGACTTTATAGCTCTTCTTTGTCCTCACAGCTCCTGTAAGTGAGACTCTATTGTTGGCAGTATAATGATGCCATTCGGGTGCTTTATGAAATCCATTTCCCTCCGGATCTATCCGGATTAACGTCACGTGTCTCCCTCATGTCTTTCCCAGAGCTGGACTTTATTAATAACAGCATTGACTGCATTGATCTGTATCGACACTTGAGTGCTGGGGAACAGCTTTTTGGCACGCTACTGTTGCTATCAACTCTCCAGCCTGTAAATCAAGTGGCATCTCATTAGAGCAGTCAGGCTCTCTATCAGAACGCTGGCCACCATAAAAATGGAGATGTGATCAGCTGTAAATGTGAAAGGTGGACAGTTCTCCCATCTCATGTGAATGCATCTCTCTCTCTCTTTTTCTCTCTCGCTGCCATTCTATTACTCTTTTATTATCAGGTTTTTATTTTGGATTTGTAGACAGACGAACGTTTGATGCATGCAGAGTTTTTCGATTTGCACATGGCTCTGATATTGTGGAGAACAATCAATACGTTGTTGTTCTCCGGTTGTGGTTACGGGTTCCACGCTGACAAGACGATATTTATGAATAAGCCCGACCGATCAGAATGAACGGTTTGCTATAATGCTAAGATATTTATTATAAAAGCACATGTTGTAAAAAATAAATAAATCATATAAGAGAAACCATATATTTGCAGGTGTAACTGTAAACAGTATTGAGTAGCACTTATTTAAGGGCATCGCTTGCTCTGTAGGTTACGTTAAGCATAACTTAACCACACCCACATCTCCACTACGCTATATATAATAAATAAGGAATAAAACACTCTGAGTCATGCTGTTATAGGAAAATAATCAATGATGCAGTGGTGTGATGAAGCGTCGTTAGTTGTACCACCCTGAGGTTGGTTATTTTTCCAATAAACACACACACCCTAAAGTGGTTCATTCTTCTTATACCACAGCAGTTTGTCATTTTATTTCTTAAAGAATGAAACACGGTACTTTTTATCCATTTTTAGTTTTTCTTAATGTTGTGGAATATTTGCCAAATATACATGTATATAGACATTTATAAGAAAAAGTCTAATTTTAAAGTCAGGTTAAAATGTAAGACCTGACAATTTATTTGTTGACATAAGGTTGTGTTATGACATTTTCAGGGATGACATGCAGTGCATTAGAAGGTTATGACACATGCCTTTGTGTACATACTGATGAAGGTTATGACACTGGAATGACAAAAGCGTGTGTTTGCTCTATGAAGTAAAGTCCATTTCATACGACTCTTTATAGCGTTTCTATGCAACCCAATGACAATGTCATGACACAGTAATGACAAAGTTACGCATATTTTTTTCTGACTGTAAATTAGTCGCATCATTATTATGCGACGTTGACATTCCAGAGCAGTTGTTATGACGTTCTAAGCCAGTGAGGTGTTACAACAACCTTATGTCAAAAGAACAAATGTAGGTGTTGTGTCAAATAGACATTAAACATGATGTCTGTTGGAATAAGGCTGGTCAGGAAGGGCTTATGTAGCTTTTATGTAGCATTATAACCGGTACACTAGAAGGGTGTTATCCAGAGGTTTATTCGTGTTGTGAAAAATAAGGACATTGTATTATTTATGCATATAAATAACTGCAAAATGTATTTGAATCAACTATTAATATAAAATATTAACTTTACTTGTATATCCAAATGTATTCTTTGGTCTGATTGCGTTCTATTTATTCCGTCAATATTTCAAATATTTCAGACCTGAGTGTTATAATATCATTCTTAATCTATTCAAAATAGAGCCTTATAAATATTAAGATCATATTATAAACCTGCTAATATGTCATAACCTTTTGCTACAGGATACTTTCATCATCCATGTACTGTATAACTGTATCTAATCCTCTCTTCCCTTCTCTTTTTCTTTCTTTCTTTCTTTCTTTCTTTCTCTCTGCCCACATCGCACTGCCTTGGGACATTAAGGTAAGTCATTATCTTTAGATTTAAATGTGTGTTTCGTGATTACAGCTGAATTCTTATTACGCGATTAGCACAGACACGTCCTCGCTGTAAACACAGGCCATGCTCTTTTAGCAGCTGGCTTGATTTATCCTGTACAGATTCCCCGTGCTGGCTAATACTAACGGTCACTCTAGCTCGTCTGTGTGTCTCCGATAGAGGAGCTGGAATATCAGGGATGGATGTTGGCTGGATTCGTCGAGTGAAATGAGCAATTTGAGATGCAGGCCAGAACCTGGACGAGTAATGAGAGCGTAATGACATTTGGGGCTGGCTGTGTTTGGGGTAATGTGGCTAAGCGATGCACAGAGGGGGGTTTTGATGACCTGATAGATGTGGATTACTGATTAAACCCCCAAAGGCTTTATATTTGGATTTGTGTGTGTGTTTGTGTGTGTTTGTGTGTGTGTGTGTGTGTGCTTCCTTCCTGTGTATGAGTATTGCTTTGTTATTGCTCTGATATGGGTATGTTTAAAACTGACATCATCAATGCCGAAATATTATAGATGACTGAATATTTGATAAATTAAATTTAGTTGGTGTTGAATAAATCATTTTTTATCAACATGCAACAACGATGGCACTTCAGGATCTCTTTTGATCACTGTTGTTTCTCACTGAAAACCTTCAAAGCTTTATCTTTCTTTCTTTTTTTTTTTATGCTGATAAATCGCTATTAAATTTGTAACACATTACCGACCTCGTGTACCCGTCCACGCCGCTCGTCCTATTAGTATTCCCCGGCTTGTAAATTCCTTAGTGACTCTTTGCGAATTGAAAGCATCAATTACGATGTCGTTCTTGGCATGCTAATAAATCTGACTGGTGCAATGACACACAGGGCTGTTCGCACTGCTTTAGCTGAATCGGCTTTTGATGCGCTCAAGTGAAATCAGCGGCGCTTTGACTGAGAAAACTTTACCTTCCTCAGACACTCAGTATGCTAATGCTGACGTGAATGATGGCCCGTGTCCTGCGATTTTTCATTTCTCTCTGTTAAGCAAACACAAGCATTTCATGCACGTCTCCAGTGTAAATGAATGCAGGGATTCTGGGTGATCTCTCATGCTGTGTTTTTGATAAATGTCTTGGTTTTTTTTTTAGTGTGCATGAAAATAATGTGTTGTTTCATGACGCCAATTCGTTGGTTCCTGAATTAGCCCCTTAAACTCGATGGCTCCAGAGCTTCCTTCCTCACTCCTATAAAGACGTACCTTTACCAAATGTACTCTACATCATAATGAACACATGCGTGTCCAGTTGTATAGTAGCGTTCTATGTTTGGCATGTTTTTTAACATATTGCACCACTGTAATTTTCTGTAAAGAGATGTTTATTTTACATTTATGGAAGGAGTCTCCAGTGTCAGAGCTTTGTAATAGTCAGAGGTAAAGCTGTAACTTTAAGCTTTCAGACATTCAGGTCAGAAGAGTTGCTGCTTTCTCGGTAACAAGCTGAACTTTTTTTGTGTTATTAACGTCAAGAGAGAAAAAAAAGAGAGGTCAATGAGGGAACGGCTGCTTATAGCTGCTGTAGCGCAAATGATAACAGGAATTAACTTGTTTCACTGATGTTCCGCAACATTAAATGTAACTCTAAATGGATAGAAACACTGCAGGATGTGCAGTTATAGGACAATAATGAACGTTGGGGTGGTAACAGTAACTCTGCTTGATTACTGATTTATTTTATTGTTTTATTTCTTACGTATGATCATTTATTTTGTGATCAAATGTTTTTAACCACAGAAAATGCAATTTTTCATTATTTTTGTTCAAACGGAATAAAACACGCTAAACGGAGCAGAGCTGGCAAAGAATGAAATGAAGAAAAAAGAAATGAAGAAATAAGACAGTTAAAGTAAAATTAAAACAAAGTAATCATGTATTGAAACAATTAGAAATTAATATTTATACCAAGATCGAAAAAAAACATTCACTGGGTGAAAAACTTTGATGAAATTTCTTTTTTTTTAGAATTGTGAAGAATTTTGAAGAATTTTGAAGAATGTTGACGAAGAAACCGCTAACATCAACTTAATTTCTGAATCCTGTTCTTCTTCAATAAATTTAGGCTTTTACTTTTATTAGTGTTTTAGCTGTGTATTAGGTGCTTCAGTTTTAGTGTTACTGCATCACTACTTTTCGAATTTCAACTTTGTCTTGCATTTTTTAAATGTAACATCTTTCCACTCAATTGCTCTGTAAAAATGAACCTGAAAAAGTGTTAGAACCTTGTTTTAGAGTGAGCTCAACCTGGTCCTTTATTTAAACCTTCCTAAAAACAGTAAGTAAGTATGTTGTAGTGTAAGACACGTCCGCCACTGAAGCATGATGAATTGAAGCAGAAGGAGGTCAGCATTGTTTTAACTAGCGCAGGTCCTCATAATGACCCGTATGGGGACCTGGAGGGCGCTGCTGGATGGCATTAGTGGAGAGAAGCCGAGCGAGTCTGTAGATCATTCTCCATCAGCTCCTTTGGGACTTTTCATCCCTCCCAATTACTAACATTCAGGCTGCATTGGCCCTTCTGTTTCAGGTATCGGGTCAGGACCCTGTTACACTGCAAAGCAATGTCCAGGTATGCTAGTGAGCGAGCGCAAAAGAACAGGATGCGTTCCTATAACAGCTTTCAAACTTCTGTCTGGAGAATCTTCTGATGGCAGTATTATGCTTAGATCCTATAATTTAATAATAATAATAATAATAATAATAATAATAATAATTGAAGATTAAAAATATAAAAGGGCATGAAAAACTAACTTTTTTTACTTTGAATGTAATCAAAAACACAAACAAAATCACACTAATTTGTTCCTGAGAGAAAACGTAATTTTAAATTTACATTTATTTTTTCTCTTCAAGAATGTATAGCCTAAATATAAACATTTTCCCAAAAGGCTGAAAATCCTGTCTTCACTTCCTTTATATCTGGCTTCAGGAAGATTTAAGGTTAGATAGCCGCTATAGCCGGGAATTTGAAGATGGGAAGATGGCAGGAAAATCCATGTAGAAATTATTTTACCTACAATTCAAGTAGAACGTGCTGCAAAGTAGAAGGACGCTCTGGAAATTTTACAAATAAATACATACAGTTAGGTCCGTATGTATTTGAACAATGACAGAGTTTTTGTGATTTTGCCTTTATACACCACCACGATGGATTTGAAATAAAACAATCAAGATGTGATTGAAGTGTA
>CM074987.1:21659623-21676597 GCA_037576825.1 Pangasius krempfi
CTCAACCCAATAGAGCTGCTTTTCACTTACTGAAGACAAGACTGAAGGCAGAAAGACCCACAAACAAGCAGCAACTGTGAAGACCTGACAAAGCATCTCCAGGGAGGAAACTCAGAATTTGAATTTTGAGAACATGGGCTCCAGACTTCATGAAAGGATTTTCATTCAAGTATTAAAATTATGGTTATATTTACAATTATGTCACTTTGTCCAAATACCTCTGAGCCCCTGAAAATGGAGATCCTTTGCTTAAATTGGCTGTAATTCCTAAATGGTAAATGCCATATTTTTGAACCTCTTAAAATAAAGCTGAAAGTCTACATTTCGGTCACATCTTGGTTGTTTTATTTCAAATCCATTGTGTTGGTGTATAAACGCAAAATCACAAAAACTCTGTCATTGTCCAAATACTTCTGGACCAGACTGTATTTCTGGTTAAATGCAGTGTTTGGTTTTATTTATACTCTAAGACTTTTTGGCTAGCATATGTAAAGAATTAATGGTGCATAAATCAAAATCTAGAAGAATTAATAGAAAACATCAAAAGTATGTTTAACAAACATAACAGACTCAAGATCATTAAAAAGGTCAAATTAAACAAGTAAATTTTTATTTTGCATTTAAAAACACCTAAAGAAATGTGGCGTGTTCCTGATGTTCTGCAGGGCACTATTCCAGAGTTTAGGGATGAAGAAAGGAAAACATCGTCCACCAGTTGAGCTGTGAGCGCTGATGATTCTCAGGATTAACATTTGGCCTGCCTTAGGAGATTAAAGTGCTTTTGATGGGTTTTACTGCCTCGGGAGATCAGAGAGATGCACCAGAGCTTGAAGCATTCAGAGTCAATGTGTCAGAATCGGAATCGTGCTTTATTGACCAAGTACACTGTAGTGTACAAGGAAGTTGTCTCGACTGTTGTACTCTCATTGTGCTTTAAATATTACTATAACACAAAGTTACTCCATCTTAAACACAAACACAATGCTGTCAGTGATGTTTGTGAGGCAATTAAGTGTTCATAATTCACGAGGAAAAAAGAAGCTTCCCCAGTGTCTCGTGGTTTTGACACACAGTGAACTGAAGTGACTGATGGAGAGAAAGAGGTCAAGTATGTGGAGGGGTTGGTGATTAATTTTTCTACTCACTTCCTAGCTCTGGAGGAGGACAGGTCATTAAGAGAGGGCAGGTTCCTCTCTACATGGCTGTGTAAAACTGTAGAACCAACAGCTCCTGTTGTACTTCCTCAGTTGATGCAGGAAGTACATCCTCTGCTGAGTCTTTTTGGTAATACAGTCAGTGCTGGCTTTGCGCTTCAAGTCTTAAGAAATAGTGATTCCTAAATACTTGAAGATGAGGGGAGGCAGTGGTCAGGGGTGCCTCCTGAAGTCCACCCCCTGAAGTCCACCCCCTGAAGTCCACCCCCTGAAGTCCACCTCCTGAAGTCCACCTCCTGAAGTCCACCCCCTGAAGTCCACCCCCTGAAGTCCACCCCCTGAAGTCCACCTCCGAAGTCCACTCCTGAATTCCACCCTGGAAATCCAACACCAACTCCACCATTTTTATCATGTCCAGCTCTGGATTGTTCAGACCACACTCTAGGACCAGCTGTTGAACTTCCTGTCTGTGTACAGACTCATCACCATCTGGGGGTTAAGACCATTAACCCCTTCAACCCATGATATGATAGCTTTGTGTTGTTGCCTTTAACTTGAAGGTAAACAGCAACATAAAGAAAAGATTCATTGTACTTCAGTGTGAAGAGTTCTTCAGCGACTGTAAGTGAGGCCCGGGTGGAAAGTAACAAACTACATGTACTCTCGGTACAGTACTTGAGTATATGGTTTGCAGCAATGGCACTTTTTTTGAGTAGAATTAAATCATCCTACTTTTATTTTTACCTGAGATTTTAAAAAATAAAAGTCAACTTTGCTACATTTATTTTTTGATCAGCATTACAGAGTAAATAATAATAATAATAATAATAATAATAATAATAATGCATTTAACCCCAGAAGACTGTAAGCCAATTAAAAGTCAGTACATGAAAATTATAAATAATTCATTTCCCAATTAGAGACCCAATCAAACTAAAGCAGTGTCCTGATGACAATCTACACTTCATGTGCCAAATGTTTAGCAGCAATGTCTGATACAGTAGACACAGATGAGTATCCCTAGTCCAAAAACATGTACACTAGCTAGCCAGATTTTTAGATGTTTTACAGTGTAAACGCTCCGTATTAAACTTAAAATGTTTAGTAGTGATTGCCTGTTGTGTTAAATATATCTAAGTGCTGCTACAACCTATAGGATAATGTGTAAGGCCCATCTTTGCTAGAGAGCTAACTGTGTAGCTAGAAAAATGAATAAATTAGCTAACGATCATTGCAAGCTAACGTTATCTTTCTTTAGCTAGAACTGATAACTGCGGCAGCGTTCAATTCAGCATAGCTCACTCGGTTAGTTAGCATAATTGTTTAAAAATGTGCTCCTCGGGTAGAGAACATTTTCAGAATAGTTGTGGCAAATTGTAGACGTAAATTTTTTCTGGTTTTGTAACAAAATTTTCACCAGATGACCTATTTACTCTCACTCGAGTAATTTCTTGATACGTTTTATTTTTACTCGTCTGTGTGTTTTGTACTCTTTCCACCACTGAGGAGGGTGTGTTCAGGTGTATGCAGTAAGAAAAGTGAAGCTTAGCTAATCTCTTTAGCTGCTTGAGTTATTCTTCGCGCACACACACACTTACTGTTGGTTCAACACTACACACCATCCTGTCATCTCCACAGGCCTCCGTGATGGTGTGCTGGGGTAATTACTGTCACCCTGCATTAAGATTTCAGCTCATTTTAAGCTTCATGCCGCTTCACACTACACCTTTGCAGAACAGCAGTGATTTGTATTCCAGTGCACGTTCGTAAAATCGTCTGTGACATCTATGACATGCTGAGGACAAGACGGGGCATTTGCTCTCGCTCTTAATTACTAAACCAATATGCTTTAAAAGCAGTGCAAAGGTTTTGTTGAAGTGGTTGAACCTAAAGGACCTGAGTGGAATTTGCTTTAGTGTGGGGGTTGCTTAAAAGCTTGTGGAAGGTAGCAGATGTTTACAAAGGTTTTTTTTGTTTGTTTGTTTCTCTGGGTTTATACTGCTTCTAAACGACATTGCTAATAAATGGGTTTTTTTTTTCTAGTTTTGTTCGTAAAGCACACATGGGTTCACATCCTGGTCATATGATTGTTAGAGCATAGCCTCCTGAAAATTCAAATATCACAGTATACAGTATTATTGCTAGAGGTACTACAGATCTGATACCCAGGATGTGTACTGGACCGATACCCGCAAAAATCAGTGGATCAGATATCAGAGGAAAAATTCTGTCCAATCTTGTAAGAAATGGAAAAGTTTGGAATTGGATTTGGAATGTTTTTTTTATATATATAAATATAAAGATACATGATTGTGTTTTTTTTTTTTTTTTTTAGGATTGGTTTTTGTCATGTTTATAAATTATACTTGCCACGTAAGTGAAAGAGTTTAACTGAATAAAAAAAAAAAGGTTGTATTTTTTTTGTGAAGTGGTTCCAAAAAAGATATTAAAAAACAGCAATATCAGTTTATAGTTTAGTAGTTTTTGGAAAAAACAACACTGTAGGGATAATGATATCGGCTGATAGCGTTATTGGAAAAGAAAACCTTTTGTGCGTTTTCTGTCATCTCTAATTATCGCCTATTTACAATTATATGTACAGATCATAAGATAAGATCAGATAAGATACTGCTTTATTGATCCTAAGGGGAAATCAGAGCGGCAGCAGTATACATAAAAGCCAAGGCACAAATACACCTAAGAAATAAAGTAAGAATAAAATAAGATAAAGTAAAATAAATATTGACATGTTGCGATTAAGTGGTTAAGACATTGGACTTCTGATCGTAATGTCATGAATTCAAATCCCAAGCCTTGCCAAGTTGCCAATGCTGGGCCCTTGAGCAAGGCCCTTAATCCTTAACAGCTCAGTTGTATAAAATGAGATGACTGTAAGTCGCTCTGGAAAAGGGTGTGTGCCACATGCCGTAAGTGTATATTGTGGTGGAGTTCTATACTTTGTAATAACTGCATTCTATACAGTATTATCCACAGATGATAGTTACGTATACAGAATTACACACTGATGATAGTTGCGTATACAGAATTATCCACAGATGATAGTTACGTATACAGAATTATACACTGATGATAGTTGCGTATACAGAATTATCCACAGATGATAGTTACGTATACAGAATTACACACTGATGATAGTTATGTATACAGAATTATACACAGATGATAGTTACATATACAGAATTATACACTGATGATAGTCACGTATACAGAATTACACACTGATGATAGTTATGTATACAGAATTATACACAGATGATAGTTACGTATACAGAATTACACACTGATGATAGTTACGTATACAGAATTACACACTGATGATAGTTACGTATACAGAATTATCCACAGATGATAGTTGCGTATACAGAATTATCCACAGATGATAGTTACGTATACAGAATTATCCACAGATGATAGTTACGTATACAGAATTATCCACAGATGATAGTTACGTATACAGAATTACACACTGATGATAGTTGCGTATACAGAATTATCCACAGATGATAGTTACGTATACAGAATTATACACTGATGATAGTTGCGTATACAGAATTATCCACAGATGATAGTTACGTATACAGAATTACACACTGATGATAGTTATGTATACAGAATTATACACAGATGATAGTTACATATACAGAATTATACACTGATGATAGTCACGTATACAGAATTACACACTGATGATAGTTATGTATACAGAATTATACACAGATGATAGTTACGTATACAGAATTACACACTGATGATAGTTACGTATACAGAATTACACACTGATGATAGTTACGTATACAGAATTATCCACAGATGATAGTTGCGTATACAGAATTATCCACAGATGATAGTTACGTATACAGAATTATCCACAGATGATAGTTACGTATACAGAACTACACACTGATGATAGTTATGTATACAGAATTATCCACAGATGATAGTTACATATACAGAATTATACACTGATGATAGTTACGTATACAGAATTACACACTGATGATAGTTACGTATACAGTATTATCCACTCATGATAGATATGTATACAGTATTATCCACAGAAGATAGTTGCTATAACACATATAGATATTGTTCAGGATCTCATTAAACAGTTTTATCTATTGAATTATTTGTGCCTTTATTCACAACATTTTGAAAAGCATTTATACCTTAGCACTGTCGAATTCTGGATTCGGATTGGTCAGAAGGTGTTGATTTTCTATAACAGCAGTTCTGACAGTAGTGCAGCATTAACAGTTGTACGTTATCGTATCTATAGTAGCAGCTCATTCACAGGGACTTGTATGTGAATACTCCACACAATTGAAGACTAAAAAGGCTTTTCTAAAATGGGAAAGGATTCAGGACAGAGGTTCTCAGCTTTGTAACAAGTTGTTTAAAACTTAAAAAGAGATACGTTATAGCTGCTATAGCATAAGTGAGAACAGGAGCTAGTTTTGTTTCGCAGACGTTCCACAACAATAAATCTAACTATAAATGGAAAAAAGGTCCATGTTATCATTTAATACATTTTTTTAAAATGACATTGTTGGCTTTTTGTTATGGTATAAGAGGAATACAACACAATAGCACATGCTGTTATAGGAAAATAATAACTTTGGTGTGCTAAAGGTAACTCCACTTTGTCTATTGTTGATTATTTTCCTATATCAGTATGACATGGAGTTTTTTATTCCTTACATCTCAGTTGTATTTTCTAAATATAAGTTGTTGTTGTTTTTTTCAACCAATAGATCGTTACTCAACAAAACTGAGATGCCAATAAGTAAAACTCAAAATGCGTCATAGAAAAATGATCACACATGGTTCACACATGGTTGTCCAGGATGTTGTGATGTCAGTCTGTGTATCAAACCTGTAGTAGGAAAAAAAAGTAAGCTAAACATGGTAACTTTTTCAGCATTTTAAGAAAAAAAAGTTAGTCTGAAAATTGTCAGTAAGCAACCCCTCCTCCCAAATTCCATAATCTCCCAGGATTAGCTGAACTGGAGTGTGTGAATACCACATGTGAAAGAAAGATGAGAAGGAGGATGAAGAATGTGTTCAGGCTGGAGTAGAGTAGAGTAGAGCAGCTGGTTCCTCTAATGAAAGCTTGCCTTGATGTTGGCTCTGTGCTCCTCATAATGATGACCTTGGGTGCCATTACATTGAGAAAGAGGGAGGAGACCATCTGAGACCTGCAATTTAAACACAGGCCCAAGGACTCTAATGAGAGGAGACCTGGGATGTGATGGGGGTTGTCCAGTTTTTAGGAAGAGCCGGAAACCCATCAGACATGTTGATTTTCAGGAGTGTGTGGTGTAGTCAGTATTCAGTCCTGTACTGAATGATGCAGTGACTGTAGCAGCAGCGGCTCGTGAAATAGATGTTGTGTTGCAGGACAACATTAATAAAGATGCCTCAAACCAAATGAAGTGAAGAGGTTATTACGCTTGACTTATGCTATAGGCTACTATCTGGTGAATTTTCAGATTAACCTCGAAACCGAAAGTTGAGAGTCAACAACATACAATCATCTAGCATGTTCAAGGTAATATCAATAACCAGGGTCTACATCTTTTCCAGCATAACTGCATCTCAAAAACCACACAAAAGACCTGAAAGTTGCCCCAAAAAAATAAAAAATCATGTCTAAATTCACACATGAAGTTTGTTGCCGTTTTCTCTACTCCGTTGTACTTCACGTGTTATATTTATACATATTTCTGCACATATGTCCTTTTTACATGTGGTGCTTGTTTTTATATTTTTCACATTTTCACATTTTTCACATGTATTATTTAATTAATTTATTTTTCCCATGTTAAATTTTCACGTGATGTACGTCTTTCATTCATTTTCATGAATGTGTTTTTTATTTATTTTCATCACATGATTTTTACACGATTTATAGTGCACCTGTTTTGACTTTTCACATGATTTTTTTTTCAATTATAAGTGTTTAACTGACCCTTCTCCATCTTTATTTCTGAATCATAAACAATGCAAAACCACATGCATTTTTGTCTGTATAAGACTAAATAAATTTAAAAAATTTCTATGAACAGAGGTTTAATATTGTAAACAAAATGTACTACAGGTTCAACATATTTTAAAAATAAAGAAATAAATTTATGAATTCTCTCAAAAATATGATTGAATAAACAAAGTCTGTGACTCTGGGAAAATGATCGATTGAAACATACTGAGCTCTGTAGCAGGACCTGAGGCATCATTTAAGTGGAAATAGAGCTCCAAAGTCGGCTAAAATGCCCGGGTTCCACAACCTGTTTCTTGGGCTCTGTAGATAGATGTCATTTAAAAAGCTACTGAAGAGCTTTTATAACGTGTTTGTGTAACCGTATCACTTGTTCTGCATGTTGGTCGTTCTGGAACTGTCCGTCACCTGGGTTGCACTTGCTGTGGGTTGTGCAAACTGGGACCTCAAACAGTGCAATTGCATTAGATGAGTAATTAACAGAATTTTGATTTCCACGATGTAAATCGTACATTTCCATGATGCACATTGACACTATTTTGCACCATGAAGCATTGCATCACAATCACAATCCCTATTATTTGTTGGGTTTTTTTTGTTTGTTTGTTTGTTTGTTTTTCACCAGTAGAGTTCATAGGGCATCTGGTTGTGCATTGGAACTGGTATCCTGTGGGACACAACAAAAAAGTTGCGTAGAGCCAGAGGTTTTTACTTTCAATCGAGTGCAAGCTGTATGAATATGAAGTTTGTTTATATTATAGTAAATACTTAAGTAGTGCGCCTGTTTTTACTTTTCACATGATTTTTTTTTTCATTTATGTTTACACATTAATTTTACACATTAATTGAATGTATTGCATGTGTTTCTATTTTTCACACGTGGTTTTTTTGGTTTATTTGGTTTATTTTATGTGATCAAATATTGTTCACATAATGTTATAGGTGTTGACAATTTCAGGCATAACAGGTTTTTTCACACAGTCACATATTTCTCAAGTTATCCTGTGATTTTTTTCTTAAGGAACTTGTTCTTTCTCTCAGTTCTCTTCATACATCTCAGATGTTTTCTGTCTTTCTTTGTATCTCTCTCTCTCTCTCTCTCTCTCTTTCCGTATTCCTCACTCCAGGGTTAGCATGATCGGCTGTAACTCAACGCGACTGGCATTCTCATCAAAGGACAATCAGCAGTAGATTTTCTGAAAGTCTGTTCTCTCAAACCTGCAGGCGATAGCGTTCATGGTGAATTGCGTTTTAGAGGGCATGATGATCATTCGTCATGGAGCTTACTTACAATACAACGTGCTCCTACTCCGGGCGGACTTTCACTCTGAACAGAATGTCATTATCAGCTAATATATGGAAATGAGCTGAGAACAGATTTGGTGTCGCGGCACTCTGTAGAGCGCAGACGCGTGTCTTTGTCTGAATACAGTGCGCTGCATTTGTCTTGTGCTGGAGGTTAGAATTAAATGACTCAAGCTGTTACGGGGAGCAAAACTTTTTCACCTAGTAATCAAAGTGCAAAACTAGCTACAGAGAGAATAATAAATTTACATATATCACCCCTGAGTTGGTCACTAGAGCTAACGCTACTGCTTTTGCCATCATTTAGAGCAACAAATATTTGTCGCCTGTTGGGGGAAACAAACAAAGCACGTTGGCGTTGGCCTGCAGGCCTCAGCTGGCGTACAGGGCCATGTTTGGCATGGACTCTGCATTCACGACAGATGGAGGAGGGTCAGTTAAACACTTATATGGCTGCGGAGACAGGGGTGGTGTCGGCTGCCAAGGCAGGACTGGCAGCAGGTTGGCACAGAGGCTGAGTGATTAGAGAAAGCACAGTTTCAGCCACTAGCATGGCTACTGAGCTAGCTTTCTTCTGCTCTCTGTGTATTGGTTATATATAAGTAATGCACTCAAAAATTCTGTGCTACATTCTGTAGATTATTTATATTTTTAGGGATACGTTATTCAGAATGAAGAATGTGCTCTATACTGATACAAATACAGATATAAATATGAGGATTACCATTCATGATTTGATTCACAATACTGGCTTCCTGATTTGATTCAGCAAAATTTGAATGAAGAAAAATGATGACTGAAAAGACTCCTTTTTTATTTATGAATCATAAACAATGCAAAACCACGTGCATTCTTGTCTGTTTAAGACTAAACAAATAAATAAATAATTCTATGAACAGAGGTTTAATATTGTAAACAAAATGTACTACAGGTTCAACATATTTTAAAAATAAATAAATAAATTTATAAATTCTCTCAAAAATATGATTGAATAAACAAAGTCTGTGACTCTGGGAAAATGATCGATTGAAACATACTGAGCTCTGTAGCAGGACCTGAGGCATCATTTAAGTGGAAATAGAGCTCCAAAGTCGGCTAAAATGCCCGGGTTCCACAACCTGTTTCTTGGGCTCTGTAGATAGATGTCATTTAAAAAGCTACTGAAGAGCTTTTATAACGTGTTTGTGTAACCGTATCACTTGTTCTGCATGTTGGTCGTTCTGGAACTGTCCGTCACCTGGGTTGCACTTGCTGTGGGTTGTGCAAACTGGGACCTCAAACAGTGCAATTGCATTAGATGAGTAATTAACAGAATTTTGATTTCCACGATGTAAATCGTACATTTCCATGATGCACATTGACACTATTTTGCACCATGAAGCATTGCATCACAATCACAATCCCTATTATTTGTTGGGTTTTTTTTGTTTGTTTGTTTGTTTGTTTTTCACCAGTAGAGTTCATAGGGCATCTGGTTGTGCATTGGAACTGGTATCCTGTGGGACACAACAAAAAAGTTGCGTAGAGCCAGAGGTTTTTACTTTCGATCAAGCACAAGATATATGAATATGAAGTTTGTTTATATTATAGTAAATACTGAATTTGTCTGAAAATATTACAGGAGGCTACAAACAAAAATAATAACTGCTCGAGCGGGATTAAAAAGAGTCATTCAGTAAATTGAAGTGATGTAGCTGAGGTTGAGGATTTTAAATACAAATACAGATATAAATGTAGATAATTGGAGCACTTAACAGATACAGATACTGTTCAAATGTCTTGGGTGATCCAAGGAAACTATGCATCCAGGAATATATCTGCAAAGTAAGCATCCATTTGTCTTGTAAGATGGCTAGAACATGACACTAGTTTCTCAGACTTCTCCTCATGGCAGCCCTGGTGTTAGATTCCACCGCCAGCGACAGGAGAGTCAACTGTGGCACTCATTAGCCAAGCCAAGTGTAAATAAATCAGCGTTCCAGATGGTTGGTGGATTCGTTTTCCACCCAGAAGTGATACTCAGGTGTTTAGAACTAAACGGCAAAAGACAATCCACCACCCAGATAACATCTGCTCTAATTGTGGGATGAAACAGAGTTACTACTACCATCCCAAAGTTGATTAATTTCCCATAACAGCTATTTTCCCCTAATTGAGACTTTTTATTTATTTAAAAATGCCATGTCGTACTATTTACATTTGTAGTTATATTTATTATTGTAGAACGTTATATCCATGAAACAAGTTAAAGCAGCTATAAACAAATAGCTATAAACTATAAACACCAGCCTTTCTTTTTTACTCTCTTTTTAATGAGACAAAAAAAATACAACAAAACGTCTGTCCTAAAGACTTTCCCATGTCAGAAATCTTGCAAACCACTGACACTGGAGACTCCTTCCATAAATGTTAAAGAAAAGTCTGCTTCCAGAAGATTTCCTCAAATCAACATTTACGTATATTCATTCTTAAATACCAAAACATGTATTAACTGTGTGTCATATTAGACTTGTGGTTAAGCCTCTGGGCTTCTTATCAGATGCTTAATCTATAGTTGGATCCTGTCTCAGTTGTAAATTGCTTTGTCTAAAAAGCATCAGCCAAATAAGTTAAACTGGGCATCCGACACACACATCCCTGTGTATGTTGTAAGTATAGAAATGATAACGTATTAGAACGAGCGCATTGATACAAACCTGTGATTTGGAGCTGCACTGCTGTCAGAGCTGCTGCTATAGAACATTAATCAACACAATCTGACCAATCAGAATCCAGAATTCACCAGAGCTAGCTGCGAATATTTGATTTTATTGTATTATACTTGATAATAATGCCTGTGAATGCTTTCTGAGGTCGAGTGGGAACTAGAGGGCTGTGCTGTTCTGATAAAGCTGATAAAACTCATAAATGCATGATATTCACCGGAACAATCAGGATACACCGCATGCTGAGAGAATAAAGAGTACAACACCAATTCTTTCTAGAGTCAACTCTACAGCCGGTCGAATCTAACACCTATCCAACAGTTCACCTCAGGATTACGCTCTCCCTCGTCATCTCTGGAGCCTACATTCCTTTTTTTTTTTTTCTCGTTATATGAAATTCCATCTCGGCTCACTGCGACTGGGTGGTTGGAGAAGATAATAGAGTTTATTAAAAACCTGGCACATTGGGTGTTTTTTTGGGGGGGGAGAAGGCCAGGGTTATATAGGGATCATCTAAAATTCATCACAAGAATGTGCTCTTCTTAGCCGGATTAAAGTTTAATAACTCCTGACCCAGGCCTGAGCAAATACAATTTGTGTGTATGTGTGTGTATGTGTGTGTGGGAGAGAGAGAGAGAGAGAGAGAGAAATTCATGGAGAGCTACAGTTCGCTATTGTGGCTGGTTTTTTTTTTTTTTTTTTTTTTTTTAAAACTCGGAGGTTGCAGTCAGGTGTAAGTCCGAGCTAAAGCCAAGAGAAATCCAGCATCAGCACGCCTGCTCTGCTGAAGCAGTGAGCAAATGTGTTTCCTTTCAGATAAGACCTGGGTGTAAGAGTGTGTGTGTGTGTGTGTGTGTGTGTGTGTGTGTGTGTGTGTGTGTGGACCACATAGACTGGATGAGTTGAAATATAAACCTTAGCAAAGGATGGACGGAGATGTTTTACAGGGACAGTTTTTCTTTTCCCTCCATATCTCGTTTTTCCCGAGTCAAATCGAGTGAGGTTGTCGTTCCTTCTGCAATGAAATGTTGCATAACTGGTTCGAAAAGTGGCATAACTTTTAATAATTAAAAAAAAAAAAAACATGCAGCCATTGATGTTTTGAAGTTTTCTGTAAGATTAACATTTAGGGAAGGAGTATCCAGTGTCAGCATTTCTCTGAAAGTCTTCAGGAGTTTATGCTTTCAGGTTTCTTGGTAATATGAAAAGGTGCATTTTTTTTTTTGTCTTATTAATTTCAAGAGAAAGAAAAAAAAGAGAGGCTGGTGAGGGAACGACTGTTTATAGCTGCTGTAACACAAGTGAGAACAGCAACTTTGGTTTCATGGACATTCCACAACATGACTATAAACGTAACTGTAATGGATAAAAAGTACAATGTGATGTTCTTTCATTAATAAAAAAAAACAAAAGAAATTATTGGTGAATTGCTGTGATATAAGAGGAATAAAACACTTCAGCACGTGCACTTATAGGAAAATTGCCAACTTCCGGGCACCACACCACTGTCTCATTGATTATTTTTATAATTATTTAACAGCATCTTGCACGAAACACCTCACACAAACCAAGTCCATCTGTGTGCTGAAAATCAGGTGGTTAGGAGCGGTGTAACCCGTGTAAAGAGAGCTCCAGGGCAGACGTGGTGTGTGTGGTCACTACTTAGAGCCTAGTGCATTGTGGGATTACAGCCGTCTCTCAAAGCTCGCACTCCGCTCTGTAATTATGAGATCGCTTATCCTCAGCGAGTCTCTGCACTCGCCCTGCCTACATGAGCTCACACAGCGTGTTCACGACAAATCCTGTAATCTAGCCCAAAGTCTGGACTCGCTCGGCAGCAGGCCGGGTCTGTTACAAAAGCACAGCTGATGTAATGTGATACGGAGGAAACCCTGTAATCCTGCTTTAGGACAACTCACACTAAAGATTTTTTTTTTTCCCTGGAATCCATGATTATTATGAGCAGTGGCATGTTGCAATGCCACTAACAATGAGGGGTTCAGTCACAGTATATGTTCAGTATCTTTTGGGAACACAGCCTTGACCACGCCGGAGAAGGAGAATGGTGGCTGATGATGAAATGTTTCCACATCGCTGGGATTTTCACTGTTGATCTACTGCTGCTGTTTGAACACATCTGAGGAGAGCGAAGCAAACACACAGAGTTTGTGTGTTATTTGTAAAGTGGTAGATTTGATGCATCACTGTAGCCCTATTTGATCTTGTTATTTTTTGGGTCAAAATAGTCCTTTTTCTTGTAAACATTTGGGCAAAGTTTTGCATTGCTACACCTAATTAATCGAGCTAACTGATCTAGCTAACCATATATGTGTAAATCAAGTTAACAATATACATGTCTTATGTTAACTAAGTCGAACATACATTAATAGAAAGTGACAGAAATGGAGAGCGCCATGTCAGCTCATCTTTTTTAAGCCTTCACCCTCCCCGGTTGGTAGATATTGTAATATGTAAGGGATATATTATAATATAGAAAGGAGAGCTGGTTGGTGGGTCAGAATTGGTCAAGACTAAATTGACTAAAAACAGAAAGAATGGAGTAACATACTTATCTGTTAGTAGTGTGTCTAGAGGTGCGCATTGGGACTGGGATCCCTTGAGACACAACTAAGAGTTTTTTGGGGGTTTTTTTTCCCCTTTCAAGCAGATGTGAGTGAGCCGTCAGATATGAAACTTGCAGGACAACCAAAGACCACGTTTATTAACGTGAATGTGAAAGATGCATTTACTGCATTTCTTCATTCATCCTTAGAAACTGCCTGGTCAGGGTCGCTGTGTTTTAAATTAGTCTGGTAGTTTGTTTATATTTTGGGAAACGGAGCAAACTAAATTGGTTAGAAAATTCATTGGCCAGGTAAAAGCAAAAATTATGACTGAGTAATCGGGATTAAAAAAAATAAATAAATAAATTTAAAAAATAAAATAAAATAATAATAATAATAATAATAATAATAATAATAATAATAATAATAATAATAATAATAATAATAAAGACCTGCACGTATGTCTTAAAAAAAAAAAGCTCAGTTTAGGACACACACACTTCGGGTTTAAATCGGAATACGGATCCGAATATTAGGAGCACTAAACTGATACACATCTAGGTTAAATCTAGCCAAATCTGCCTCGTTATTGTGAAAACACCAGGATTTGATTCAAACAGTTGAAATACTGCGAGCTCGCTGACACAAACGGCCATCTTCTCCCTGATAGAACGAAACAAAGTCTTCCACCAACCTCAAATCTGTACTGAACTTTGTGTTCACTGTCTTTGGAACCGCTTGGCACTGCTCCAGCTAATTAAGCTCTCTAATTGGTCCTGAGAATTGTGGCTTAGGGATCGGGAAATCCGGTTTGTCAGGCTGGGCTTCCCGGCGGCGGAGGAGGGGATGGTGAGTGATGGAATGAAAGGGGTGGTGACACGTGAAGTGTCTATGCGATTCATCCTCAGGGACACGGGCGCTCTCTGATGAACGGACCCCAGACACTCGTTTCATTTTCTCTTTAATGTGACTGAGAAATTTGCCTTATTAAAGGGTGGGCACTTTTTCAGGGCCATGTTCACAGGCTTAGCATTTTTTTTTTTTTTCTTCTCACTTTTACATGTTACACATCCTACAGGAAGTGGCTACAAGACTGGTGGAATTCAGCTGCTTTTATAAAGCTCTGCTGCACCTTTTTGGTCACTAAATGAATTCAGATTTTCTAGAATATTGAAGCGCATGTTTTTCGTTTGTTTGTTTGTTTGTTTTAATTGACGAACTGTACTTTATGAAAACAGTTATTCTTTGGGTTGGCACAGAAGGAAGAGAGGCTTTGAGGCTGATGTGTGAGGTCAGATAGATGTGAATTGTGCCACATGTTGTGATGATATATTTGCTGTGTGTGTATGTGTGTGTGTGCGTGTGTGTGTGCACGCGAGTGTGAGTCAGCCTCTAATTTGCTGCTCTAATTAAGGATGCTGATCCTCTCGTGCGGACTGATTGGAATCGTGTGCTGCATGCAGACACTAATGAAAAGTTCAGAGAAGTACAAAAGGGAAACGCTGAACTCTGCTGTAAGTAGATATGACATGTGATGTGCTGTTAACCCCAATGACCCCTGCTGGAGATTACACTGCACACACACACACACACACACACACACACACACGCACACAGCTTTCACACTCAGGCGAGAGGAAAATAATGCCGTGAACGTAACTGTTATTTGATTTACTAGGTTCAGGTCATAGTCCTTTTCAAACCTGCGTTATAGTTCTTCCTCAATCAGACGAGAGAAGATGTTATTTGATAATATTATTTATACCCTTACCGGTGTTGAATTCTCAGTTCTGATTGGTGTTGTTAATTCTCTATAACAGCAGCTTTAAATTAATGTGTATTATTGTTTCTGACTTGTGTAGCGAATACTCAATAAAAACTTGTGTAAGTTTTCTTTATGGAAGGAGTCTCCAGAGTCAGTGGATGTTCCACAACACTAAATGTAACTAGAAATAGATTAAAAAAAATGTCATGTGTCTTCTTTATCTAATAAAATATTGTTAGTGTTGGCAAATTGGCAAAGTTTGGAAATAGTCAACTTCAGGGTGGTAAGAGTAGCTTCGCTTCATCACACCACGCCTTTAGTTTGGTAATGATTTAATGACTATATCCTCTTCCGACTATTCTATTAAAATATTATATTCACGAATACACAGGGACATGATTGGTGTATTAACGTGAACTGGAGTCAAAATTTCTGAAAAGCACTTTGGAGACAGAAGGTTGAAGACGTTTGGAAAGGTCAGTCTCTGAAACAGAAATTCCTGAACGTATTTTTCTGAGCGCAAAGTTTCTCAATGGACACAGTCGAACTTTTATTAATGTTAAAATATGAAGCTCGTTATTTAAATGTTTGCAAGAATATTCCAAATTGAGATCATGTTTTTGAGTTACTGGGATTTGGAGTAAACCCATATTCAAACAGACCAATCAAATAGAATTATAGATATTAAAAACTCAATCATAAATATTCTCATTTTGATAATGGTGGGTTAAAAAAAAATCACAGATCTTCACAGTTGCTACTCTTCACAGAACCCACTTTAACAACAGCTGGCCTAAAGAATGTGTTAATCCATCACATGTGTGTATTGGGTCTGTTGGTGAAGATGTTTTACGACGATTAGTGAGATGTAATCAGTTCCTCGGAACATCTCTACATTTTAAATACACTACTAATGATGTTATTGTGATTCTGTATCATCGTGTTTAAAAAAACTGCCTCTTCTCAAAACATCCTCTTCTCATTCAGTGCGTGCTGTTTAGAGATGGCACGATCCCGCTCTTCAGTTCTGATACTGATGCTGAAACCTTGAGTACCAGACCTTGAATATCGGCCGATATCGATACTTATCCGATATGGTTTTCTTTAAAAGTTAAACTCTTTCTCAGGTAAAAAGTATATATATATATATATCTTATCAATTTTTTTATATTTTTTGATATCTGATCCACCATTTTTTTTTAAAGCTGGTATTGACCCGATACTGGGTATAGGATTAGTTCCAACATTAATGTGATTATATTTTTTTTGAACAGGCAATTATTAACATGTGCTATCACCTATAACTACTTCCTGTTTATGGCCCCGCCCCCTCATTTGATAGACTGCAGGCAAACAGCTAAAATCCAATTTGTGTCAAGTCATTCTTACAAGCGTTTCTGACCAAGTGCATAAAAGTCTTATCAATACATATATATATATATATATATATATATATGTGTGTGTG
>CM074987.1:21676697-21692948 GCA_037576825.1 Pangasius krempfi
TTGGGCTTCTGAATGGGTGTTTTGTTTGCCTTTGTGTTGCAGTAACAATGAGTGTGTGTGCGCGTGTGTGTGTGTGTGTGTGTGTATGTAATATCCTTATTGAATTACAAATGAAACACAGAAAGCAATGTGATGGAGTTTCCAGTAGAGGGAGCACTACTACTACTTCTGATAGAAGATGGCCGCCTCTCTAACTAACACACACACACACACACACACACACACACACACACACACACACACAGGAATCATGTGGTAGGAAATCAGTAAACTTTTCTCCTTCTCCATTTGCCTGTGGCCTGGTTGAGTTGCTGTGTTGCATCATCATCATCATCCACAGCCACAGCCACAGTCAGTTTTCATGACAAACTGACTCTAATCTGTTTCACGGTCAATAATTGATTTATTTGGCATTTAGGCATGTAAATGCTGCACGAAGGAATGGTAGATATTGTCTAAAGAGCGGTCTTAAGGAACAAGAACTTTCCAAAAATAAATAAATAAATAAATTCTCTCAATTCCGTGACATTTGTTTAAATTTGTTAAATAGAATTTGACGTGTTAAACGTGTGTTTGTTGCGTGAATAGGTCTTAAGCAAGTGCAATATATTTTCATTCTTTTAGCATTTTATTTTATTTTGTTTAGCATCACAACCCTTCACAACATTATCTGGAAAAAAAAAATTGTTTGTTGTATGAAAAGGTCCTAAGCAAGTGTGAAATATTTCAACTTTTTTTATCATTTTTGTTTTGTTTGTTTGTTTTATTTTGTTTAGCATCACAACCCTTCACAACATTATCTGAGTGAAAAGGTTTGTTTGTTGCATGAACAGGTCTTGAGCAAGTGTGAAATATTTCAATTCTTTTATATTTTTGTTTGGTTTGTTTGTTTGGTTTGTTTGTTTGGCATCACAACCCTTCACGCCAGTATCCAGGGAAAAAGTTTGTTTGTTGTTTCAGTAGAAATATTTATTTATGTTTTAATACAATTATTATTTTAATATATTTTGTATTATGATATTTCTTCATTTATTATTTGACTGTTCTTTTCGTTTGTTTTTGTTTGTTTTTGTTTACCATCACTACGCTTCACACCATTATCCAGAAAAAGGGGAGTAAAAAGTTTAAAGATTTGCTCTGAAAATGAAGTGTGCAAGCAGCAGCGAGCGGCTTCGAGTTTGTCGTCCTTCTCTGAGTCATGTTGTGACGTGAAGCTTTGATGAAAACTCACACAGTGTAGCGAGGGACGTGAGAATGAAAGAAGCCGTCCTGAAGGCGGTGACATTGGAGTGAAATCGCAGAACGAGAAGTGAGATTTATTATGCAAGGTCGCTGAGCTTTAATTGCAGGTAATCAGTTGGATGAAACGCGTTCACATCAATGTCCTCGTGTCTTTATTATCGAGATTAAAACCTTGGCCTGAGCTAAACGAAAACAGGCTTCACTGCGATCAGAGAAAACCTTGAAAAGTACCGATTTTTTAATTTCGCACGTATTGGAACACGGCGTACGAGTCCACGTGAGGTTCATCTGAGAAACGTTCAGCAGAAATGATTACGTGTGTGTGTGATGGATGAGGCACGGCAGTGGGGTAGAGTTTCTTTTGTCATTCAGGGCTTTGTGTGCTTTCCTCTTGTTCATTAGTGTGTAAGGAATCAGAAAAACGTTCTGGAAAAAAAGGCGAATAATTCCTGATCATCAAAACTCCTGACTGCTTTGCTTTAGCGTGTTTTTACCCCGAGGCTCAGTTACTGACTGGACTAGAAGTGTATCTGATTAATAATATTATATGTTATAAATTATATATTATTAACATAATGTATACCACAGCTCTGGTATTTGATTTATAATATCTGATTGGTCAGAAGGTGTTGATTCATTTCCTCTAACAGCAGCCCTGACAGTGAGCGCAGCCGCAAATCACAGGTTTATATTAATGCGTTATCGTTTCCATAGTAACAGCTCGCTCACAGGGACTGATATAGCGAGGAGAGTGGAAGGAAGGAGTCTCCAGTGTCAGCGCTTTGTAACAGTCAGAGGGAAAGATTTAACTTTAAGTTTTCCGACATCATCTTTTCGTCATTAATTTCAAGAGAAGAAGAACACACCACAGCATCGTTGGTTATTTTCCTAGCACAGCACTCCCCCAAGCGTTTTACTCCTCGCTTGTTGTACTTTAATCGATATTTTTATAGTAGCCTTTCTATGCATTTATGTCAGAGAGGTCTGATTATAACTCAGTTTAGGAAAGGTTTGAGGAATACTGAACTAGTGGCACGCTTTTTTTTAAGGATGATGAAGCATATTACCAAATTTCAAACATCTGATTTTAGTAAAAAAAAAAAAAAAAAAAAAAAAAAGTTTAATCAGTGACTTCATTCTTAACAAAATATTGAAACTAATAATTTCCAGAAATGTTAAAGTTGAGGGTTTTTTTTATTATTTTTATTAAACTTAGAAATAGTTAGTGTGTCTGGAAAATCAAAATGATGTTGGGATAAACTCTGAATTAGTCATGTCTATGAATATTCTTATTTTTTCTCTGTTTTTATTATGAAGATTATTACCAATTTTCAAACTGCTTCATTTTGTAGATAAAAAAAAAAATGCATGTCCTTTCAAACCAGGATTATTTATAGACACTATGTCACTAAATAACACTCCTGCCATCACTGGAAAGAGTCTTTTCTCCTGATTGTACTCATCTTCTTTAATATTTGTGAGTTTCAGTGTACTGTGATGTGTAGTTGTGAAAGTAGGTGACAGAATGAAACAAATTGTGTGTCATGTTGTTCAAAAAACTTTTGAATGCAAATATGCATGCGTGCAAATCACAGCTAAAGGTTCGTTTTTTAAAATGCAGCCACGTTATGATTACCTTTTCGTGTGTGTGTGTGTGTGTGTGTGTGTGTATTTCTGCATCTATCATGTCAGTCAGTGGAACACAGTCTGCATCTCTAATGTAAGCCTCTAGGGGCGGATCGGAGCATCATGTATTTTTCAAATCTGTCTGGGACTCGTGGTTTGTCTGGCCTGACCAGCATGCTTCCCGAATTCCGTCAGCGCTGCGGGTCTGTACATGCCGGTTGCCGTAGCAACAGGAGTGTCGTTTTAAAGAGGACCATATATTTACTTAATGCCTCCTGCCCTCATAACTGCTCCGGTGCCATTTGTCTTGCAGAGGGCAGAAGACAGGGTTTAGCAGCACACGAGCCAGAAGCCTAACAAGTCCTAAATGACTCCTGTCCTCCTCCGGCTTCGCGCCCTCGCCCTCTCTGTCTCGTTTTGTGCCTACGCTTCTTCCATTTTCTCCAGGAGAGGGGCGAGGGAACGAAGGAGGTTGCCTTTCAGTGCGATTTGGACGTAGCTGATCACCTCTGAATCCAGAATTCAGATCTATCTTCAGTCTTCTTCTCTTTTGTTTCATTTACAGTGCATAAGTATTCACGCCCTTGAACATTTCTAATCCACGTTTTGTAGTGTTACAACCTGGAACTGAAATGAGTTTACTTGGGATTATATGTCATGAAGCTACACAAAATGGTCCATAATATTGATGTGGGGATAAAAATAAACCTAGTTTACAGAAGTTGTCATTGCATAACTTTTATGAACTTCTATGTACTGTACACAGCTGTCTAATCGAGTTAAAATTTGTTGAAAATATGCAAATTCTAAATATAGATTGTCCAAAATTTTAGAAATCACAGTTGTTTTTTTAAGTTATATAATATTTTAGAGCTAAAATATCAATGAATAACTTTACATATTGCAAGCATTTTCTTTCTTTTTTTTTTAATTTAACACCATTTTACTTTTACATGATGGCCACTAACTACAGCTTAAAAACGTCAAAATATATTTCAAATTTTTTAATTAAACCTTCTAAAAATGTTGACGTTTTATTGCTGATGATTTATGAATGAAATGAAAAAGCATTCGCCCCCCCTAGTGCCAATGCTGTCACAAGGAGGTGAATACTTATGCACGGTACTTGAAAAATGCTTCGAAGCTTGCAGGTTGCTCTGACACACAAGATGGCGCTTTAAAATGTACAGCCTCTTCATTTTAAGATCCTAAACATATGTTTTGTTTAGTTTTTGTCCTATTCAGTGTGCTTTTTTAGAGATCTGGTCCTTTTCCAGTTTGCCTTATCATTAATCCGGTGCCTAAAACTAGCGTAGCATCATAGCGCTAGCCGATTGCTGTCATTACACCAGGGTGTGCGTTTTAGGGCATAATTATACCCTCAGGATAAAAGGGGGGGAAAGGGCAGCTTCTACCTTCCCAGTGCAAACTAATCAGCTGCAAAAAATTACTTATTGATCTCTGGATACAGCGTGGAGAGGGGGATTTGGAGGCCAGGTCACTGCAAGAGTTCCGTGTGTGTGTGTGTGCGTGTGTGTGTTCATGCACCACTGTTTATAGAAACACTGTTGTGTCTTGGTTTCTGTATCTCCAGAATCATTCAATATGAATCACTTACAGACCAACATATCCTTTTTAATGGATTTCTTTCTGAGTGGATATCCTAATAAACGTCACGTCGACCTTTTCCGTAGACGCTTCGACCGTTTTCCATCCCGACCTCCATCTCTTCTAGGAATTCAACATGGGAAAAAATCACAAAATAGCCTTTTTTTCTTTTTTTTTTTTTCAACCGTCTGAATTTTATTAATGCTTAAAGTTGAGGGAGAACCGAGCGCTGCATGTAGCATGTAGCATGTAGCATGTAGCACAGCGACAAAACAGAATAAATTTGATTCGACGACCGACCGAGATGGAAATGTGATTTTCTCTCCATCTCGCAGTCTCACAGCTGGAGAAATTCTGATATCAACAGATAGTAAGTGTCATGTGATGTTTCATTTTATTTCCAGGTGCAAATAATAATCCAAAGTTCATTCCTCTTTTTTTTTTTTTTTTTTGGAGGTTTGTTCGGCCATCGTTGAGTCGTTGAGTGTTGCTCTATAGGAGATGGATGGATTAATTACAGTCACTGGGACCTCTGGGATGGTGAGGAGGGGAATGTGGGCTGCTGGAGCTGCAGATATAACCGAGAGACCGGGATGGAGAAAGCCATTAAGGGCAAATTGAACAGTCCTAATGAATGTAGTGCTGGCGACGGCCCCGGTTTCTGTCTCCAGGCATGGAATCTGGGCCGAGCGCTCCTTCCCTTCCTTCCGGTGTCTCTAGAGATTAACTGTGAAAGATGGGACATGGTGGAAGTCTCTCTTCTCGTTCCATACCTCCCATTCAACATTTCTGACGTTATGGGTGTTATGAGTCGAATATGCCGTAATTAAGCTTCTTTGCTGACTCAGATTGTTTTCGCGTTTGGCTTCCGTATAAGAATCTTAACGACTTCGCTTGGAATAAAGTGTTCGAGTTAACGATAGCGAGCGTTCCAGAGAAACAGCGCTGCTGGAGCTTTGGTAAGCGAGTGAAAGCCTGATGAATAATTGAGCACCGGTGAATTGCGGCCCTTCTGTTTAGCCAATTAAACTGCATTAAATATGAATGATAAATCAATTAATGCTGCTGGGCGGCTTCAGGTGCCATCAGAGTCGCGCAGCCGTACTCCAAGCTCAGTCAAACACACAGATGTGCACTGTTTATAAAGCAAAAGTGCGTCCAGATGTTTACACTGGTTATGTCTTTAGCCCATTAGCGGTTGCCAGCATTACACTTTGGGTTCTGATTAGCTTCTTCATAAAGCTTCATGAACAGAGCTGTTTTATTTATTTATGTATTTATTTTTTTACTGTGTGGATTGGCTTTTCTACATAGCCTAAAACCTTACATTTACACCACTAACAAGCAAGTTCATGGGAAAATGTCATAATATTTTGGAAACTGGTTTCCGTGGTACCCTGCAGTAGATCTGATCTTGCGATCTTTGTTTTTTTTCCCAAAGATCTCCCAATCTGTGGCCCCACAGGAGCCAGGCCAGTTTGTGAATCACACAAACATGACAAAAGAAGTGACGGAAACTTTAAAGTCTTGACTTGCTAATGCAACTAGTTACTAACAATATGAAAGCTTTAAAAATGTAATTTATACCCAAAAAATATGCACATTGAACAAGTATGTTCTCTATAATACACACTACACGTATAATACACACTACACCTTAGATGCAATATGTGAAGCAGAAAATACTCTGTGTCATGTCATTACAGGAAAGCTGATTTTCCGGGGTGTTTTATTCCTCTTATACCTCAGCAGTTCACCAACAATTACAATTTTGTGTTATTTTAAGGAATAGACATTGTTACTTTTTATCCTATTACACTTACATATAATGTCAAACATCCATGAAACAAGTTAGTTCTTGTCCTCACTTACGTTAAAGCAGGTATAAACATTCGTTCCCTCACTAGCCTGTCTTTTTTCTCTCTCTCTTGAAGTTAATACGACGAAAAAAAATAAACACAGCTTGTCATGTTACTGAGGGGCCACAAAGCGTAAACGCCTCTGTCCTGAAGAGCTTCAGCTTTACATCTGGCTGTTACAGAGTGCTGACACCATAAATGTTACAGAAAACTTCGCCAGATGAACGATTTTCCTCGTTAAAGTCTCTGTGTAAGTTGTTACGGTTGCTATAGAAGCGATTGGATCGAGTGCACTGATATTAACCTGCGATTTGGAGCTGAACTTCTGTCCGAGCCGCTGTTGTAGGAAACAGGATCAACAATCTTCTGACCAATCAGGGTCCAGAATTGAACAGCGCTGTAGGATAAATGCTTATAAGCAAGTCAGAGTGTGTTGACTCGAGCTGTGCATGCAGTTCATACAGCATCTAAAGCATCCAGGTGAATATTTACACTTGTCTATCGTGCTGATATCAATTATTGTAAGCATGTACTCGGTATTGGGACACACACACACACACACACACACACACACACACGCAGTGCAGCATCCAGCGCTCTGTCCTGTGGGTGGAAAAAGACAGATACCAGGTCTAGTCTCATTTAATAAAGAGGTCAAGTCTGTCCCTTTTCTCTTTGTGTGTGTATAAGTGTCTGTGTGTGTGTGCGTGCTTGTGTGTGCGTGTGTGTGTGTGCGTGCTCAGTAGCTGGGAGGTCAGGCCGCTGTTTGGTGACATTCTGATAGCTGGTTGCGGGGGATTGTATGATCTGCTGTCAGGGTTTATGGTCTTTCCCCTGGTTCTTCTGTACAGAATCAGTGAAGCAGCTCTGACTCACTTCCTGTAGGAGTTCGTTATTCTGCCGTTTAGAAGTCAGTCAGGTTCATACAACTGAGGAAATCACTCGATCACTCACTTTATTTTTTTCTTTTGTCTTCTTAGAAGGGTCCTGCATATTGACAGCAAAGCAGACAAAGCAACACAGACAGGACATTCATCATAACTAACGCAATCCCAAAAGATTTCATTATAACGTGGAAGTTAAAATCAGAAATCTGAGATAAAATCAGGCTTAGATTCGAAAATCAAAATGAATAAAATGTGAAATGTTCCAAAAAACTCACAAGATAAGAATTAAATGAAGAATTAAACAAACAAACAAACAAAAATAAATAAATAATACCATTCAAATATAATAATAATAATAATAATAATAATAATAATAATAATCCCTTCATTCTAAGCTCACATTGATCAGAGTATTTCCTGAGTGAATGATTTTCTTTTTTAATTTTTTTATTTATTTTAATTATTTTTAAAATTATTTTTATTTTAATAGTTTTTTTAACAGTTAATATTTTGTAAATGAATGAATGAATATATTTATTTATTTTGTTTTTTTTAATAAATCCACTCACAACCCCCTGTATCAAAGGTCTTGTCACACAGAAATCAATAACCTAAGCTAATAATAATAATAATAATAATAATAATAATAGTTAATATATATAATATAATATAATATCACTCATTTCAAGGGTATTTTCTGAATGAATTAGTGAATTACCTTGTATTTATTAATCAAACAAACAAACAAATAAATAAATAAATAACACGTCTAAACAAATCAGACCCATTTAGATTTTGTTTAGTGAATTAATTAATTTGAAGTTTTATTTACTTTAAATAAATCCTCAAGCTTTAACAAAGGAGAAGAAGAAGGTAGAAAAGGGAGAATTTTACTTGCCCTTGACACAACTCCAATTCTCCTTATGCTAATTTTATCCCTTCATTATTTGAATCAGGACTCGGTAGGGTTATTTATTCAAGTGTCATATCCGTTATCATATCCGGTATTATTTCATAAATTTGTGGGAATCAGAAATCAGTTGGCTTCGGACCGTGTGAGCAGAAATGTTTTCAGTCTCTGCTTTATCAGCGTCGATTCTTCATCATATGAAACCTTTTTTTCTAAATATCGATCAGGTTAGGTAGAGACCAGACCAGCGGCATGACGTGATCCAGTAGTGGAGCAGTGCTGTGAGGACACGCTGTCACGTATGAAAAGCAGTTCAGCTGTGTGTAATAATCACAGCTTCCATTACACATTAGTGCACGCTAACCCGCTTATCACAGAGAGCGCTCGTATCACGGCTACAGCAGAGAAAAGGCTATCAGAGCACAGAACACACTCTGCTGTAATTACAGCTGTCCCGCACTGTGATTAGTCTTCATCTCAGTCAGGTGTGTGAGCCGCTCCTCGTTAATGCCGTTATCTCCTCCACAATGTGGAAGGAGTGTTATAGAGAACGTGAGCCATCGATCGATCGCCTGTAGGAGCAATTAGCCCTCACCGTTGCTAGCTAGTTCATAAACATGGCGACATCGCAATTTTGTCAATATCGACCTCAGCACTTGATCTCCAGTTCATTTATTTATTTGCTTGTTCATCCATTCAGTAAGTCTGTCTGTTTTTTATTATTTTTTAACACACTTATTTTATATAATTATTTTATATAATTTTATATTTTATAAACAAACATCACTTTATTTAAATCAGTGAACTAAGCCCCAGTTTATTTTTTCAACGCGCTTTTTTTTTTTTTTTCTTTTTCCAAACAGTACGTACAATGTTGTTGTGCATGATGATGCTTTCATCAATAAGAAACAAACACACACTTTTGATTGGCTGGCAGGTGCGTGAAGGTCTAAGATGTGCTTTAACAATCAATTTAAAATAAAAATGTCATTAAATGACAATTTATATAATATGTTTTTTGTGTATATATATATATATGATATAAAATGACAGTTTAACAAACATTAACCTTGTCCTTAAATATACATCCGTATATAAGATGTATTTATTAACACCGATAAATATCAGTGATCTTAACATACCATGGTGCTGTTCATTTCTCGATTCTGATTGGTCAGAAGTTTTAACACATTATTGTCTCTATAGAAACAGCTTCTTCCTATATGGTGGATGTGCCACAAAAAAACTGTTTTTTTAATGTACGTAGTTGTGTGTGTGTAAGGAGTCTCCAGTGTCAGCGCTTTGTTAGGCGAGTTTACGCCGTGGGGTTTCTCGGCAACAGTGCAACCTGTGCTTGTTTCGTTTTCTGTAATATTAACATCAGAAAGAAAAAAAATATGAGGCTGGTGAGGGAATGGCTGTTTATACCTGCTATAACGTAACTCAGAGCAGGAACTAACTTGTTTCTCAGACATTCCACAACATTAATTATATCCATAAGTGGATAAAAATTGTTGTGTGTCATTCTTTAATAAATAAAAAATCATAATCTTTGGCAATGTAAACAAATAAATAAGAGCATATGTACAATTTTAATATGTAAAAGCATTTTAATTTATAATGACAACATTAAAGGTAGGCATAAATGGATAAAAAACACATTTGCATTATGTTGTTCTTTAAAACACTTCAGCAGGCAAATAATTAACTTTAATGTGGTAACAGTTCCTCCATTGTGTGGATGAATTGTGCATTGATTGCTTAGAAATAGTTTATAATTAAACCTTAAATGAGAATTTATTTTATTGCAGGCAGCACTTTAAGAAATGAACGTTGGAAATATCTGAAGGTTTAATTCATGCCAATCTGCCGCTACAGCTCGTGAATATAAAGCGTAATGCACTACTGCTGCTCCACTTTCTCTCACAGCTTTAAAAGGATTAACCAGAATTAAAGTCGCAGTTATGAAACTGAGAAGACAGGGTGAGGAAATGGCTGCAAATTGCATCTATTGAACCCTGTTTCTATAAATATGATGCGTTTTAGCTCTGTCTTCATGTTGTGACACTATGCTAATGAAAAGATACTGTAGTGATGAGAACGATCCTGAGGCGATTCTGTAAGAACTAACATCTACTGTAGATCACACATACAGTATCCATGTTCATTCCTTTGCTTTTGCTTCCCTTTTTTAGAATATCATGGAAATTTTAGCAGAAGGTTTAGTACTCGAATTCTGTACTCAAAAGTAAAACTGCACTTTTGTAATCTAAATTTTAAAAAATACTCTGATAAAAGTTGAAGTATCGGTTTAATTTCTTCGCTCGAGTTAAAGTCAAAAAGTTACAAACTCTTAAATTACTGCATGTATGAATGTAAAAGTACAAGAAAGATTCACACACTGATTTTAGTTACTGATGATAAATTAATGCCTCTTTCACTAAGGAAAACAATTAGCTAATGCTAGCTAGCAACAGCTTTGCTTCTAATCTCTTAAATGCTAGCTAGCATAACTGAGCATGCACAAACCGGCTGATAGCTACTCGCTAGCTGAAACTATACAAACTGCTGGAATAAATGCAAAGTGCATGTACAGTAGTGACAGCCAGATTACAGCGATGTGTCTCACTCAGATCCATTCTCACTGTCACGTCTGGTAGAGTTTAAAGTTGTTAGGAGTTGAGGTCGACTCCTCGAAGCTGTCTGATGCTAAAAAGTTCTCCAAGGCCGTATTCAGATTCAAGCTATGCGGATATTTATGCTGGGAAAGTTCCTCGTATTAAGAGTCAGGTTCCGCACATGCTTAAGTTGATTTTCTCTGCTTCATTCAAGTCTCTGAGACTCAACCACTGCCTTTACACACAAGTGCTCACCTTTAAGCTCGTAATAATCAGGAATAGAAAATGCACCCTGAAGACGAAGAATATTTTCCTCACTACGTGTGTTTGACTCTGAATAACTACAAATATAGAATTATAGAGAAATGTGATGTTTGAAAATGTTGTTAGGACAAAGTAGGGGCGAAAGTTCAGCCGTTCATGCAACACGACACGATTTAGATTCTTAAGGCAGCAATTTGATATTTGATGATATCACTGAATCTGCTGTGATACAATGCGATATAATATGATTCCAATTATATGATACAATATGATTTCGAGTTCAATTCTTATGATAATGATTCGATATTTCATGATGCCACCGAATGTTCTCTGATAAGATTCATACGGTAACGATTCGATGTTTTGACGATACCAATAAATCTGCTATGATAGGAAACAATGTGATACGATTTTTATTCATAAAGTAATGATGAGATATTTGATAACACTGAATCCTCTGCGATACTGTACGATTTAGATTCCTAAGGCAACAATTCGCTATTTAATGATACCACTGAATCTGCTTCCATACATTATGAAAGGATAAGATTTCAATTCATCAGGCCACAATTTGATATTTGACTGAATCCGCTTTGATACTATATGACGCAAGATATTTTATTTGATTCACAAAGTATCAAGTTGATCTTTGACGATACCAATGAGTCTGATATGATATGATGCGATATGACTTTGTTTGATAAGGCAATGATTTGATATTTGACAATGCCACTGAATCTGCTACGATATGATACAATATATATGATATGATACATTTTTTTAATTCACACGGCTATGATTGGATGTTTGGTATCACTGAAACGATTCATTTTAGTATCCTCCGATCAATATGTTCAGAATCTGGGGTAGGTCTACCATTACATTGGCGAATGATGCTATGTAGGGAAGGACTATGTTTAAAAGTTTAGCCTGTGACATTGTTTACACATCGGTTTAAAAATATGAATCTTTTTTTTTTTACAAACCAGTTGTTTGTCTTTTTTTGATAATAATTGTTTTATAATCGGTTATAACGGATAACAATCCATTTATGTTTGTTGCCGCTATTAACTTGAATCGTTGCCTTTGAAATTGATGCATCGATCCGAATCGTCCGATCGTCACACCCCTAGTAGTAAGTCGATTTTTCTTGTGAAACGTAGTGAGTAAAAAAAATTTAAGTATTAAATGAAAGAATTTAGAAACCTGACTTGAGTACAGTAACAAGGTCACTGTGCCAGTGGTGTACACACACATTCCAGGTTTTCTGCACCCCGCAGATGTGCATCTTCATTCTGAGCCTGAAATGCCATTTTTTTTGTACACGGCTTGTGAAAGAGTAAGAGAATCAGCTGCTGTAGTGAGAACGTCAAAGCTGATGGAAACAGATTGGGGTAAAGGAAAAGGCCACAGCAAACGCAGGCCCCAGAAGACGGCCTCAGCTTTTAAATGGCTCAATATACCTCCACCGAGCGGCAGGAGCAAGAGCAATGCCCCACGCCAGCACTTACAGCAAAAATCAATAAGTATTTTCAGAACAAGGGACCTTATTAAAACGGGCCTCTTTTTTGGTCACCCTGGATGTTTTTAGAAGAAAAACGTTCACTCGAGAAATCATTAAAGGGCAGAACGGACCTCATGGACATCATGTTAAAATGGTTTTCATTTATTTTGTGCCCTTTTCTGATGGGCCGATTTGGGCTTGGTGGCTGTGGAGAGATTATTACTGCAATGTTTCATTTACTGGATTCGGTTACGGGTCGTTATATTGGGTTTCCTGCGAGATCGGACAGGAGCAGAGAAAGCGAATCGGCTGTGGTGTGTTGGTCAAAAATCTAATTTACTTCTGTGTAATATTCGATAGTGTTAAGATGAATTGTAGCAGATTGATTTTTGGCTGTGTGGACGTCATTTGAATGTAGTGAGACTATATTATGGACAGTCCAATGTACACACTGTACAGACAGTCAAAAAGAAAAAAAAAAGAAATCTGTGATCCATCAACAGCCTGTCAGGTGACTTTCCACTAGCTTGGGGTTGTGCTTTTATGGGAAAATTGCCAATGATAAGTTGGTGATGAAGAACAGTTACTGTTACCACCCTGAAGTTCATTATTTTCCAATAAAAGCACATCCCCAAGTGTTTTATTCCTCTTCCACCACTACCAATACCACTAATTTACCAACACTAAGATATTCTTTTGCTTATTAAAGAACATTTTTATCCATTTATAGGTACATTCTGGACACTTATAAAATTTATAGCAGCTATAAACTATTAGTAGTAGTAGTAGTAGTAGTAGTAGTAGTAGTAGTATTGTTGTTTTTTTGTTGCTGGTGTTGTTGTTTCTTTATTTATTTATTTAATGGTTGATCAAAAATGTCATTTGGTTTAGCGTAATACTTGGTAGTGTCCAAATGTAGTTCCATTTATAGTTATATTTAAGGTTGGAAATAAAAGTTATTTCCTGTTCTCACAGGAATAGCAGCTATAAACTGTTTATCAAAAATTAAATCAATTTGTAATCAATTTATTATTTATTATTATTAGCTGCTCAAAAATATAATTTCATCTACTGTAATATTTGATAGTAGAGGATCTGTACATGGATTTTTGGCTGTGTTTAATGAGTTTATCTGGATAACTACTGAAAGATCTAATCCCGTCTTTAAGTGGAACATCCGATTAAATCTTAAACGCAATTCCATGAGTGCATAGGGCTATACATTCAGCCGGCTGTGAAGCTCAGACACGTCCATGCCATTACGAGCCGAGTTTTATTTGCCCTCAGCAGGCGATAGAAGCGTCGAGGCACAGGCTTTAGAGTGAAAATGACCTTTACGCCTTTTATATCTGCCATGTTAATGGTGCACTGTAAAGTCTCAAGGCCAGCAGAGCCGTGCAGTAAAAAAGAAACGGATAGCTCCGGAGCTCCACATGCCCACACTGTCCCCCTGCTGAATGGAACAGAGAGCTGACTGCCATCATGATAACCTGGAAAATGGAAAAGTATGAGGCCGTGGTGAATTCTGCAGAAGGTCAGGGTTATACTAGAGTATAAATTGTTTAATGGCGAGTCTGTACGCTCCTTTTTACGTTTCTGAGATGTTTGTGTAGCCAAGCTGGAATTCGCCAGCATGTCTTCACTTGAACTTGGATGCTGTGTGTGTACTTTATTTTGTGTTTATGAATGCACACGTTAATGTTTGTGCAAATGCGTGCACTTGTACGTGTTGAACGTCTTCTCCATATCCGCAGTCTCAGCCGTGGCTTTGATCAGTCTTCGGGTTGTGTTTCAGTTCTGTTTCTTGCTGTGCTGCTGAAAGCCGAAAGAAGGTTGGATAACGAGTATTCCTGTGTGTTTTGTTTGGCTTTTTTAGGGCATTAATGATATAAATTCAGAAAAAAAAGCTCTGACTGCACACCTACACCGATTTCGCACTAAATACGTCACAAACGACAGCAAGCTTCACACTCGGAAAATCATCCACAGATGGGAAAACTTCTGTAATGCCCTCATTATTTGCACGGTAGTGCTTTAGGGCATAAGCATCTCATATAAACGTACTTAAACGTTTATAAAGGCTTATTCCGACAGGTGTCAACTGTCCTTAAGCCAGTGTTGACGTTTTACTCGGACAGTCCAGTGTACAATGTCGAGTAAAGAATGAAACACTCCGTGTCATGCTGTTACAGGGAAAAAGTCGTGTGATGGAACAGAGTTACTGTTACTATCCTGAACGTGATTATTTTCCTAAAAAAAACACATCCCCAAGTGTTTTATTCCTCTTAAACCACAGCAACTGCCATTTTTTATTTACTGAAGAACCACATCATGTACTTTTTATCCATTTATACCTACATTTAACCTTGTATTATGAATGAAAATGTGCTTACATATTCAAATTGTATATATGCTCTTACTTCCTTTTTTATTTGTTTGTTTGATTGTTTTTTTTTTCTCCAGAATTTTACAATTTTTCATTATCAGAAATGTGGGAAGGAGATACAAATTGACCGTAATTCTAAATAGCTGAATAAGTCATTGCACAGTCGAGTGCAAGAGTCTGTTGACTAAATAATAGAGTTGACGAAATAATTGTACATAAAAAACCTTGTTTTTTTATTTTATTGTAAATAAAAAAAAAAACTATGCACCAAGAAGATGTGTAAACTTTTGCGCCCGTCTACACTATATGTATTTGCCTGCCTTTTTTTTCTCTACAAATGTTGAGAATTACTAAACAGCCCTAAATAATGATGTAAATATTGCTCAAGACTCTCCCTTATTGTGCGATCCTTTTCCGCTCTCGCTCTTCATCACACTGACTCCTGATCCATATCTCGTCTTAGCTGACCATCTTAGACCAACTCCGCTATTGTTCATTGTTTCGGCGCCGTCTCTGAAGCAGCAGTGGGACCAATTAAGGTGCTGCGACACCAAAGCCAGAGCTCCATTCGCCAAAATATAGCAGCAGATCGATTCTGAGAGCGGCGAAGGCGATGAACTGGAGAGGAGTTCTCCTCCGTGGTGTCAATTTGTACGAGTTTATAAGTTTTGTATAAGTTTATTTTGGAGTGGGAATGAAATATTGGCAGAAATTATGCAGTGCAACTGACGAGACCAGGCAAGGGCAAGTCTTGGGTTTCAGAATAATTCGGAAGTTGTTTATTCTGAGTAGGAAGTTTTATTTAAGCAGAGGGGAGGATGTTATTCAGTGTGGGAGAAACAGCAAATGTTCTGAGTGCTCTAGTTGGGTTAATATTTGATCGTTATTAAATAATTCAGCTGAAACTGTCTTAAGTTTTCAGTCTTTTTTTTAATTCCGTGTGGAGGTTTGGTTAGTTCCTGTTAGGACTGTAACGCACTGGATCTGGATCTGGATCTGTATAGCGCTCCAAGTACTTGTATCTGTAAACGGATTTAAACATAAAATGGGTGTGGCCTAAACTTAAATGATTTTTTTTTTTCCCTTATTGGCATATTAACTCTACCGTTATGCCCCAGATGTAGAAATGTCTGCAGTGTCAGTGTGAATTCTGGCTCTGACAGTTCCTCAACCTCCGCTACATCACTCCAAATCTGTAGCTATATCTCTATCTGTATCATTATCTGTGTCTCTATCTCTATCTGTATCTCTATCTGTATTTATACAGTATATGTACAGTGCCCTCCAAAAGTTTGGAAACGCCTGAACAAAATAGGGTTTTTGGGCAATATCAGCATAAATCCTCTT
>CM074987.1:21705810-21716368 GCA_037576825.1 Pangasius krempfi
AACCATCTTAATCTGGCCTCCCTAACTTTGTCCCCCAAACGTCCAACATGAGCTGTCCCTCTGATGTACTCGTTCCCCTCCGATGTACTCGTTCCTCAAAATCATTTTTCAGCATTGAATCTTAAATAACACAAATGCATATGAATGCATTTAACAATTCAAAAATGGTGTGCTAGCTGTCTCAGGCAACAATTTCTCTATCTTGTTTTTTTATACATTTTCTTTCTCATGAAGCCTTTGCCGAAGTCTCGAAGCCTCTCCCGTGGTGGAAAACCTACTGACTGTTACAAAGTGCTACCACTGGAGACTCCTTACATAACTGTTAAAGAAACTTCCTGACATAAAACGTAGCCATATTGACATTTAAAAACACTCTTTTGTTTGACTTTTTTTAGACTTTGTTCATGTAAAGGATCCACCATGCAAGTGCCTGTGTAAGTTATTACTATAGTAACTGGGGATGCGTCGATAGTGATACTGGTATCGTGTGGCTTTCTGATACCATGTGATAGTGATTCTGATGCAAAAGAAGACAAACTCGTACTTTAGTCCCAGCTGTGCCGAAGCTCTTTCCCGAGGTGAAACAGAACCCACTCTTCTCCATCCCGGAACTAATGTAGCTAGCTAATGCACTTCATTTAATATCAGTTCTCTCACGTTATAAAGGATGAGTATGGTAGCCTAAGTCTTTTCATGAAGGAAATATAAAGATTGATTAATAAAAAGCACGTTGCTCACTTCTGCATCAGTATCGGTGTCGGTATTGACGAGTACCAAGCGAATACATCCTAATACTCGATCTGAAAAAAAAATAGCATATACGCATGCCTACTAGAAATTCTAATGTATTAGAACAAGCACACTAATATAAACCTGAGATTTGCAGCTGTCAGAACTGCTGTTATAGAAAATTAATTAATTAACAAATCAGAATTGAGAATCCAACAGCGCTGCTGTATATTTTCTCACATGACTACCCGGGCATATTTGTGGGGTGTGTGTGTGTGCGAGCGTTTGTATTACAAAACGTTGCTTAGTACCCAATTGGTGACAGTGTGGAGCCATTAATAAAATCCTGATCCTCGCTAAGCTGACAGGAATGCTGACGGAGGTGTCCTGGGAGAAGATCAGATCCGCAGGTAGCCCCAGTCCGCCATCCCCAGGTGTCATTATTGATGCTGGAGCTGCTGAAGGGGGTGTTACTCCTACCTCTGACATCACATTAATCACCCCGCACCCCGCCAGCAGACTAATCACCATAACGTGGGCGCCCCGAGCTACAGAGCAGGCGTGAGCGTGTGTAGGATGTCCAGCAAACTGCTTCCTGTTTGCCTCTACTACATGACCATGACTAATGGAGCGCTCAGAACCTCGCTGACCCACCACACGATTACATATCTCAGCACTCGCTCTCTGCGACAAATTAAACCCCCAATTTAGCCCGCATTCATATCGTCTTTATTTCCATCTCGCTGTGCCGTTCTTTCTCTGTCGATAATGGGGGTTTTGAGGAATGAAGAACGGTTTGGTAAGGTAAAGAGAATTAAGAGGAATATGGGATTGGGTATTGAAGTCAGTTTTAGGGTGTGTGGGTGGGTGGGTGGTTGAGAGAGGGTGAGGGAGGGGTGTAATCTAGTGACTGGTTATGAAATTAAAGGGAAACAGAGCTACAGCTATAGTGGTTATTTTGTATGAGGCATGGTCACAATGAATTTACAGAGTTAATATTTAAAGACAAATTAACCTTCAGGGCCCTACATCTACTTGCCTGTTTGAAAAAATGTGAAAAATCTAAAATAGATGTGGTGTTATACTTTTTTTTTTTTTTAGCACAGGCTATAATTATAGTTTTAAATGTGTCAGGTTAGTGAATAAAAAAGCAAAATCAATAAAAATGCTCTTGCTTGAGTTCTTTTTTTCCTGCTTTAAATATCTAATATATTTCTCTTGCATTTTTTTCTCAATCATTGTCTGTTTCTTCCTTTTTTAAATAATAATAATAGTAATAATAATAATAATAATGTGTTAAGACTTAATTAATAACATCTAATAGAAAATAATGGTTTACTTTTCCCTAAACATTCAGATTTTTTTCTCCTTCTCTATGAAAATTCCATATCTTGTTAAAGCAGATTATTAATTAACATTAATTAATGAATTAACTTCAAGCCCATTTAAATCCTTATTTATTCCTTAAATAGGATTAAACAAATTGAGCATTCATTGGCTGTGTGATGTCATTAAACATCTTAATGGCACATGTAAATAAATTAGATCGTGTCAATGGGCGTGCAAACTTTTGAGCTTGACTTAGTGGCTGTAATAGTTAGACCACACTAACACCAGTGATGAACACGGGATTCTGTTTTATAGTTCTGTTGTAAAATAGAAGTACATTTGTTTTGTACAGTTTTTTTCCATTAAAAACCAAGAGGAATGCAGTTTTGTTTTTTTTTGTTTTTCACGCAACATATCGTCCCGAATTGTCTGACTTTCAGACCAAACCTGCTTTCATTTCAGCAGCTCCAACCTCGAGGTGTCTTTTGATTGGCAGCCGCCTCCCTGCTAATTACAAACAACTGCATTAGCAGCGGAGAGGCTGATTTGCATGAGTAAACACTAGAGTCGGCTCCGTCATTATCAGCCGTAATAACAGCACACGCTAATCAGAGGCTAGAGTGTCACTCAGCACACATGGAGGAAAAAAAGACGGCGGGTTCTGCTAATGTACTGCTCCATCTTTCCTCTCTGAAGCTCACAGGCCGCTAATGATAGTGACGCTTGTGGTGTCATAACACATGACGTGTTCAGAATTTATAAGCGGTGCTTTAATGACTGATGATCAAAATCAATCAGAGTGCGTAAACATCTCCAGAAAAGTTTCAGGCTCTGAGAAGTTTTTTTATTTAGTTCTGGTTTCTAGGGATTTAATCAACAGTACAGTTCAATTAGCATTGTTTTGTCAAAAGTTACATCTAGGATCAATAAGAGCCTCGGTTTGACCTTCTGGGGTAATCCTTGAAGGTTCTATGTAGACCCCTATGTAGAACCATTTCTCAGAAAAGGTTCCAGGTAGAAGATAAAACTGATAACCTTCCAAATAACCACTGAAGAATATTTTTTTTTTCTAAAACCTTGTACTCTTAAGAAAAAAGGCTAAAGCTGTATATTACTGTTGTCTCATTTGGTTTATCCCTCCGAGGTAAAGGCTCTAAGCAGAAGCATATAATAGTGGCCTTCCTTGTTGAAGAAGGTTCCAGGTAGGACTGCTTTATAAAAAATAAATAAATAAATAAATAAGCAAATAAATAAAACTTACCCATCCAAAGAACCTTTGAGGAACTCTTTTCTAAGAGTGCACACTCAGAAAACAAATTAAATCTATAATATTAAAGGGTTCTTTAAAGGTTCTGGAACTACACAATTGCACAAAAGTCCCTTAAGAAAGCTATAACCACTAACCAGTCGAAGAACCCTAGAGGAACCCATTTTTCAAAGAGTGGACACTCTGTTAAAATGTAGAATCCTAAAGGGTTCTTCAGTTTTTCTCTATGGGAGAAGATCTGAAAGTTCTACAACCTTACAGATGGTTCTCTTTCAGAAGGGTCTTTAGTAAAGCAGAACCCTTGAGGAAACATTTTATAAGAGTGTAGGCTAGGGGTGGGGTTAGCATTTGTACCTCTTTTTATTATTTGTACAGATACCTCATGAGATCAGGTTGATATTTCAAAAGTCATAGGATATATTCTTCCAAAAAGGTTCCATATAGGACCCTTAAGGATTCTTTAGTTTGTCCTTTTACAGAAGTTCTTGTAGTCTTCAGATCAGTTTCTGATCCTACCTACTATTATTTTACCCTCATCCAGATGCTAGATAGGGACCAAAAATTAAGCAAAAAAAAAAAAAAAAAAAGCTTATACACCTGACCATCCACTTTTTTAACATAGTGAATTCTTGTGAAAAAAGGTTTCATCTAGAATCCTCTGGGGCTACGTCCACATTGATAGCGATAGATCTGAAAACTGCATTTTCCTTTTAAAACACTCTCCGTCTTCACTGGCATTTTCAAATGTTTTCCAAAAATTGCTCATCCACACTGAAACATCTGGAAACACTTACATCCCTATACAGCACATGCATAAAAACGTAAGAAGCTTTGGCCTGCGTCATTTCCGTCAGGCGTTTATTTCATTTCTGTCTAATTGATGTGGCAATGTTGAGGAAAAGCACCGAGTTTTTAAATAGACAGATGAAGAGGTGGCGATGTTGTTGCGGGTAATCGAAGATGATTATGTTATTTGCTTTGAGTTGAATGGGTCACATGACTGTGTTACATGACTAAAAATACATCAGTATCTTTGAATATCTCCATTTTCTCAGTCCACACTACAAAGCAAAAATGTCATTTTCAAGTTTATCCACTTGGGAGAGCTTTTTCAGAAAAAGCTCCATTTTCGCTGGATTAAAAAAAATGCCATCTCAATGTGGACAGAAGGCCAAAACATAGAGAAAAAGATGCGTTTTCAAACTTATCTGGATTCATGTAGATGTAGCCTGGGACAACCCCTAAAAGTTCTAGAGCCATACAACTGAGGGTGAACCTTTCAAAAAGGAACAATAAAACATTTCAAGTTTACTGTTCTAGAGCAAGCAAAGCTCTTTAGCATTAATATACATTCTCAGAAAAAGTGCCATCCAGCACTGATACGGATTCATTGGTTTGTCTCTTTAAGGAAACTCCATAAAAGGTTGTTTTCAGAAAGAATGCTGTTATTACATAAAACCTTGAGCCATCTAAAGAACCACTGAAGAATATGTTTTGTAACATAACGCACTCTTAGAAAAAAAAAAAAGTTACGTTTAGAACTGTAGTGTTCTTTGGTTTGTCCCTTCAAAGGAACATTTAAAGGTTCTAAGCCCCTTCAGAAAGCTATAACCATTAACCATCCAAAGAACCCTTGAGGAATCGATTTTCTAAAAGTGTACACTTATAGAAAAAATGTCAAATCCTGAAGTCTACAGAGTTCTTCGATCTGTCCCTTTGTAGGAACCACTAGAAGTTGGGGTTTTCTTTTCAGAAAAGGCTGGGTAGGACCACTGTAGGAACCAAGGAACCAATTTACTAAGATTTTCTCTAAGGTGTACCCTTATAGAAAAACAAGTAAAATCCAAAACTCAAAAGGGTTCTTTGATAATTCCCTTTGGATGAGCTACTAGAACTTCCAAAACCTCCTAAATAACACAGAAAAGACCAGGTAGAACATGTTTAGAAAGGTAGAACCCTTGAGGAACCCTTTTATTAGAGTGTATAGTTAGGGCTGGGGTTATCATTGGTCATTTTTCCTGTATGGACATCTCATGAGATTAGGTTCTAAAGCCATTAAGGTTTTTAGGAAAAGTTCTATATAAGAGACTATGTACTGGCTCTGAAGCCACCTACATCTTGATGCTAGCTATGAATAAAGAAAGAAAGAAAGAAACACAGAAACAAACAAACTTTGGTTTCTTTTTCAGAAAAATGTTCCAGGTAGAAACTCTTAAGAAAGCTAAAAGCTCTGACCGTCCTTTGAGGAACTGCTGAATTAGTGAGCACATTAAGTAAAATTGAACATAAAGGCCAGATGTCGCTAGCACAAACAAAAGCGTTTAAGGTTTTGTTTCTTGAGTGGCTGTCTGTCAGTGTCAGAAAGACAACCACGAGTCAAGTCCATCAAGGCGGAACCATTTGAACCTTGTAGTGCTGAGGTTCCGCCGGCTGAACCCCGGCTCCCCAAGCAGATGGTCAGCAGACAAACCCTCGGCTCGGAGTCTGAGAGATGATTGGGTTTGATGTGGTTATGCGCACATAATTGCTGAAATGAGCTGACAGTCATCGGGGTGTGATTTGTTTAGGTGGAACTAAAGAACGGTGGGTGCACTTTGGCGGGGGTGGAGGGTATATGGGGGGGTGGAGAGGTGGCAAAAGCAGGAATAATTGAACGTGTGGGTGTGTGTTTTGCTTTACTGAGGTTCAGTTGATGTGTGTGTTTGCCCTTGTTGTGGACGTGATTTGATTCACTTGCATGAAAACTAATTTCAGGGAAGTGCTTTGAGAAGACAATTTTTCTTTCTTTCCTCTTTCCTTTCATTTTTTGGGCACATGGTAGCTATTTGCACCCTTCACCAAAAAAAAATGATCTAGTATTTATTTGACTTCAGTACCTAGCTAAATCATCAGTAAGCTAGCTAATATTAGGCTAAGCACTAGCAAGCTATTATTATGTTATTTTATTGCACTATATATCTTTTAAATCATTAGACAGCTTTTGTGAAACACTACTTGCCAAAAACACAAAAAAAAAACACTAACTAAGAATGCTAGCAAGCTAGAGCTAAACTATTATTTTGTGACAAAACACTAGCCAGGGTTACTAGCAACCTTGGGAATGTTAAGCTAGCTATTCATTTGTGAGAAAACACCAGTTGTGGCCACAATCTAGCTAGCTAACATTCAACTAATTATAATTTTGTGACAAAACATTAGCCAAAGTAGATAACATTAAGTTGTTTATGATTTTGTAGGGAAAAAAAAACACTAGCCAAGGTTACTAGCAAACTTAAAATTGTTAGGCTAGCTATTAATTTGTGAGAAAACATTAGTCATGGCCACTGCCAAGCTAGCTAACTTTAGCCTAATTATTATTTTGTGACAAACCACTAGACAAACAAGCTAACATTGGGCTCTATTTATTATTTTGTGGGGGAAAAAAACCCTAGCCAAGGTCACAAATAAGCTAGCTAGTAGTCTAGCTAGCCTAGTTATTTATTTATTTATTTATTTATTTATTTATTTATTTAGAAAAACCACTAGCCAACCTTACTGAAATATCCAGATTTTTAGACCTGGCAGAAAAGACCTGTGTTTTGGTAGATAGTAGATGTTTTCTATGTTTGGGCTAGGTGTTTTGACTAACATTTGTCTAATTATTATTTTATGGGGAGCAAAGGTCACTAGAAATCTAGTTATCATTAGATTAGCTATTATTTTGTGAGGAGGAAAAACACTAGTCAAGCTAGCTAACATTACTAGTAAGCTAGCTAATCTTAAAAAGACTGTTCACCAGCTTTGCTAGATGCCAGCAAACATTCTGCTAAACTTCCTATTGAATAAATCAGGGTGCAAATACATTAACCCCTTAAAATCCTGGAATATTATTCAGAATGAGGCTGTAAATCATAGGCTTATATTAATGCACACCTTCTCATACGTTACGGTTGCTATAGTAACAGCTCATTCACAGGGACTTGTTCGGTGGACGCTCCACATAAACGGATTAAAAAAAAGTGTGCAGTCATTGATATGGTGATTTTTGGCTGTAAGGAGATGTTTATGTAACATTTATGGAAGGAGTCTCCAGTGTCAGAGCTTTGTAACAGTCAGAGGAAAAGCTGTAACTCGAAGTTTTCCGACATCTTCAGGACAGAGGAGTTTGCACATTGCAGTTTCTCCGCATCATTGATTTTTTTCTTATACCAGCATGACAGTGTTTAACTCCTGACTTATCAACTGCACTGAAACCAAGAGGAGAGGAATGTCATTAGAGGAGTGAGGAATGTCAGTTGGCCTCAAGCTCCTAGCAGTTTCGAGAGTTAACACTCCACTTTACAGCGATTTACCATAAATCTGATCCTTATTCAGCATGCGCTGGTGCGAGTCACACCATCGTCCTCGCCGCGTTTGGTTAGACACAGTGTCAGGTTTATAGCAGGTGTCCCTCCTGAGGCCAGTCTCCCAAACATTTCACGGATGCTTATATCCTTCCCTTCATGATCTTCTGCTGTTCTGCACCTTTATCGCTCCTAATTTTTTTTTTTAGAAAAAAGACATGCTTGCTCGAGACGTGTCTCTGAATCCCCCCTTGTGCTCTCGATTCTCATTTTGAAGTGTCTCCCTCAGCCTTGGGTAAACATTCCTCCTTTTTTAATTAAAATAAATCTGCTTCCCGTCGATATTTCACAGCCATCAGGGACACGGCTCTGGAGGAAGATACAGAGATATGGTGGCTGGATTTAGAGTGGAGGAATAAAGCAGGAGGGCAGAGATGATGGGGTGATAGCGCTGGCTGGTGGGGGGGGGGGTTTGGTGGTGGTGGTCTACAGCATTTTTCATGTGTGCTAAAGAAACAGTGTGTTTGTGGACATGTAGAATTTTGTTCTCAATAGGACGTCACCTGGGGCTTTTTCCGTACACAGTGCTGTTTATCCCAGACTTGTGCACTACACTGAGACAGAAATACTGTTTAAACTTCCTTTTCTCTACAGATCAACTCAGGAGTGCAGGAGTGGACAGGATGGATGGATGGAGTGAGGAAGGAAGGAGGAAGAAGGAAGGCTTGAGTAGGAAGGAGGGAGTGATGAAGGAAAGAAAGGGTGAGGAAGAAAGTAGATGGCTGGGCAAGTGGATGGCTGGCCGGATGTATGGAAGGAAGGAAGGAAGGAAGGAAGGAAGGATGGACGGATGGACGGATGGAAGGATGGACGGATGGAAGGATGGATGGAAGGATGGATGGAAGGATGGATGGATGGGAGGGAGAGAGGAAGAAGGGGCAGTGAAGGAAGGGTGGATGGACAGCGGGGGGGAAGAAGGAAGGAAGGAGGGAAGAAAGGAAGTAGTGAGGAAAGCTGGACGTTGTGAGGAAGGTAGCAGTGATAAGAAATTCTATTAGAACCTTATCATTAGACCTTCAATATTTACTCTTATTAATTTTATTAATTTATTTTACATTTGATTTCTCTGAAATCGTAAGTTAGCAACCCTGCTGTAATAAAAGTGATTGGCAGTATATTTAGACATATATAGTGTATATATATGTAATATATAGTATTTTTATACAGTATATTATCTGTTGTCTCAACTTGCTCTGAAATTGACCATGTAAATATCAAACATGGATGGAATTAAAATGTCACCGTGCTCATATGAACTGGAAGGAGGGGTGGAAATGGAGGCAGAGATTTTTGCTGTTTGTTTTAAGCAGGCGGACGGCAAATCGAGTCCCGGCTCTGAAATTTACAGCTCTCCCTCCTGCCCCCACTGCTCGCTACTGCAGCAGACAACAAAAGAATAAATCATTTAATAAATGTGCATTCCTCAGACATACATCTGAATATCAAGACAAATCGTTTTTTTTTCCACCCGGTGACTGCAGAAAGTATTGCAGCAGCAAATCACAAGGTTCAGCAGGAAGCCTAACTAACAAAGAAACAAATGCAAAAGTGGAAGAAGGAAGGAAGGATGAAGGAAGGAAGGAAGGATGGATGAATGAAGGAAGGAAGGAAGGAAGGACGAAGAAAGGAAGGACAAAGGAAGGAAGGACGGAAGGAAGGAAGGAAGGAAGGAAGGAAGGACAAATGAAGGAAGGAAGGACAAAGGAAGGAAGGAAGGAAGGACAGAAGGAAGGAAGGAAGGACGAATGAAGGAAGGAAGGAAGGAAGAAGGAAGGAAGGATGGATGAATGAAGGAAGGAAGGAAGGAAGGAAGGACGAAGGAAGGAAGGACGAAGGAAGGACGGACAAAGGAAGGAAGGACGGAACGAAGGAAGGACAAAGGAAGGAAGGACGGAAGGAAGGAAGGAAGGAAGGACAAAGGAAGGAAGGAAGGAAGGACAGAAGGAAGGAAGGACAAAGGAAGGAAGGACGGAAGGAAGGAAGGAAGGACAAAGGAAGGAAGGAAGGAAGGACAGAAGGAAGGAAGGAAGGATGGAAGGAAGGAAGGATGGAAGGAAGGACGAAGGAAGGAAGGACAAATGAAGGAAGGAAGGACGAAGGAAGGAAGGAAGGAAGGAAGGAGGAAGGAAGGACAAAGGAAGGAAGGAAGGAAGGACGAAGGAAGGAAGGAGCGAGGAACAAAGGAAAAAGTAGGAAGAAGAGAGTGGGTTATAAAATAAGGAAGGAATGACCTCTGAAATGGAAAAGCCCAATGGAATGGTCATTCAACATGAAATTCCCAGTCGGGAAGTTGGGAGTTAGTGTCCGCTTAGGCCGAGTTCTCTGATATAAACACGCCTGCCATCAAAACAATACGGCGGCTCGCACACGCAGTCAACAGTAAACAGATTTCCCTTTGCATCATTTTATACTTGATAAAACTGATTTTACTTGATGTGTAGCTTTGGGGTTGTGAAAAGAGTTTAGGTTTAGGTTTGTAACAGAATTCCGAGTTTACCATCCCGATAAGATCATTGTGAAAGATCATTTATATGCGCAAAGATTTTTATGAACAAGACAGTTGACCTACCTTATATGTCACCTCTCATCTCAGAAATAATGAATGTAGATCTTTTTAATACACGATACAGCCAAAAGTTTGTGCACCCTGACTATCACTGCCATATGTGCTTGTTGAAAAGCCCATTCCAGATTTATTCTCCCTTTGCTGTTATAATGAGCTCCACTCTTCTGCGAAGTCTTTCCACTAGAGTTTGGAGCGTGTTTGTGGGGATTTGTGTTCATTCAGCTACAAGAGCATTAGTGAGATCAGACACTGATGTTGGGATGTCGAGGAGGTCTGGGGTGCAGT
>CM074987.1:21716468-21733125 GCA_037576825.1 Pangasius krempfi
CTCTGTGCAGGACACTCGAGATCTTCCACTCCAACCTTCACACACCATGTCTTCATGGAGCTCGCTTTGTGCACAGGTGCATCGTCATGCTGGAACAGGTTTGAGCCTCTTAGTTCCAGTGAAGGGAAATTGTAACGCTACAGCGTACAGAGACACTCTATACAATTGTGTTCTTCAAACTTTGTGGCAACAGTTTGGGGAAGAACCACATGAGTGTGATGGTCATGTGTCCACATACTTTTGACCATATAGGGTATGTTTATCGAATTTCAAGGCTAGCCATGAGCAAAAGGGGATCTTGCTCTGGGCCATCCATATTTTTCTGGAATGTGTTTAGATCGGAAAATCGACTTGGAACTTTCCGAGTTCTGAGTGCAATAGATTTCAGCATAAATCTGAATATACAGTAGTTACGGATATTTGGAGCACTAAACAGATACACATATAGATAAACATAATAGCAATATGTTATGCCTGGTGTACGTGTGTGTGTGTGTGTGTGTGTGTGAGAGAGAGAGAGAGAGAGAGAGGGAGGGAGAGAGGGAGAGAGAGAGAGCTATAGGTATTTAGGTATTTGCTTTTAATTATTGTTCTAAGAGCTGTTTTCAGTGCATTTATTCGTCTTTGATGTTGAGACATCACTTAAACGAGGGATATTCCAGAAGAGAGCTGCGTTGGGGGGGGGGGGGGTCGAGCCCGACACGGTGCTCAGCGATGCCTGTACAGGCTCAGCGATGACTTCTGAGCAAGCATGACTTATTTGATGATTTTTCAGCTCTTCTTTAATCAGCTTGTCCGCCTTTGGTTCGCTCGTGTTTCAGTGTAGGTTCAAACGCCAGGCTCGGAGCAGCTCGCTCGGATTTGCTCGTGGCTTTTTTTTGTGTCACATGAAATAAGCAGCTGTTACGTAAAAAAGGTAAACCTTTATGATGAGGCAAAAAATGGGACTGAGGATTAGCTGATACTTGTTAGCTTTTGTACTTTCATCTGTACGAATGAATCACTTGTTGCTTGAAGTTTAAGGACTGATGTCTGCTTTTTTATCTACCAAAAGCGGTTCCTTGGATAGTTTCTGAAAGGGATTCTTACTTGGACCCGTCTCAGTGTTGTAGGGTTCTATAAAGAACAACACCTCCTGAAGTGTTTTATTCCTTTTACACCACAGCAACTTACCAACCGCTACCGTTTATTGTTCATTAAAGGATGGCACGTTGTACATTTTATCCATTTAATGTTGTGCAACATCTACAAAACAAGTCCGTTCCTGTTCTCTTCCTTTATAGCAGCTATAAACAGCCGTTCCTTCTCCAGTCTGTCGCTTTTCTCTCTTTTGAAGTTGACGAGCCCAAAAACAATGTAGCTTGTTATGTTGCTGAGAAACTGCGAAACACAAAGTGTCAGAAAGCATACTGACTGTTGCAAAGCGCTGACACTGGACACTCCTTCCATAAAGGTTAAGTAAATGTTTCTTTACACAAAAAAAAACCTTCACCATATCAATGATTATTATAAAGAGAAGTATTATCTTTCTTTTTTAAATAACAACATGCTACTAATCTGCTTATTTTTATGATATAGCAGCTATAGAATCGTTTCCACATTTTTAAATAATTTTTATTATTTTATTTTATTTTATTTTATTATTTTATTTATTATTATTATTATTATTATTATTATTGTTGTTGTTGTTGTTGTTGTATTACATAAAACAGCAGAAAAATATTACACAGTCTTAGGGGGAAAAAGTAAAATTTACAATCCTAAAGGTACCTCATTTTATCCCGCTTGAGGAACCCGTAAAGGTTCTATGTAGAACCCTATGACTGTTAGAAGCCCTTTAGGAAGCTCATAACCCCTACATAACCCTCATAGTGTACAGTATAACACTTTTTCTTTTCTCTTCCATGTGTTTCTCCTTCCAGGCGTCTTCTAGAGACACCTCTCTGAGCACAAGCGAACCCCTGCTTGTAAAACTTCTTTCTCAGCTGAACCATTGGGGGGCGCTAATGTCTCACTGCAGGCAGTAGAGAAACGTGATCTGTCTCTCTCTCTCTCTCTGTCTCTGCTCTTCCCATCCATCAGCTTTACATCAGCCTCTCAGTTTACTCTATGACTTCTTGTCATTCACGATATAAAGAATGCAACCTTGAACATCACAGTTTCCTCCGTCATGCAGGAGGCAGTGAGGATAAATCTGTTTTTGTTGTTGTTGCTGTTCTTCTAACAGCATGCACTACACCTGTACTGTACTCTCTTTTGTCTTAGGAAATTGCCCTGGAAGTCAGGAAATGAGTCGCACGCGCGTTTTAAGCCGCACTGTCTCCTCGTCTCCATGTGTTTTGCGCAGTAACACCGCGGGCCATTTCAGCGCACGTGACTAATGATGGAGTCATTTCTCAGCAGCTTTTCACCATTTAATGAAGCGAGCTACATGCACAAGGCCTGGATGGGAGTGGTGTGGTGTGGTGTGGTGGGCAGACGTGATGCTGGAACACTGGAGACAGCGGGAGAAACATTCTGAGCAGGGTTTTTGTTTTTTTTTTTGTTGTTTTTTTTTGCCTGGTGTGGCGCATGCCACAAAAAAAAAAAAAGACTTTAATATCAACAAGTCTATAAAATGAGAGTATAACAGCTGCACAAAGGATGGATATGTCCCAAAGGATATGTGAATACAGCAAATAATAATAATAATAATAATAATAATAATAATAATAATAATACAGTTACATGCTGCTCGAGTTGAACAATATGACGATATAATATCAATTATCTTGACAAATGATGTCATAATAACCTTTTTTTTCTGAGATATCACCAGTATCTTATCTTTTTCTCTAGTTCCATGCTTTTTTTAAAAAAAAAAAAAAAAAAGATAAACACTGCTGATAGATAGATAGATAGATAGATAGACAGATAAACAAGCCAAAATGACTTCATAATCAGTGGTTCCGATCTCATTATTCTAGGTAGATAGATAGATAGATAGATAGATAGATAGATAGACCTCCTTACAGTTATCATAATGTCTTTTGTGACTTTATTTATTTACTGTAAGTGACACCTAACGAGCAGTCAGTCCCGATCCTGAACACACTGCATGAAGCCCTTCTGCACCTCAGCTGGATCACATCCCGCTGTTCCGCGTCCTCAGGTGCGCAAACTTGATGCGCCACAGAAACCGCAGCGCTTAGGCACCCGAAACAACCCCCCCCCCCCCCCACCCCCGCGAGTGCTCCTTCATCTCCCTCTCCTCCATCCTCCCTCCATCCTCCACCAGTCCTCTCCACGCTCTCCACGCTCTCCACACTCCTTCACCTCCTCCTCCTCCTCCCTTCTCTCGGCTCGCGCTTGCACGCCAGTTGAGTGCTGAAGTGCGCTCAGAGAGCCGTGTACTCTCTCTCTCTCTCTCTCTCTCCCCCTCTCTCTCTCCCTCCCTCTCTCTCTCTCAGAGCTCTTATACATTACACACACATTACAGTACATTACACCACTGCTGCTGGACTTTGGCTTGGACTCATCTGGCACATGGACGAGATGGTTCTTTTTGGCTTTTGAATGCCATTACAGATTTTGGAGTTTGGGATTTTTTTTTCTTTTATTTCTTTTTTTTTTCCTTTCTCTCTCTTTTTTTTTGCGGTGAAGGCGCTCAGCTGATTTGCCAAATCCCGGAAACGGACAGCATCACTTTCTTCTAGCTTACAGACTCTACCTTGTAGTTCACACACTGTTCTCGGGTCACTCATAGAACCGGAAAAGGACCGAAGACAAAATAAAGATATTTCTTTCTTCTGAGTTTCCGGATCGGGATCTTGGAGCATCATTCCACTTTAGACGAATGCGCGCGGTTTTCTTGGAAATCTCTTGAAAATCCTTAGCTGTTCATGCATATGTGTCTGAGTCCAAGTGTGTATGCGCGTGCGTAACGTTGCGACTTAACGCGCGCACACACACACACACAGAGAGAGAGAGAGAGACACGCGCGGAGTTTCACGGAGTACCCGCGTGCAGCGCGTGCGTCCCCGGCTTCGCGTTCTCCGTGCCCGGAAAAGGCAGTATGAGCCCGGTGCATGCGTGTCCGTCTCCCCCGGCTTTCCTCAGTCCCTAAGCGAAGGACAGAAAGAGTGTTCTGGACACACACACACACACACACACACACAGAGAAGAGAGAATTAAAGTCGGGCTTGGATGTGTACTATGCCAGAATGGGTCCGCTAGCGTGTCTCTTCCTCTGCGGATTATTTCACTCTCAGGCTGGGGGTAAGTTCCTATTCCCTCTTTCCCTAAACCTTATGAATGAATCTTACACAAGATGAGTGTTTGTTCTGCGTCTTAATTCCGCACTGTGGACATAAAACCCACCCCTGTATGGGTTAATTGCTCATTAAAGGCTGCAGGTGGGAATAAACTTGGTGTGATGTTGGACTTGGTGCTGGAGCGCAGTCTTTACGCATTTATCTGGAAAGTTTCTTGGTGATTTTTTTTTTCCTTTTCTTAAAGCTCTGTTTGTATGGGCTGATAAAGATCTCAGCTGGACTAGAAACTGTTCTAGATTTCATTTTTTAGGATGTTGTCAAGTGCAGTTTTGTCCCTCATGTACCCTCAGAAGTACAACGTGGTCCTTAAATGTCTAGTTATTTCCCTTAAATGAATAATAAAGCTACAACACATGCACTACACTGCGTGTTCCGAGTGAGAAGTACATCTTTGTGCACTGAAAGCTGCCTTGTTTTTGTCCGAGCGTGTTCAGATTTTGCTTCCTATCCTTAAAATAAGTTCAGTTACACACGAGATTTCTTAAAAATGATGGAAATGACAGAACACATGGAGCGTACACATGTCAAATCCACACACACACACACACACACCTGCTAAATCACCAGACTGTACATTTCTCCTATCAAATCCAAGAAAAGAAAAAAAAGGTCTAGAGTAATAAAAGTTGATTTATGTGATATATTGAACGTGTCCAAAAATGAGCACACTGGTGTGTGAACATATCCAAATCTCTCTGTAATGGCAGAAAAAAAAGGGTGTTGCTCTCAGATGGAAACAATGAACTCCTTCCCAACGTGTTGAGCGTCTCGAGCGCGTCCTGCTGCTGTTTGAATTGCCTCGTTTCTCATCCCACTGCTCTCCGGTTTCATCCACTTACATTCCCATTTTATTCAACGATATTCTGCGATGAGAAAACTGGCACTGAATTGACAGGAAATGCATCTTGTATACAATTTATACCGGAATACGATGTCACCCGTATATTTATTTTAGTCCAAGCATAAGGAGAAAACACACAACTAATAAATAAAAGATGACATTGTTTCTTGTTGTCACACCTGACCTCAACCCTGAGCAGCAGGTCCATATGGGAAAATATAATAATTCTATTTTTACCAAGCACAAAATGTTTTTAGCTTAATTATGCAATTATCAGACACTCTGGTGTGTCTTGTGTAGCTCACATACGCATCATTAACGAGAACTGTTATGCACTTATTAACTTTAATGCATGTACAAATGAAGCAAGCTGCCAGGTTAAGACTGTATTTTTGTTTTTTGTTTTGTTTTCCATAACCTTTATGAGTTTGTTTCAAGAGTACGAAGCTAGTGTAATAAAATATATAATACATAATATATAACATTCACTCATGTGCTCATGCAGCAGTGCCTTAATTGACCGTGAGCTTTAATGATGGATGTGAATCTTTCTTCTCCGTCTCGCGACATCACATTCTCTCTTCATATTAATGCTCTTATTTATACGTCATTTCCAGTATGGAAAACTTCACGTGTGAACTTTGTGGGGTTTAGACTTCATTCATTTTCACGTTAAGCAGTGCACGTGGGGCGGCACATCCATACCGCAGGTTAGCTTCGTCACCTCACGGTTCCAGGGTCCCCGGTTCCATCCTGAGCCGATCCCATGTGTGTGGAGTTCCTCATTTTGTCTCTGTGTCTGTGTGGGTTTCTTCCGGGTTCTCCGGTTTCCTCCAAACTCTCAAAACATGCTAGTAGGTGGCTTCCTGACTCTAAATTGCTCTTAGGTATAAATAAGTGTGTGTGTGTGTGTGTGTGTGTGTGTGTGTGTGTGTGTGTGTGTGTGAGTGATGGACTAGTGTCCCGTCCAGGCTGTATCCTGGCTCACGCCCACTGCTCCCGGGATCATCTCCGGATCCAGTGCAACTTTGACCAGGATACTGAAGATGAATGAAGGAATGAATGCAGTGCATGCGTTTTTATTTTTCATGTGATTTTTTTTTTTTTTTAATTTCATTAGTTTTCAGCTTGGGCACACCCTCTTTCTCTCTCTCTCTCCTGTCTCTCTGTCTGTCTCTCTCTCTTTCTCTGTCTGTAATTCCTCCCATCCACTGGTTGCTAGGTTCTCTGAAGGCATGAGTGAGTGCATGAATCACCTCGCCGAATCATTGCCCCATCTCTCTCTCTCTCTCTCTCTCTCTCTCCCTCCCTCTCTTCCCCCTCAGTCACCCTTGTGCCAGGGCATTTTGAGGGCTAATCTCTGGGCACTGAGAGAGAGAGAGAGAGAGGGAGGAGCAGACTCTTCTGAGAGCTCCTCTCCAGGAAACAAAAAGGCCATGGAGATGCATTGAGAGCAGTGTAGCGTTCGGAACAAAGCCGCTCCGGGCCTGAATGGTCGCGGCCCGTCACTGTGTTCAGGACCGGAGTGATTAATGCCGCTGGATGGAGAAGTGGAAAATCAGTGGGGGTGGGAGACGGGGAAGAGAGGACGAATTAGAGATTCAGGGTGAAAAGCTGGTGTCGGGGGGGGGGAGTTGGATGGCGACTAATGTGAAACGGGTTTGTGGCATGATAAAGAGTGAGCGATATGACACTGTGATACTGACTTCATGATAAAGATCACAATCCACTTGTCTGACATATCCGTATCGTCACTCGACGTATAAGTTTGAACATCAACATGAGCTGCTAATTTTTTTTCTCATCGTCATTTTGTGTTGATTCATTAACGAGGCCACTCAAGAAGTTAACAGCTAACAGTGACTCAAAGCGATTAGCGAACAATTAGAGACCAGTCAGCTAACCAGAAAGACAGCTTAGCAGGTGAAAATCTCTTGAATATTGGTTCATGTAGTATTTGCTATAATGACAAACCATATGTATGATTTTTATACATTTTACTAGTTTCAGGCTAGTCTTTTGATTTATAATAACCTCATAATTGGAAGTATTAGATACATTTGTCCATACTGAAGATATTTTCAGTTGCTAAGGTGTTTTTTTTTTGGAGTGAAGCAGCTTTAAACTGTTATTGAAATGATAGTGCTTATATAGCGCAATATTGTGGTATGATTTCGTCCTGTGGTGTTTTCGCCTCTGATTTCGATCGTGTATCCATCATGTATTCATCTCCGGTTGTAAGGTGACGCTCGGAGAAGATGAGCTGAAGGACACCGGGAGACTTGTATACCCCGGTGAGATGATCTCAGAGCGACACGCCGCTTCGCTGGTGCCTGAGGCTTTAGTTCAGCTCACTGAGGAGAAACCCGAATCCACCCTACTGGGTTTTTGTGGAGGAGAAAGTGTGTGTGTGTGTGTGTGTGTGTGTGTGTGTGTGTGTGTGTGTGTGGGTGGGTGTGAGCAAACAGCACATCAGTAGCAGGGAAGATGAGCATTATGACTCAGACTTTAATACCTCAGTGCTGTTGAATTCTGGATTCTGATTGGTCAGATTGTGATTCATTTTCTATAAAAGCAGCTCTGACAGTATTGCAGCTGTAAATCACATGTTTATATTAATGTGATCATTCTAATACTTAATCGTTTCTATAGTAAAAGCTCCTTCTTGGAGTTGGTCCTACTATTTCATGTGTGTGGTTTCATCTTATACTGTCTTATATGTATGACCTCTTACTAAATGTGTATAGAAGAAAACTAAAGCTTAGAAAAAGCAAGAAGTAGAGATCGTTCGTTCCTCTGGTGAGTGTATGTCACTACGAATCAAACAAGAAAACAACAATTTTTACACTGATTAGTGCATTATTTCATCTGTGTGTTACTACTTGGCTTAAGAAGCGTCATATAGCTACTGCAGTTTCTCATCTGAATGCTGTACAGGCCACGCCCACAAGAGCCAAACTACAAGCGCTAGTGTGAAGGTAGCTCGAGTCTCTTTGTTCAACAAGTCTGAATTTCGTGTTTGTGAGCAGCAGCAAGATCACTGAAAAAACACTCCAAGCGTTTGACATTAGTGATTAAATGAACAAGCTTAGCATAATTGAGAGCAAGCCACAATTAAAGTGTGGGTTTGTGCTGAGGTCACGGCGTAAGGGCCACATCAAGCCTCACTCCAGCGGGTTGTTGTGCGTCTGAATGTTGGCCAGGCTGCTGAGCATCGCTGCTGTAATTGTGGCTCGTTTTTAGAGAGGACAGGCTTGTGATAATGACGAGCGCTCCACACTGGAGTGGAGTGGAGCAACCACACTGGAGTCTAACTATGGATGTGTGTGTGTGTGTGTGTGTGTGTCAGGACTGTTTAGCAGTCTGAATAAAAGGCTAAACCATGCTATCCAAGAGGACATGAAAGAACATGAGAGCTGGTTGAACACAAAGACACAGTGCGAGAGAGAGGAAAAGAGGAAGGTGGATAATGATGGGTAAAGTGTGAGGTCAGTGTGTGCTCCTCTCTGACTCTTATCTCTCAGCTCTTATTGTTTGTTGAGTCTGAGAGGGAGTGAAGTCCCCAGCAGGGCCATGCTCTTTCCGTCTCATTAAACCAACCCACTGTTTTTTTCAGAGGCTAAGCAGCACCAACCGACCCAACGTTCCTTTGGCGAAAGGAAAAAATTTCTCATAGTGGGTAACCTCTAACGTCACACCGCAAAAATGCTTCACAAGAATGCACGGGTGGTTAATGCGGTTTTATCACGGTCATTTCAGGAGATGACGGAGTCGCTCCGTTGGCACACGCTCAGTGGCGGTAAACGCAGCTGTGGATTTGAGTGACATTTAAAGGTAGCTATTGTTGGTAAAATTTATGGCCAAGCTCAGCAATGCCCCCAGGTGCAATCCTTTCTGCACTGGACGAAAATGTCAAATGCAGCTCCCAGAGCCACGATAGGCTTATTCAGAGAGAAAAGGCAAGACGAGCAGGACGAGAGCGAGCCATTTTCAACTGCTTTAGCTTTGCTTGGCTGGCACTCAGTCAAGCAAACCAGTGACATTTCCTACACGGAGACGCTAATGCCTCGTTACAGAAGCCCAGGCACTGAGTGAGAAAAGATGAACTGGATCTGTAGCTGTCAGTTATTATTACAGTCATTATTTATTAACTAATGCATTGTTTATGAAAACTTTGCACTATTAGTAGCCCTCTCATTAAGCCACTGTGTCCTCTATGAAAAAAAACTAAACCGTTGTTTGAATTCTGACTGTTATTTTTGGCAAACACTGCTCTAATAAGTCTTTTCCACTGGATAGTTTGGTTCAGTATGATATGGTTATTACAACAAATTCAGAATTATCCATACCGTGTTCGAGTACCTTTATCCATCCCCCATCACACAGTGCTGTGAGTTGCATCGATGGTTAGTGCGATTGGCAGAATATTAGAATTTGGTTTTTACAACTTACTTTACTTCACCAGGTCCCCGGTTTGCATGTTCTCGTCATGACCGTGTGTGGTTCTTCTGGGTTCTCTGGCTTCCTCCCACTTCCCAAAAACAAGCCACTGGGTCAATTAGTGACTCTAACTTGCCCTTAGGTGTGAATGAGTGTGTGAATATTTGTGGTGTCCTGCCATGGACTGGCGTCCCATCCAGGGTGTATTCTCGCCTTGTTCCCACTGTTCCAGGGATCCGCCATGACTCTGACCAGGATAAAGTCGCAATTAAAGATAACCGAATGAATGACGTTGTTTGCAGAAAATGTAAAAAAGCTGCTTGTCTAGTATTTCCTAGGGCTCTCTATTAAACAGCGAGTTTGAAGTAATGACAGTGAATGACACAAATGAAGGCAATAATTTAGTCTTAGGCAATGTTGAGAGTTGTCAGAGTTTAAAACATGACAAAACCATGCAAGGAGCCCTGATTTTTTCTGGGATCCGCTTCCAAGTGAGCTCTAGCGCGGTTCGATTGTAGCGAGAAAGTGCAGAAAGTGAATCGACTCTGAATCGACTCACCTGCAGAAAGTGAATCGACCCAAAGTATCAATTATGCTCTGATTCGGACTCTGCAAATGGATGCGAAGGTGTCAAAGCGCAATAAAAGTCCAGTACGTGTGTACATGTGCACATTTATTGTGGTGTGTTTGTGTGACAACCCACAACAAACCCATTTCTTACTGCGACTAGAACCTTATATGTGCTGAATAAGGCGTCCTATAGCATAGAAATGTACGTTTAAAATTATTGTTTAGGTTTCTAAATTAGAAAGCTCAGCCGTCTCTCTTTAATCTGTCGCCACCCGTGTGTGTGTGTGTGTGTGTGAGATCTGTAGCTGCTGTTTGCTGTGTTTGGATACGTGTATAGGGGAGGAATGTAAGGCCACTGAAGCCTCCACCTGAGAGAGAATACGTATAATAGGACGTGGTGCCCTGCCCCCACAGACAACGTTAATACCACAGTGTTCAGACCCTCACTGACTACAAACACCTGTACAAACACCTGGCAAGAGTTGAGGAGTGGGCTGTGGGTACGCACGCAAAATACACACACATTACACTCATACACACTTGGTAAGATTTGTTTTATTTAAATAGGCTTTTAATGCACATGTTTAATTTGAATGATTAACTTTGAAGCAGGTGATGAGAGTCAATCATGTTCAGGAATATTCTTACATCAGATACTCGCTTCGCCCCAACCATGGAAACTTTAATTTTAGCAATTTTCATGCTCGGAAATCTGAACAAAAATCTCTAAAGTGCAAACCAAAGGAAAAGGAGGAAGAAATGAGGAAGAAACCTTGATAGGAACCGAGGCTCAGGTTTTGGAGAGATTATAGAAGGAAGAGTTCAGATATAGACAACAGGAAGACAGGTGAGATTAACAGAGGGATGTTACAGGGTAAAGATTGCAGGATTGGTGTTGGATGTGTCAAGAAAAAAATAGCTTTTGAGTTAAAGTGAGCTTTTTAAAGTTTAAAACGGAAATTCCCAACTATTTCTGAAACAATCCAAGTGTACATTTATGAACTCCCACACCAGGCAAGTAATGCTGCATTCAACTAAAGGTCATAACTCGTAATTTATGACCTCTGACTAAGAAAAAAAAACTAAGAAAACACCCCCTCAACTCCTAATCTCTACTCGGGATCTCGGGATGGTCTCCTCAACTCTGAGTTCAGCAAGTGACATTAAATCAACATGGCCGCTCACAGTATGAACAGTAAACACAGTAGCACTTTTCCCTTTAAATGAGTTACACTGTATATACAAGCATTTGCTTTAGATCAGTCAACATACAGCCGTATTCGCTTGTTAAATCTACAACACTGACTCTACAGTTCACGTTTTTGAGGAGGAAAATATACATCACTTATAACAGTTAGCTGGCTAGCTTTTTGCTAACAAAGGACAAACATGAAGGCTTCCATGTTTTGTTTTGTTTTTTTTCCAGTTTGTAACATGAACACACGGAGGTAGAAAATGATGTAATTCCGAGCTCCTTCTAACATGCGAGGTCACTGTACAGACACACACACACACACACACACACACACAAAGTATCATCTTCTAACAGATTTTCTAACGTAGCACAAAAAGCAAATGACTGACGAATATTTTGGCTGTAAAATTTGGCTTTCTGTCCTCATTGCATGTAAAAGATATTATCTGAGTCTGGCTAGCATCTTCCTTTTCTTTTTGTGTGTGTAGTCATGAGGTGACTGTGTGTTGTGCTAGCAGGAGAGCTATATGGCTGCTTTGCACTGCTCAGTTTCATCAGCGTTTCCACAGAACTGCATGTTCCTGATTTAGAATAAGTAGCGTATGCTATAGTTACACTGGTGGCGTATGTTACACCACTGTGACGCACATTGTTTCTAGTTTCTAGTCACTTGTCTCTTGTCATCGAGACAGTCATTTGGATTTGTCGTTTTACCACATCATAACTAATCTACATAGAATAAGAATAAAAACCCCACAATTCAAATGTTGCTTGCCATGCTGTTGCTTGCTGTGCACATAGAAAATGAAAGTCGCTTGTTAGCGTGAATGTAGGATGAGTTATAGTTATAAAAATTACAAACAAAAATGTTTGTGTTGAAGAAGTTTAGAAGGGTAGGCGTTTTTTTTTCCCCCTCAGGTTTTTGGACTTTCGTGTCCTCCGGCTAGCTATGAATAAAAAATGAGTAGCCTGAACATGAAATCTTTCCCCGTGTGCTCAGACTACTGAATTGTTGCAAATTTGTTTCAGTTTTTCAAATCCCTTGTCTTGAATCAGACCCAACTGTCCTCGGCTGAACCGAGCCAGACTCGTAGACCGACGTAATGATACAAAAGAAACTAGCGGGAGGTAAATATGAAGGCCAATTTCTCTGGGCTTAGATAGTGCTGGTGAGATAGCACACTGGCCTTATCTTCCTCTTCATGTGGCCTGCTACCAGCTTGGGTTCATGGAGGCAGTGAATTATACATGCCTCGCTCCGCTCCCTGCCTCAGTTTGCCCTCCGGTTGGCTCTATCTGAGCAGCCCCGAGATAGGGAGGATCTCTGTCAAGGTTGAGTGACTCAGCATAACACAAACAGGATAGAGTACACACAGGAAAGTTATCATCGGGTTCATTTAGTGTGTGTAAACAAAGCTGTCCATGTTGGTTTTTTTTCTGTTTTACATAATTTAGGTCATGATGGAAGTACTAAAACCCCGTGGAAATAGCCCAAGCTCCTCTGTACTGGAATACACAGTATTGCAATTAATTACACAAACAGGAAGGAGTTGTTTAGCATTGCATTCATTCGTTCATCTTCAGTAATTGCTTTGTCTTATCGTGAGTCTGTTCCATAAGACTATTTTGGGAATGCTAAGCACAAGGTGGGAATACAGCCTCGATGGGACACCAGACCATCACATGGCACCATGCGCACACACACATTCACACACTCATTCACACCCAGAGGCAAATTAGCATCGCCAGTCCACCTGCTGGCATGTTTTTGGGAGAAGGAAGGAAACCGGAGAACTCAGAGGAAACCCAAGCTCAGGATTGTAAGGCGGCAACGCTACACTCCATGCCATCAGACTGCCAGGTGATTAGCTTGGTTCATAAAAGCATTGAAGTGCAGCTAGCTAGTTAGCTAATGTTATTCTCTCGTATTTCATTTCTTGTACTAAAGTGGTGCAAGTCCTAAATGTCACTGACGATTTCTTTCTTGCAGGACCTTTAATGGATTTCCCGTGTGTTTCAGTGATGCTGTAACTTTACATTTTTAGCTCAACTCGCAGCCAGTGCACTTATCCTGCTAATGTGCTTGAAGTCCTAATGCTAATATCAGCTGCAATAGAATAGCTGCTTCTGTTTACAATGGAAAAAGCAAACATTTCTCAGTTATTTCTTTAAAATCATTGTAAACAACAATTTTATGACCTTCAAACCCTGTTCAGAGCAGGTCCTCCAAGCGTAACGTGTCCTGCCTAACACTGCACTCTTTCACCTCATGCGTGATTGATGATTTCGAGCTGTAAAAGTAGCCCAGGGTTTAAACTAGTTCAGAGCGTAAGTTAAGGCTCGAAGAATTGATTGCATTCTCATTTCCATTCCATTAGTGCATTAAGAGTTGAGGCAGATGATAACCTCCATCAATATCACACATTTCAGTATTGATTGCTTGTATTGAATGAGAGTAGATGCATGCTAGCATCACGAATGCATGCATTAGCTTAGACGCTTTAGCAGCTGCCGCTGTGTTAACTAGCACTGCACAGGATGGAGCTGGGTGTAATGTTAAAGTAGATGGTAGATGATGAAGGTTGAGGGTAGGATATCTTCCGTACAGTCACTCATGGCAGTGACTCAGCCACTTTAGCTCATGTTTTCCTTTAGCAAATAACGTCAGAAATCAGTGTTTAGTTTCCCCAAGCCAAAGTCCATGGTTAGTTGAGTGAGTTCACAGGAGGTGGTTTGGTATTGACCACTGTTTCGAGAATCTGCCATGATTCACATGAATTTCTGACAAGTCGAATGTTGATTTGAGGCATTGTTAATCAGTTTTATGGCAAGACGCTACAGGTGAATCAGGTAATCAAAAAAAAAAAGACAAAAACGAAAGAAAAAAGATTTCACGATCTAGTTTCATCACGTGATTGCTGATACATTTCCGCATAATTTTTGTATTGAAACATAAAGAAAAGTTCGCTTATGAAAACGAAGCTTCGTCTAATTAAATATGCATAGTCAATAAAACAGATTTAGACGAGGAATCTCTTTGTTCTTATATTTGCGCAAGAAAACACCATTTCCCACTGCAAAATCAAATGTAACTGCAGCGATTAGCAATTCCTCTGTAATATACACATTTCCACAGGAATATAGTATATGCAAATGTTCAGAAACTAGATCTTTTGTTCTGAATATAGAAAAAAATTATCTTGAGGAAAACTAAAGGAAATTATCCTGTACACGTAGTAGCCACTTTAATAGGAACACCTGTATACCTGCCCATTCATGTAATTATCCATTCCGCCAATCACGTAGCAGCTGAGCAGTGCATTTATTTATGCAAAGCTTCAGTTAATGCTGTGAAAATGACCAGGCAATGTTTTTTTTTGTAGCAACAAGCTTGTAGCCTCGGATTTGTTCTTGGCTGAAGAGAGTGGAACCTGATGTATTCTTCTGCTGTTGTAGCTCATTCATCTCGAGGTTCGACGCGTTGCGCGTTTTGAGATGCTTTTCTGCTCAGCACCGTTTTGAACTCAAAACAGCGCATGGATGCAATGCTTGTCACTTTCTTGTTGTTAAGTGCGCTATACAAATAGAACAAGTTGAAACCTCGATGCATCTTAGTCCTCCCTAAGAAGGAATGGAAATGCATTTTAGCGGAACTGTAAAATTTTTTTATAAAAGTTAACGATGATAAATGGTAGAGCTCAAGCCATGGTTTGGATTTTTGGTGTTGCTATTGGCAGGATCTGCACTAAGTGTGTTTCTGTGGCAAACAGCAGCGAGGTCATTTCTCAGTGAAACCACGAGCGTACCTGTGCCAGCCCCTATATGCTGAATCAAATGCCCTATAAAATAGAAACGTAATAAATCTTATTGGTCCGCTGTGCATTATTTGGCTTACCCAAGCAGAGTAGTGGGCGATCCAGAGACTTGTGATTAAATTGTGCTCTAAGCGTAGTTTGATCCTACCTGCCATCTAGGGATCACTGCAGTCCTGCTGGCTTTGAGGTAAAATGTTTAGCCAATGCAATGACATGAGTGATCAGTTCACAAAAGCTAAGTCTCCTCACTACCCCATGCATTATCCATTCATCTTTCAACACAGGCTAACATGGCCACCTAAATGACTCCCTGTTTTTTCTTCTATAACCCCCACCCCTCCTCTGCCCTCCTCTCATTTCCAGAGCAATAAAGGCCTTATTTATTTTTCTCTCTATTCAATTTGCCTGGCTCCAGGGCCATGTGGGTGAAGACTAAAGAGATTACAATACAGGAGGGGGAATCAATCGCTGCTTTTCATTTTGCTCAGCCAAGCCCAGCCCGACGGGACTGTTTACAGTTGGCCCATCACATGTAGGGAAGGCTTCAACTGAATCGGTTAAGAGGGGCCCAAGCACACCTGCTTTTGCGGAATAATCAGAGATTTGGGCATGTCTGCACACAACACAACACACACACACACACACACACACACACACACACACACATAACACACCTTGACAGACATTATTGCACACGGTGAAAAGCAGCATTCATACACATTGGGGAAAATATTCCTCTTTTCCTGTTTCGTACTAAATAATTAAATATGCTTAGAGTATTAAAAGCATCTTTACTGATTCATAGGGTTCGTAGTTTGGAGTTTGGAGTTACTGTTACCACACCATGTGTTTCCCTATAAAGCACATCCTGAAGTGTTTTTGTTTCTCTTGTACCACAGCGATTAGAATTTTTCCTTTATTAATGAACGTCATTTTTATCCATTTATAGTTACATTGTGTGTTGTGGAACATCCTTGAAACGAGTTCTTTTCAAGTTCTACTGAAGAAAAACACAAAGTGGAAACTCCCCACTGTAAACGTTCTGACATGGTGGAAAACTTAGTTCCAGTTTTGCCTCTGACTGTTACAAAGCGCTGACACTGGAGACTCCTTCCATGAATGTTAAATAAACATCTCCTTACCGACATGATTATGTTATTGTGCAGCTGCTACTAGAGATAGGACAATGTATTCGTAATGTATGGGAGCACTACCGTCTGAGGTGCTGTTATAGAAAATAAATCAACACCTCCTGACCAATCAGAGCTGAGAATACTGTATAGTCAATAACTGACAGCTATTGTTATAAATTGGCTCATTTGAAGCCTACAAAGCATCTAAACTCTTATCTGTGATATACATATATATATATATATATATATATATATATATATATATATATATATATATATAGAACTCATATTTATCAAAACTCATTACAAGAGTCAATGAGTGTGTTGTCTATGTGATTGGGGAAATGGGG
>CM074987.1:21733225-21748225 GCA_037576825.1 Pangasius krempfi
ATATATATATATATATATATATATATATATATATATATATATATATATATATATATATATATATATATATAGTGCACTTCTTAATGACATCCCTGATGAACAGGGAAGGTGAGGCTGGACGATGTGCATGTGGAAATGGCCGGTAGCTGGACAGCGGGTGGTGTGTGAAAGGAGCAGTGGAGTGTGCACTCTGGAGTGCAGTGGTCCGTTGGAAATCACTTGATCTGTATCACACAGCTCGATGTGCCTGCCAGCCGCTCTGACAGCAGCCCAGCGGGAACCGTGCTCAGATTCCTCACGCTCACCAACCGCTCGCCATCCTTTAAACTTCCCATTTGAATTTGAACTTTGAAATACTGGTTCCGGTTGGGAGCTGAAAATAACAAACACACACACACACAAACACACCACACTCCCTTAGAAACAGACTGTAAAGCACTAATAAGCTTTATATACAGCGCTCTTACGTTCTCCATTCTGATTGGTCAGCTGTTGATTAGTCTTCTATAACAGCAGCTCACAGGCAATTCACAAGCACTTATTCTGTTATCGTCTCTATAGTAACAGCACATACAAAAGGGTCTTGTACGCACCATGTAATCCAAGGCTAATAATTAAAAAAAAATGATCTTATTGAACAAAAAAAAATATATATATATATATATATATATATATATATATATATATATATATATCATTTATCACATATGTGAGGAGACGTTTATCAAACATTTCTTGAAGGAGTCTCCAGTGTTGGTTTTGCACCACAACATGTGCGAGTTTCAACCAAATGTTTTATTCCTCTTATACCAATATATAACAATTTGATAGAATACAACACTTAGAAATTTGAATCTATTAATGAAAGTCACGCTGTACTTTTATCTGTTTATAATTACATTTAATGGTGTGGAACATCCACAAAACAAGTCATTTCATGTTGTCACTTATAGTAGCTATAAATAAGTATCATTCCCTCAATAGCCTCTCTTTTTTTCCTCTCTTAAAGTTAATAAGCCAAAATAAACAGCTCATCGTGGTACCCGAGAAACCCGGAAAGTGCGAAGAGTCAAAAACTGACTGTTTCAAAGCACTGACACTGGAGACTCCTTACAGAAAACTTCACCACATGAATGATTATTTCTTACGGCATATTTTTTAATCCATTGCTTATTGTTAACCTTAGATTATGTTGAGCATCTGTCATTATTTTAGAAAGTCCCTGTTACTATAGAAGCAAGAATATATTACAATGGTCGCATTAATATAAACCTGTGATTTGCCTTCGAACTGCTGTTGTAAAAAACTAATCAAAACCTTCTGACCAATCAGAATCATGAATTCAACAGCACTGTGGTATAATAACTTATAAATGTACATTAGTGCTTTTAAAGTCTATTAATAAGATTTATATTGATATTATTTTTATAATAGATTTATAAAAAGCTGAGTTTTACAACAATATATAAAAGGGAAATGCAGTGTGAGATCGTGTAGTGTATACGAGCGTGTATATATGGTTGTATTTTTTCAAACCACATCCTGAAACGTCTTTTTCCCTGTCCAGTTTTCTCCACCTTTCTCTATAACGGCAAGGCAAAAGAGCTCGGCGCTTTCTCTGTTATTTCTGCACGTAATAGCCATCACTTATTCTCTCATTAATATGCAGCTAAAACACACGCAGCCCTGTGATTTAACCAGCGTCTGCATTTATAAAAAGACAGGTTGTTAACAGAGCATGGCTAATTTCTGAAACGTATTTTGGTTTCGCATTACACCTTGCCACTCTGATTGGAATCCCTTCGGACCCTGTTTGGATAGTTGCCAGGAGTTACCTCTGATTGGCTCCACACACACACACACACACATACACACATCTGCTTGGCAGAATAAGTGATTTGTCTTCGGGGAGCTCTTTTGCCCTGCTGGCGGGATGAGAAGCTGTGCCTGGTATTGATTTGGTTGGTGGGCTGAGGGATATCTCTAGGGAGCTAATAAAAATAATTACAAAAAGATCATCAAAGCTCAGCAACCTTGTGCCCTGCACATGAATAAATATGTGGTAAAATTAATCAGAAGGGAGCTGAGGCTGCTTGTGTGGTCAGCGGAGACACGCTTTTGACTGTAGAGTAGGCGTTACACACTTTAGGTGTTGCACGACTACTTGTTTTGGCTTATTGACCAGTCAGCCAAAAAGTTGTTGACTAACAGACTAGAAAAAATCAGTACATGACTGTAATTTCCTTGGCACTGTGTTGGATGTTCTCCAAGGTACATCTTTTGTAACTTTAAGATGTGAATTTTGTGTAGAAATGTGGATATAGTGTTCCTTTAAAAATGATTTAAGGTACATAAATGGACCATTTTTAGTGTAAAGCTTTAAAGGTATGCTGCATCCTAGGTCTGTAGGACTCAGGTCTGGTCTGGAGGTGCTTTCTGTACAGACTTGGTCTTGGTTTCAGATTTATTGGCATTTTTACTTTGACTTGTCACGGTCTTGAGCACTGGTCTTACTAAATATGGTTTTGGTCTCGACAGAGAGTTTGTAAAAATAATGTTTGTGTTGTCTTTTCAATTCTCATGCACAAAGTTTCACAAGAAGTAATTTCTTTGTCTAGAAAACAGCCTAAGCAATGACACAATATAGGAATGAAGCCAGATAGTTGAAGTAAAGGCCTTGAAAAGGATTTGATGGTTTTTAGCCTCGTTCTTAACTCAGTCTCGCTGTCATTTGGACTCAAACATGTCTTAGCCTTGACCACTTTAAGACTGCAAGATACATACTAAAGGTACAAAAGTTGTAGGCTTGAGGCTAGCACTGCAACAGTAAGGAAAGGTAGAGTTCAGTACCCTTTTTACTGAGAGTGTAGGCTAGAAATTACACTGAGATCAGAGCCATATCACGCATGACATCAGGACATGAACTAGCTTCTGATTAGCCTTCTAAGGATTTGTCCTTTTGTCAGGAAATCACAATGAAGAAATCGCAACGATGCTACGAGCCATCTGTGGCCAGGAGTTTAAAGAGTGTGATTGTCTCTCAAATTGAAGAATGACCTTGTAAAGTCAAGTGCATTTTATTGTCATTCCTCTATACAACCTCAACTCGTATACGTTGGATACTCAGCATGGTAAATACACAGGGCAATAAATACACACGTCAGTGCATGCTAACTAGACATGACAACGGAAGAGTTTTAGATGGAAGAAACCAGTGCAAATAATTGTCTAGAAACTATAGACTGTAGATCAGGGCTTCTCAACCTTTTTTGACCATTTCTATGGGCTAAAAATTCTCATGACCCTATAGGGCACTGAAGCCTACTTACTGTGAATAAGTGCTAGCAAATGTTTTGATTTGTCGGTTTCCTTGGGTTCACATATTGCATTCCGCAAAAACACAGTGTGCAAATATCTGTACATATTATAAACATGCATTAACACTGTATATGCTCCCATAACGTTCATTAGTTCAGTGTGATTTTCACTTTCATTGTTTTAACCCACGCCAGAGCATGTGCTGCTGCAGTAGGCTACAGACTGAAATATCGCCCATGTGTTTTGTATTTGAGACACAAAATACACTTATTTTTATAAATGTTGGGTATGAAGTGCTCTTTGACTAATCTGATAGCATGTAGGATGAGGCACGTTGTGTTCTGGCGTAAAGAGCTTGAATGGAGCTCCACTCTGAATGGTGGCTAATGACAGTTTAATGTATTATTTTAAAAATAGTCCATAAATCAATTTCTTGAACATTGAACATTATAAATAATGGTTGGTAAAAAAAATAAATAAAAAAACTCCATCTACCTGTGCCTTACAGTATCATTCTATTTGGGTAGAAAGGTGGAGCAGCATCTTGTCATTCTAGAGTGGGAAGCCTCTTGATTAGTCCAGGTCGGTGTTGTTCTCCTTCCTTTCTATTCGTTGGGAAAATGGACATTTGGCTGTTCATGTACACCAATGAGGGCAGTTACAGTCTCTTCCTATGATGGTATGAGTGGCATTTAGAAAAGATGTTCTGGGTGGCCTTACCCATCTCAGTGGACTATAACATCCTGGATAATGGGCTGAGAACTTTGAAACAGTACAAAGTCATTTAGAAATTCACACAAACCCACCAGCATAGTAAGGTGTAAAAGTCACCTTAATGAGACAAACCGAGGCTGTTGACTCGTCAGTGCAACCCCTAGCTCGTGTTTGGCTAACAACCACATGGTGTGTATGTGTCTATGAAAGAGAGAGAATCCATATAAATCCACAGCATAATGGTTCATATGCAGCGAAAGAAACAAAAACAAAGCACCATTTGCCCTGCTTTGTGATGGAGGTGCCCCCCACACACACCTCACACTATGTATTCTCTGCATTCTCCTTTTCCCCTCATTCATCATCCTTTTCTAAATGCATACGGGACAACCTGATGTACAGCGGATAAAATTAGCCTACCCCTCCTGCTGCAGAGCAAGGAGAACCGTTGGGAAGACAGCACTGTCCTTGACCAGCACGTAAACAATGCCTCATATTACAGCATCCCCCCTGAGGACTCTGTGCATCCATAGAAACCATGTCCTTCTCCTAGTTCTTCTTGAGAGGGACTGGGAGGGAATCAAAGAGGTGGGGTACATCCTTTCATCCTGAAATTAAATTCTGTCCGTTTTAAAAGTAGTGGCGCAGCTGTCCAAGGTTGTGCCCTATCAGAAGATTGGGATAGGTATCTTCAGGATTGGGCATCCTTGGCCAGATGTCGAAAATAGGATAATTGGTCCTACTCTTTAGGTGGGAACAGTGGACTTCCTGATTCCTCTGTCATGATCAGAGTGATGCTAGCTGTTCATAGAGAACAGGGCAATTAATGTTGCCCTCAAAGCAAGTCCAGGTTCTCTATGAGTCCTCGAGAAGCAGTTGAAAAGATGCGGCAACTGATCTGACAGGTCTTGGAGGAAGGACTTGTTAGACCTCTAATGTGCACATTGCTATCTGTCATGATATAGCGCTGGGGTCAATATGTGAACCTAGCATAGTATTTCACTGGACCCAACATAAAGAATATTGTAGCAGAGCCGATAAACATATAAAAAATGACAAATAGTTCAGTGACTCTCATTTTCTAAAAATGAACTAGCTCTATAGGTCCTCTGTTGTGGGTTTATCCAGTCCCATGCATTTGGGTGAAGGCAGCTCATCGGACCAGAGACTATCTAAAGGGATAGAGACGTTAGTTCAGAAAGGAAAGAATTTCACAGACTTTCATTGATTTTTTTTTTTATATTGTTTCCCCATCTCTGGTCTGATTATTGAAATGCCAACTTGGCTAACCACTGAAAACAGAATATTTAAAGATGACTGAACAAACACGTGTGCATGTATTCTCTTAGCATCAGATTCAAAGCAGACGTCTCATCTGTTCTGAGTCCAAGGCACTAGTCAAAAGTGGTGGCGTGAAGCACCACTGTGGTAGTGCCATGAAGCACTGCTTAAAAAAAACAAAAAAAAAAACACAACCTCTTTAAATCATCTTATTTATAGCCAAATGTTTAAGCATTAAAAGGTAACTGTTGTCAAAATTTAGTCATGGTAGTCGCTTTTCTGGACCTTTGTAAACAAGGAATTTTATGTAACATGACCTTTAGAAATTTTAGTTATATACGCCTGGTTAGGGGAGTGTTAGCTAGCAGTGGGAACTGACTGGTAAGAGAGAGAGATTCTGAGCTGGTTGAGTCGCTGTACAATAATAACAGTGTTTCATGCAGTAAGTTATCCTTTTTTAATTTCTGAAATGATCCCATTTTGCCCCCATTTGTAGACATGCAGAATGTCCTGTTCGTCCTCTCTTGATATACGGTGGGTAGTGGGTGAAATACCCTTGGTGCTATAGCAGAGGTCTAAAGGGGAGTAATGACTCTTTGATTGGAGCAGGCCTGGACCAGAGTGAAGTGCACTCGTCTGAGCCGCAGAGAGCCCTTGATTGCACAACAACCTATGATCACATTAGGAGAGGGCACCGGTGAGAGGGTTTTACATAAAATAGAAGGGGGGGGGCGGGTGTTGGGGTGGCGTAAAATCGCTTCTACTGAATGAAGCAAATTGATTTAGTCAGTGGCGTGCTAAGGAAATATACATTAGCCTTTCAGTTTGATATGCTGCATCCCTCTGTGTCAGAGGAGAAACACTGCTGGGATTGAAGGTATACAGTATACATTTATCTTTTATATGCATAGGCCAGTGAGGTCACTGCAATCACGGCAAAATGAAGTTCCCTCCATTTTCTTGATTGTTTACGGATAAGTGGGAAGCATTAATTACGGCCCTTGATTGGCTAATTTGAGTAGATAATTTTAGATTGAACTGATTTTGTGTGTCAGGTCTAAAGGTGCCTGCTTTAAGAGACAAGGCAACAACATATGTGTGCATGGCATGCCAAGAAAATACACAAATCTGTTTTACAGATCTGCATGGTGAGAAGCGCACTTGGCACAGTCACGTCGATCCCTCGCGCATTTGCCTTTACCCGTTTTTTCTCAGCAATCACACAGGCATCTGCTGAGTACATTTTTTCTCCTGCTGTAGAGAAGCAGCGGGCAGATGGTGGCTCAAGGTTTAAGTGATTAGAGGATGTAGATCGGAATACAAATTGGATTAAACGAAATTAAACTGAACGAAATTGAATTGCGTGGCCAGTGCTGATGTCTTTGCCTCATCTATGTAAAACCTCTGCCAGTAACTCAGGGCTGTAGAAGGGAAGCAGATGCTTCAATCAGGTATCTCTGTGTGTGTTCGTGTTTGTGTGTACAACAACACTTTTGTTCATTAATGGGGCATTTTATGCAAAAGTCAGGCTTAATACCGGATTCCTAATTTTGGGTATGGAGGATTTTCACCATTCCTTACATGGCCATCTTATTCTCTCTGTGGAGAATCCTCTATCATAGAGGATCCAAGTTCTGTTATCTGATAAGAGCAAATCTTATTAATCTATTAATCATGCCAGTCTAATCAAGACCATTCCAAGTGGGATTGTGAGGTTGAGCAGGACCTGGAGGTCATATATAGCGTGATATAGCGTGAACCGTGAGCTATGTGGGGTTGTAAATAATTCACACATTCAGTGGACACAAATCATCTCACATCGCACTTACCAGCTCACCCGTCATGAAAAGAATTGTCACTTTTTCCTCGTCACTGTTGTCGACGCAGAACATCAATCCACAGCACACAGGCATCCAATATAAATAAATAATATAGAATCTAGCTTCTTCGGCTGGGTTCGGTGTGTTCCCTGCATTCACTTTCCAAACAGTTAAGGCACGTGTTGTTTTGGGAGTTAGACATGAAGCCATAGTCCGTAGCACCAAATCAGACATTGAAGATACAAGAAGAGACTAGAATATGTTACGTACTGTATATCACATACATTATGTTTACATACACCTTTTAAAGAAGCTCTAGCCTTTAGTGGATTAGATAATGAGCCATTAGTCACTGTCACAGTTGTTGAGCTTCACAGTGGCCTGTTTCCTGTCAGTTACCCCACTTAGATAACAGACAGCAGCTCTGATCATTAATCAATGAGAGGGAAATGGCAGGGATTAGCCAAAATTAGTTGGAGTGTGGAGAAGTCACCTCCTCCAAACAGGGGTCAATACAACACAGTGGGAGACAATTGACCTTATGGAGTCTTTAGAAAGGGAAGATGCCCATCACATTCTCTCTCTTTTACTCAACCTAGCCCTGTTATAAACATGAAAAAGTACACATTTTCATTCTGACTCAACTGTGTATCTATCTTGTCCTGTCTCTTGTTATCAGATCCACACGGTTAGCTAGGATAATGCACAACCAGCATTCACGCTCTTATCAGCCAGCTAAACAAAAAGCCTCCTGTTTGTACTTCCTCCACAAATTTCAACGCTCAGTTCTGTACGTCAGCAGAACACCTGGTCCCCTGAGGGAGGTTCTCGTCCCTCTTTCTTTTGCACAACTGGCCCCTAAGCGGTCTTCTGAACTACATATCCTTTATAACATGATAGCATGAACTCTAGCATAACACACCTAGCATGAATTATACTGTATATATTTCATAGCACAGCTAGCATCCTTTATAACAGCTAACATGAACCATACAGTATATCCTTTTTAACACAGCTAGCATGAACTATATATCCTTCACGACAGCTAGCACGAACTATATATCCTTCACAAACGCTAGCATGAACTATATGTATTTCACAACAAATAGCATGACCTATATATCCTTCACAACAGCTAGCACAAACCATATATCCTTCACAACAGCTAGCACAAACTATATATCCTTCACAAAAGCTAGCACAAACTATATATATATCCTTCACAACAGCTAGCATGAACAATATATCCTTCAGAACATAGCTAACATGAACTATAGATCCTTCCTAACACAACTAGCATGACTCCTACTGTATATACTTTACCACACAGCTAGCATGAACTATGTATAGTATTCATAACACCTAGCATGAGCTATATATCCTTAACAACAGCTAGCATGAACTATATATATAGTGTTCATAATACAGCTAGCGTGAATGTCAGTGCATTTTGTTGCATTACCATGAGTGCTTTAGAAAGGAATATTCTGATGCGTTTTATTTTGATAACACTCATTCACACACACACACATACACACACTTTCATGCAGTATTCATGGAGTGTAAACAATGACACTCTCCCTTCTGCTTTTCTAAACTCCTTCTCAGAGTTAAACTATTCAAATCTGTGAAACGAGTGGAAAAGGGGCATTTTAGAATCAACAGAGTGCCGTCACCACCAGCCACACTTTATTGAAGCGTGTAAAGCTAGCACGGCTGCATTAGCCCATCAAGCTAAGCCCCTGTCTTTGGCTGGGATTTTTTTGGGGATCAGGGTCTGCTTTTGTCTCCAGCTCGTCCAAACTTCAGTAATGTAAATGCAGGGTGGCCCTTGGCTCCTTATCTCTGGGATTAAGACTCGCACCGCACGCTCTCCCACACGCTATTATCATAAGGGCCAGACTCGTAGCACAACCTGCCAGCATCAACCATACATGAAGCAGAGCCATGCAGGGGAAGGCTCAGGGGATTAGCATTTTAACACAGTGTGGGTCTAACCCCTCGGAAGCCCTCTGTCATATGGGTCAGGTCCCAAATGGCCTGCTAGGACACCCGGAATTAGTGTTTAGGGTAAAAAGATTGGAATTGTGGATGACGTGGGAAGAAAATAATACTTGGGATTGACAGGTCAAAGACAGGTGGTGGGAATTCAAGCAATGGGATTCAAAGATTAGAATGTAACTAAGAGGACTTTTATAAAATCACCATAAACATTTGATTTTATCTTAATGTATTAAGCTATTTATTTAGCTATTTGTAGCCATTTATTTATATTTTACATTTATAAAATTATGTATTGAATATTGTCAACAACAGTTAAAATTTTTGGGGGGGGAAATGTTTTTTTTTCATTGTGAAGTTTTATTTTTTCAGTCTAGCTTGGAAATAATGTGTAGTAATGTTTTTAAAATTTATTTATGTATTTACGTATTTATGTATGTATTTATTTATTTATTTATTTTCAATTTATTGTGCAGAGTTGATGTCGAGCTTAGAGGATTAAGGTAAAAGCACAGTGTTAAACATTTTGTAAACATTTTGTGTTTGTGAAATCCAAACCAAAATGTGCTGTTAGATCCTCTCTGTTATCCTGCGTTGCTTTCGCACAACCTGTAAAGAGGATCGGAGAGCATGGGAAAGGATTTTCAGGCTACATTCCCATCAGGGCTGTTAATATTGATCATCACTGCGATGAAGACACTGTACTGTATATTGGGGATGTTATTATAAACCACTTTATTGTTGTTACATAACACTGCCACAGTGTTACTGCGGGATGTAACACTGCCAAGTCGTGAACAGAACAGGATTAAAGTCTTAAAGACAAAGATTAAGGCTGCTCTTGAAATAAATTACAATCAATATGGATTCAGTCGAGAATCTTAACACAGAAACCATTGTACTTTAGTAAATATATACACTTATACCACAGCACTGTTTAATGCGCCATTCTGATTGGTCAGCTCAGTTCTGACACATTATCGTTTCTATAGTAACAGCTCATTCACAGGGACTTGTATAGAAGGCTGACGTGAATAGATGAATCATCATATGTAATCATGATATGATGAAGTTTTCTGTAAGTAGATGTTTATTTAACATTTACAAAAGGAGTCTCCAGTGTCAGTGGTTTAAAGTTCAAACTTCAGGAGTTTATGCTCTGTGGTTTCTCGGTAACACGTAAGGCAGTTTTTTCTTTTTGCTTTTAATGTTAACAGAGACGAAAAAGACAGGCTGATGACCCTTACTCATGAATTCTGTCTCGTCTCTTGTCTGTTCTCCAGGATCTCGTCTGCGGCAGGAGGATTCACCGCCCCGCATCGTGGAGCATCCTTCCGACCTGATTGTGTCCAAGGGCGAACCCGCCACCCTCAACTGCAAGGCCGAGGGGCGGCCCACGCCCACAGTGGAGTGGTACAAGGACGGCGAGAGGGTCGAGACAGACAAAGACGACTCTCGTTCCCATCGCATGCTGCTGCCCACCGGCTCCCTCTTCTTCCTGAAAATAGTCCACGGCCGCCGGAGCAAACCGGACGAAGGAGCGTATGTCTGCGTGGCCCGCAACTACCTCGGGGAAGCCGTGAGTCGTAACGCCTCCCTGGAAGTAGCATGTAAGTCTCCGATTTTCACGTGCACGCACTTTACTTTCTTTATAGCATTCTCCAAAATGAACTCATGATTGATTTTGGTCATTTCTGACCCAAAGATGGAATGACTGTGTGTTTGTGTGTGTGTGTGTGTGTGTGTGTGTGTGTGTGTGTGTGTGTGTGTGTGTGTGTTTGTTTGTGTCTGTGTGTGTTTGGCTGGAGCCAAAAGGGAGGCTCCAACCTTGGAACATTATTTTCTTTGTTGTTTAATGTAGATTGCTGTTGGCCAATAATCGTGTGATTACATGGACATACAATTTTGGTCTGTGTCTAATACAGGAAATAACATACAATTAGAGTCTTAAAATAGACAGCAATCAGAACAAGTCATAAAATGGATGAAGGGTTAGAAAAGCCATGCATGAGCGCTCGCTTCAGCTTTATGGACTTAGACGATCTAGTCTTAAATTTTATTGGTTTTGTAAAAATGTGGTTTTGGTAACCAAAAAAAAAACAACCCTGCTTCCTTTTCATAGGTCGAGGAAAGGCAAGAAAGGCATGTTGTTCCCTGTGTTATTTCTAAACATGCAGCATTTACGGGACCTTTCAGCATTTTTCCAGAGCTACATTTCTTCCTTTCAGTTCCTTGTCTCCAGCTTCAAGGTTTCATGTTCCACGTGCTGGAGATGGAAATGAAGGATGAGGCCAGGGAAAGATGGATGAGAGCTCGGATGAGAGAAAGATGTGCGCGGTGGTTCTAGGGGTTTACACGATATTGCCTGCCAGGAAGTCCAGAGGGAGGAATATTGGCAGATCGGAGCTGATCTGGAGACGGGGCTGAACTTTAAAGAAATGCTCCTCATCCAGTGTGTGTAACATTCATTAGGATGAGGAGAACTTTCCAGGACTTGCTCACATCTTCATGGACACCATTGTTTTATATCCTAGCTTTTCAGTCGCATGATTTTTGTGTTGCTCACTGCAGAAATGAAGGTCCAGGGAATAGAGACAGCATAGTGTTTTTCAGGCTGGATGTGTGTGTAAGGTTTTATACAGCTTCTCATGGGTTAGGAGTTCGAGGAGGAGTTTTATCAGATCTAGCTCCACCCACTGGATTTCTGGTTCTGCCTCTCACTCCAGAAATTCATTACAGAATTTCTGGCTTTGCTGCACAATGCGAACATAACTAGAGGAGAAAGATAACTAAAGTTACAGTATTTCTGCTGGCTCATGTTTCTTGATGTCAAGCGCTTTGTTGCCTCTGGACCAATCAGGTCGCAAGATGGGAGGGAAGCGAGAAAACAAACGTGGAGGACGAGGTACCAGTGAGAAATCTGTTTTACACCTAATTTCTTCCCACTACATACAGTGTAAAACAAAACATTTACAATCTACACTTTCTGCTGTTCTCTGGTTAGCCAGTGTTGGATACTGGATGAGCATATAATGTGTTTTGATGGTTTGTCAATCAAATAAACCACGCCCCTAGTCCATGATGATGTCATGGCTGTATAAACCTTCTGTGCCCTTCGAGTATCATGTTTTTTTTATTTCTTTTAGCTTGTTAGATAATTTTATTAGGTTTAGCCATGGCGTTTAGAGAGTGACTCCATTTTCATATTTATCAGCAATAACTGAAGATGCTCAACAGTGCTGCAGGGGAAGGAAGTAGGAAAGGGAAGTGTGTGTGTGTGTGTGTGTGTGTGTGTGTGTGTGTGTGCAAGTTGTAGGACGTGTATGTATGCGTGAAGCGGGTAGGGGGTCTGTGTTGCCGCGGCACGCTGTCTCTGATCTTCTCCCAGCTCTTCCGTGACCATGGCAGCAGCCCCCAGGTGCTAACTGTGTGACAGCCGCTTGATCTATCGATCGCTTTAAGAGGGGTCTCCTCGCCCAAATGAAAATTCATGAAAAATTGATGAAGTCTCTCGATTATTCTTTTATTTTCCAGCATCGCTCCTCTCTTCTTCTCTCTCTTCTTCCGCTCTCTCTCTCTCTCTCTCTCTCTCTCTCTCTCTCTCTCATGGTGGAGACGAGATCTTAAATGGAGTGTTGAACACTTTATAACCTCAGGGGTGAAAGGTTAAAGGTCAGGAGTGTCAAAAGGATGAAGGGATACGGGAAGTATAGCAGGATGACGGCAAAGGAACTAGATGAGTGCTAATGGAAATGGGAGAAAAAGTCAGCGTCAAAGTGCCTAATCGGAAGGAAACTAATATCATTTAGAACGTGGCTCTTTTGAATTCTGGATTCTGATTGGTCAGAATTGGTTGGAAAGGTGTTGATTCATTTTCTGTAACAGAAGCTCTGACAGTAGTTCCGGCTGCCAGGCAAATCACAGCTTTAACCTATGTCACTGTCCTCGATCTAATACTTTATCATTTATCATTTCATTAGACAGAGACGTGTACAGTAGACGTTCCATGGTTGAATGGTTAAAAAAACATGTGTAATTGTTGATATGGTGAAGTTTTCTGTAAGGAGAGGTTTATTTAACGTTTGTGGAAGGAGTCTCCAGTGTCAGCGTTTTGTAAGAGAAGTTTACACTTTGTAGTTTCTCTGTAATGCGAATGTAAAAAAAAAAGCTGTGTCTTTTTGTCTTATTAACTTAAGAGAGAAGAGGAGAGGCTGGTGAGGGAACGACTGTTCGTAGCTGCTAGGTGACAACAGGAACGGACTTGTTTTGTGGATGTTACTCAGCATTAAATGGATCTAATAATGGATCAAATATGTGACCTGGTTTTTCAAATGAATAAAAAATGTAATTGTTGTCAAATTGCTGTGGTATAAAAGGAATAAAACCCTTTAGGGCACCACAGCACAGCAGTTACTGGATTATTGGGGCAATATTAACTTTACTCGAATGATGTTTGTTTCTAATCCTCATTTTAAGACGCTTTGAAACATGTGCGAATGTCTTTCTGGACTTAACAAGGCTTACGAAAGCATTCACCTTGTTCCATTTGTCTTCTTTGCCCTTTAAGAGTGTAAATATCCGTCTTTGTTATGATGGCTCTGATGTGTGTTCTCCAGTTCCCTGTGTCTGATCCCGAAGCCCCAGCTCGGGCGGTGTTGTGCCGTACAGGACCCCTGCGAGCTCTCTGAATAGCCGTGTGGAAACAGATTGAAGGCAGGCGTCCTGCACGCACCGCTGGAGCTGCCCGGGTCAGCGGGAGCCCGATCTGGGCCACGGAGCAGCGAGAGAAGAGCCTTTGAATGGATCTCGCTGCATTATTAATATGAAAGCAGATTGGAGGGAGGTGCAGCGGGATTAGCTAGACGAGCATGTTGCTTTAGGTATTGACCAGGAGCAATGTAGCAAAGAGCATGCACAAGATGTAGAAGTGTATATTTGGAAACAGATTATTGTTGAGTTGGGGAAAAATATATTGATTTGAAATGCCGATTTAATACAGAGGAGAATGAGGAATTATCCGGTGTAGCTCAGAAGCACTTTTAGTCACTGACTAATTTTCAATTTCAACTGCAATCCATTCAACTGCAATTGCAATAATACATGTTTCCGAGTGTATCAGGTTTATCATTAGTACTTACTGTATATAACATTGATTCACGCTGCTGGGTTTTGCTGCAAAAATAAGAAGCAACTGTGACAGTCAAAGTCTCCTTAAGAACTGTGGCTGCTTCTGCACAGCTCATTTCCTTATAAAACTGCACACACCGTACCTGAGAGTACTATTTAAGAAAAAAAAAGCAAAGGGTCATCACACCAAATATTGAGCTTGTTTAGTTTATTACTGTTTACTGCACGTTGTGGTATTTTTCTTTTAAGTAGAAAGATTTAATGTTATTATTTTTGGAGTCATCTTTATAGCATTTCCTTGCATGTATACTTTTGCACAGTACTGTATGTATTATATGCAAGGTTTATATATCCCAGGTTTATATTAATATGCACTTTAGAAGACGTTATCGTTTCTATACAATTCAGAGAGTTGTATGTTTGGCACTCCACAGAAACAGATTAAAAATGAATAATCATTGATACGAAATTTTCTGTTAGGAAACATTTATTTAACATTTAAGGAAGGAGTCTCCAGTGTCAGTGCTTTTTTTCCGACACCTTCAGGACAGAGGGTTGTAGTTTCTTGGGTAACATGACACACTTTGTTTCTTGTCTTTGTTTTAACTTGAAAAGAGAGAAAAGGAGAGGCTGGTGAGGGATGAGGGAACGACTGGTTATAGCTGCCGTAACGTAAGTGACAGCACAAACGTGTTTCGCAGATGTTCCACGACATTAAATGTAACTACAAATGGATAAA
>CM074987.1:21750760-21762325 GCA_037576825.1 Pangasius krempfi
TCTCTCTCTCACACACACACACACACACACACACTCTCTCTCTCTCTCTCTCTCACACACACACACACACACACACATTCAGCATGCTGGACATCCCTGATGCATTCATAGTTATTGTTGTGTCGTGGATTTTTCAGACTCTTTGAGAAAGTGTGTGTGTCTGAGAGGGAGAGAGAGAGAGGGAGAGAGAGAGAGAGAGAGAGAACCATCAAGTATATTTGTAGTGTCTCTCACCCACAGGATCTTTTATTGGAAAGTCCATCACCCATTTTTCCCACATTGTTGAACATTTTAGCTTTGCTACAGTCCATACAGTCGAATCGTGTTGTTAAATTTAATGTAAACATAGGAAGGAAGCAACACATGAGTGAGTAGGACTTCAAATGACACCATCAAGTGATGAAATCTGAGGTTTCAGTGCTTTCGTAACTTTATTGTAGTGGTTGATTTTCCAGCTTGCGCACAACTTCCTGCCTGGAATCGAGCTCCGCTTCCCTTAAATCCTATCAGCCCGGCGATTTGTAAATAATTGAAAGCTCTTTTGCAGTAATATTGATCGTCTTCTCTTTGTAAAGGCGAGTGCTGGCTTTGAAAGCCTTTTTTCCGTGGAGGTCAATTTACCTAAGTTGGTGGCATTTGCATTTCTTTTTTTTTTCTGTGATTTGTGTGTTGTTTTGTGTGATTGATTCATCGTAGTCTTGATGACCTTAAACTACTTAAAACTCCATTACATGATTGCCTGGCTTCAAAAAAAGAGCCCTAAAGCAAGGGATCATTTGAATGGATCATTTAAATCCAATCACATGCCAGACTATTGACTTCAGTCCAGTTGCGCACTTCCAGGCTCGGGCTCTCTTCCGTAAACGCTCTGTCGCTCTGTACTTGAAATGTCTGTGATTGAAATCGCGGCCTCGTCTTTGCCCTCGCCGCTGCCCGGACTGCACGGGTCTGATAATAGAAATGGAAAATCGTGATAAGACCCCGATCCTGGAGACAGTGGATTCCCGGGAGACAGCGAATTCTGACACTGGGATTGGATCCGGTGACCCCTAAAGACCTCGTATCTCCTTCTGTTCATTCCAGCCATCGTTATTCCTTAAAGCGCCTATTGGAGGGTGTAGCTTCGCCTGAGGACGCCTGGAGTGCGACCTTCTGAGACTCCGAGACTGCAATCCATCATGTGTGCTTACGGTTTAAAACTGAAAACGAGGAAACATTCTGTCATAATATTCCCAAGCAAATGCTTAAAAGAAACACATACCCACAAACACCTTTCCAGCACCCTGTGTGTGTGTGCGTGTGTGAGAGAGAGAGAGTGAGATCATTCAGGTTTATTGTGCCGCCTTGGCCGTCGCCTCGTTGATGGATGATGTGCTTTTGAACCCGTGCGCTTAATAGAGTCACATCCACATACAATCATGAAACCGAGGAAGTTTCTGGAATAGCCATGCCATCAGCTGTCACAAAAAATGCACTTACAAGTTGTTAAGGGCTATTTGCCAATGCCACACACACACACACACACACACACACACACACACACACACACACACACACACACACACAAACACACACACACACACACACACACACACACACACACACACACACACACACACACACACACATACACACACACACACAAGCAGTTCCACACATAAGCCATGCCACTTGACTGTGTTGATTAAGCCATAGTTGACGCTAAAATGGCGCCATATTTAAGGAAACAAATACTTCATGACGTGCTGTTGTAGAAATATAATCAACGAGTCACTGTTACCACACCAGAGTTGATTATTTTCCTGTAACAGCATGTCCTGAAGTATCTTCTTCCTCTTATACCACAGCAATTTGATAGCAGTTACAGTTACTTATTTATAAAAAACAACACACTGTTTTTTTTTTATCCGTTTATAGTTATGCGTTCGTAATGTCCACAAAAGAAGCTCTCGCTTACGTTATAGCAGCTATAAACAGACATTCTCTCACCAGCCTCTCTTTTTTTCTCTAGATAATAAGGCAAAAAAAAAAAACACAAAGTGTAAACTCCTGAAGACTTTCTCGCGTCCCGTGTCTTCCTTTGAGTGCGGACACTGGAGACTCCTTTCATAGATGTTAAATAAATGTGTCCTTAGAGTAAACTTCACATATCAACGATTACACACGTTTATGCGGACTTGTCCGTCGTTCACGTTCCTGTGAACGAGCTGTTACTACAGAAATGATAACGTATTAGAACTTTCGCTTTAATATAAACCTGTGATTTGCAGCTGCTCTACTGCCAGAGCTGCTGGTATAGAAAACTAATCAACACCTTCCGACCAATCAGAATCCAGAATGCAACAGCGCTGCGGTGTAATGAGTTTATAGTACAACAACTGTTATGTTATTCCTAGATGAAGAAGAGTTCGAGATGAGTGTATTAGCCTAGTTAATTAACCTTTCCATGCTGCATTACAAGTGGTACGTGCCATTCTGTGTCGCTGTACACCCCCAGCAGTGGTACTGTCCAAGACGGATGGTAACATCGCAAGCTCTCTGTAGTTAGGACCATTGTTATTATGGCTCTCATACACACACACACACACACACACACACACACACACACACACACACACACTGACGTGAAGTTATAGCCTCTCAGTTACTGTTATGACTTGTTGGTGGACAGCTGTTGTCTTTGGCTCCTCAGGTTACCCCCGGGTCGAAGGTCATGCGGTTCCAGACTACTGTGTAACCCGACTCTCCACGTCTCTCTCTCTCTGTCCTGACTGAATCTCTCCACCCTTCCTGAAATTTAAATCCTCATCTGTCGATGAGAAAATCTCCTAATTCACAGATTAGCATCAAGAACCTCTTCATGGTACCACTTCCTCTGAATCCGGTATTCATAATGCCTCATAGACGCAATTCACATGTAATACGGCATCAACAGTACCTTAGAAATGCATAGATAAATGTCATACATGGTTATAGTTACATGCCTAAGCATGCCATTTCATAAGAACACGCCATAACACTTTATAACACATTTATAAACAGATCAGTATTTACAAATGCATGCAACTACTGCGTTTATAGCGTAGCTTATGTGATGCGTCATAAGATATTGCTGTATTTATAATGCGTTATTAATACACGATTCATAGGAAATATTACCATGAAGGATTTGTATCTCTTTATGTATCCTGACATTATAAATGCCACTTTATAGCATGTTACGCGTGAAGCTATAACTGTAACTTTACATTCTGTAACACACACACACACACACACACACACACACACACACCACATGGTGATTACTCACTGTCACCTACTTTCATTTCCTGCGCAGATCAGTAATCTGATCTTAGACCTTCCCTGAGACACCCGGGCACAAGGCGTGAGCTTCTCTCCGTCTCTTTCTCTCTCTCTCACACACACACACACACACACACACCGGCAAACAACATAAGCAATAGTTTAACCCTGACAAACAACACCACAGCTAAATAAATGTGACGGATTACAGCAATCTCTGAGGCTGAGGCTTTGTGCACGGAGACAATGTGGAAGAGCTATCAGGCGGTTAGCGTGGATACGTCTCCTCACGTCTCCTAACGTCTAATGCGGGCGCTAACACCTCAATAACACACACAGTGATAAAGTTAGAACAATAAGAAAGATGAGTTATGGCCTTCATATATCTGGAAGGCCGTGTGCTTACACTTTTCTTCACGATAAAGAAAAACGCTAACATTTGTGATCTTTTGTGGAAAAATAGTCAGACACGCATATGCGTCTTCGTTTCTCACAGACACACACACACACACACACACACACACACACACACACACACACACACACACACACAAGGCGTTTTGTAAATAATCACTTTGCCCTCAGTGATGTAAAGCAGTGCAGAGCAGTGAAGAGCGTTCTGTAGATAACACTGTGTTTTGCATTTGAATGGAGCAGTTCTGATTTCTATGCACATGGCTTGTGTGTGTGTGTGTGTGGGTGTGTGTGGGTGTGTGTGTGGGTGTGTGTGTGTGTGTGTGTGAAATTGTCAATTACAGGTATCACATTATTATTTTTTTTTTGCATACAAGTTACAACCTGTGAAAGCAGAGGCTTAGATTCTAAACATGTTTAGATTTTTTTTAAATGCTTAAAAAAAAATTAAAGCTTTAAAATTGGTAATTGTTATTTTTTTTACAGCTTTTTCAAAATAAAATTCCTGTTATATTTCTGTTTTGCTGGCAGTATGTTAGCAAAGCCAATATCTCATGATACATATTGATATGATATGATATTTTTGTCATTTCGACCATATTCGACCATTTTATTTATTACATTTTTTATGTTTTTTTTTAAAGACGTCAGGAAATGAAAGTTTCATGCTTTGCAAAGTAATGAATCCTTACTTTTTGTTTGAATTAAAAGTCTTTGCTTTTGTTTTATTTTTGGCTTGTTCTGTCATTGTCTAGGTCTAAAAAAACATGGTTATTTATTTTATTTTATTTTATTTTTAATATCTTTTTTTTATGTATTGTTTATTCATATATCTCAAGAACTCCTTTTTTTTTTCCTTTTTTTTTTTTCCCAAGAGTCTGGCTTTGTAACGACATGCCTTTCCCGTAAGGGTAAAGATAACTGGAAAGATGAAAATGGTTACTCAATAATAGTTTAAGAAAAACTGAATATTAACCTGAGGCTTAAACAAACCTCTCCTCGTTTATTAAGTTCCCAGCAGCTATCCATAGCATCTGGAATGGAAACGTTCAATATTATTAGTTATTCGAATTTTAAAATATCCTTAAAATATAAAATATATTGGTGACGGTCAACAATTCCGTTCACTGCTAAATTACCTCAAGTTTGACTGCAGCCCAGCTCAGACAGTGATAGTCCATGGATTTGGGTTTAATCTAATAAAGCTCTGATTTGTCTGTTTAGTGAGATTGATGGTGATTTTGGGATTCGGTTATATCCCGGATCATTCCTGAACCTGGTCTGAACATAAATCCCTGATGTTTGTAGTGTCTGATGGAGAAGTGATAGCTCTGGCTGTGACATGTGTGTAGAGATAAGAGGAGGAACCCTGGAGGAACCCTGATCATCCCCTGAGATATGACCTCTGTATGACCATTGATTGACCCTGTACTGAACCTTCACTAATGCACTGCCCAGGCATGTCTTAAACCAAGAACTGTCACTGAGAATTAAAATACATTTGTGTCATCCGACTCGCTCTGATGGATCATTATGCCACATGAGCTGGTACTGGTGTTCTACTGCTACACTTTCTATGTAGGTCATCTTCATGTGCCTTCATAAGGCATTATACATTGTTATAATTATTTATGCAAATGCGTTATAGCTATCTTTATTATAGACTTTATAGCTATCTTTATTATACATCGCGTAAGGAATAAAACACTGCGCGGTTATAGGAAAATCATCAAGGGTTATCTGATCCAGCCCAATGTGAAGTTGAGTTACTGTTCACGTCCCGAAGTTTTCTAGAACGTCACGACCTAAGTGTTTTATTCCTCTTATTCCACAGCAATTTCTCAATGATCTCAATGTTTCACTTATTAACAAATGACACGTCATACTTTTTATCCATTTAAAGTTAAATTTAGTGTTGTGGAATGCCAAGACAAGTTCATTCCTGTCCTCGCTTATGTTATAGCAGCTATAAACACAAGCTCATCTCACAAGCTTCACCTTTTTGTCTCCTTTGTGCTTAAAACGACAAAAAAAATGCAGCTTGTCATGTTACCGAGAAACCCCAAAGCTTGAACTCCTCTGTCCTGAAGATGTTGAAAAACTTAGTTACAGCTTAAATTCTGACACCGGAGACTCCTTCCGTAAATGATAAACCAACATCTTACAGAAAACCTCACCGTATGAATGATTTTAAATATATCAATTAATATAAGGCTGTGATTCGCAGCTGCATTACTGTCAGAGCTGCTGTTATAGAAAATGAATCAACACCATCTGACCAATCAGGATCCAGGTATAAATAAATATTACCTTTTTTTTTTATAATTATTCACATCATTATTAGTTATAAAGGAGGCTGTGCAGTACAGAATGTAGCATCATAATGAACCTTTGATATAACATGATTATAAGTTATTGAGGAATTACTTATAGTAAGTTATTAGAGCTTTGCGAGGCCTTCTTAGAGTTTATAAAAGAATGCTTACAAAGAATTATAAGCACAGTTCTAATGAGTCCTCCTCCTCTCATTTATTTCATTCTCTTTTGCCCTTTTTTTATCCCTCCATTATTCATCCTCTGATTGCATGGCCATAACTGTCTGTGGATGATAACTGACACCCACGCGCTCGGGCTCCTCCCCCTCCAGCCATGCGCGAATCAGATAGCGGGGGTCTCTCTTGATGGGCAGCTAATGAAATTAGCCTCACATTCCTCGTGTGCTTTAATAAGTCACTTGACTCGATTAGTGGCGTTTGGAGCAGGGGGGTATGTGGGGAAGAACGGAAGGAGATACATCAATTCATCTAAAAGTCACCCAGTGGTGCCAACCAGGGTGTTGATTGTAATAAATATTCCTCGTCTATTTGCACATGTGCTCACACCCCCCACCACACGTTCATGCCGTTTCGATGCCTCGGGGCAAAATCCATAATCCCCATGCTCATCCTCATCACCCAGTCACCGCCGCCCCTTTTCTCTTCTCTTTCTTTTCCCCTCCCAGATCTGAATCTAGTCGCTGTTGTGCATTTGCCAAGCGTCAGCCAGACATTTGGACCAGGTTGGGGGGAGAAAAAAAGAGAGTCGTAGGGGAAGGGCATGCCAGCAATGTGGTGTCATTAACTTCCTTTGAGTGGCAGCTGTCAGGCTGGCCGAGCTCCACCCTCATGCTGTGCAGCACTCAGCGTCTCTCCATCATCACACTTTCCCGTCGTCTTCCGCCTCCTCCTACTCCTACAGCAACTCCGAAAAATGGCACCCAGCCTTCGGGTCTCAGCTGCAGGGAGAATCTCGACTCGCGATACCCCGCTGTTCAGGGCAGCTCCTTTTGGATCAGTGAGGAGTTATCCAGGCACGGGCCAAATCCATAAACAATCACAGATCCCTTCCCATAGTCCCTTCCTGGAGGGCGGAAAAAGTACAGGCTAAGGAGAGGTAATCTCTTTGGCTTCAGTCTGAGCGCCGAGATCTGCTCCAGATTGGCCACAAGTCTTGAAAAAAGCTATTGGATACAATTTGATTTTACACTTCCTGGTTGTAAATCACAAAAAAAAAAAAAAAAAAATCATTTACACATTTTTGCTGTCCAAATGTAATCAGCCATTACTTCTTTTGCAGAGGCACTACAAGGAATTGGCATCTTTTCTCGACCAAATCGCTTCAGGTGTTTTACAGGCCAAAATAATAACCGCAACCCCAAGCTAACTGTGACACACCTATAGCTAACTTCCTTACACCAAAAAAAACACCAAACAAAACACCAAGATGCAGAATTTTCCCTCCTCACACGTTTCCCTTAACAAAATGGCAGTTACACCATACACCCAGTGAAACAAAATTATGCATAATATACACAATCAACAAACTACAAAATGAAAAGGAAGAGAAAAAAAACAGAAACAGATTCAGATTTCCACTACAATTCCACTTTCGAATTTCGGTAGGTGAGGCCTAGGAGGCATAAATATATAAGTGTGCTAATGCTATGGGTACATTCTTGCCATGTAGGAGAATTTGGGAGGACTGTAAAAGTTCACGCCTTGCCTTATTGTTTACCAGATACCAAGTGGCAGTGTTAGTTTTTGTCCAATATTAGCTAGAATTAGCATATAACTGTATTCATGGTACGCACTAGTTCAACATATGATTAATCTTTGGCAGAACTGAAGCTGGTGGTGAGATTTGTCAGCTACAGTTCATCATAAGCTGATATAGAAACCAAGACTTTCTTGGATATAATGGAAACACTAACATGTGGGATAGGGCGTTCTCCAGGACCAGGGTTGGAAGTGACGATGGCAGTTGCCCCAATTCTGAGTTTCGAAGTCGGTTAAATCAGAGTGGTCTGAAAGCTCCAAAAATTCTCAAAATGAATGTTTTTCCCCTGACGGAAATTAGGAATGACATTTTTTTTCCCATAGTGATTACAGTAATTACAGTTTGTCAGGATTGCTACCCCTGTAATATTTCAGCATTCAGCTACACAGAGACGTTTTGTTCAGTTTTATAGATGACAGTAAGTCACACTGTGTCCTAAACCACATCAGCATAGCATCACTTCTTAGCCATGTTAGCATCATTGCTGCATTGCAATAATCAAAACAGCAAATATGACTTGGCTGATTGGTGAAAGTCGGGGTAAGGAACTGTTCTTTGAAGCAAAGTTGCTGAAGTAACGCTAAGTGACACGTGAGCGGGCAAATCCAGGTTGAGATGAATCTGTCAGGATGAGGTGAAGGAAAACCAGAGGAGAGAATCTAAATGGAGGTGGCAACACCGCTGCTATTTTCCAGGCTGCTGATCTCCGGCTCTGACTCGAGGCCATGAGGAGAAACACTTCCAGTTTGCTTTCCATATCTGCCTCTGGCCAAGTCCCCAAAATGTGGGAATTGGGGGTGAGGGGTGGAGGGGGTCCTCTATGTCTGAAATGGAAATGGGGTGAGATCGATGACATGGCCTTGTTGTCATTGACACTGGCTGGGTCTCTCCTTGTTGCCCCTGTGGCTTTATGCCCAGCCTCGTTAATCATGGGGCATGAGCCTTGTGTCCTGACAGCTGGCAACCTGGTGCTTGCCATCACACCTCTCTTTTTTACACTCCTCCATTCTCACATTAAACCTAGCTAAGATCATAGGATGACTGCGCCCCACCTGAAACCCGCTTGACTTCAGATACCCAGTTGTTTACCACACTTGAAGATTGAGCTCCATGCAGGGGGTCGCGGTAGGGGGCTTGAGAACCCTGACAGGCTGAAATGTCAGTATTGGCCAGGCATGACGTGGCTGTCGAAAAAACCAAGATCCCCCCCCTCCATGAATGACTTCTGCTTCTTGCCAGAAGATCAGGCGAGTGAGTGAGCGAAATGGAGGGGTGCAAGGGTCCTGGGGCTGTTAGCATCCAGCGCGGTCCAGTTGTGTCAAGAGCACACTGGCAGCCTGTCAGTTTTTCTCTAATTGGCGAGAGTCAAACCCCCTGAGGTCCCACAAGGTCACTGTTGGACCCTTGTCTGGACCTTCCCTATCCCCTCCCCCTTTATTTTGTTCTCTCTTCTTCTTTCCTCTGTGTTGCGACCCCAGTGTACCCATATCAGTTTCTGCCTTTATGTTGCTTTGCATAAATATTTACATTACATACTTACCTAAGATATGGGATGAGCACGACATGCACCCTTGTGGCATGTCCTAACTCCTTTTTAATGCCCTGTTGCATCTCGTAGCGTGCTTATAAAGACTACCACAAAAAAAGGAATAAAAACAATACTTTCAGATACATAAACACAGAGGACAAACTAATTGTGCCTTTACAAGGTAAATTCGAAGACCTACTGTACCTCAGCCGCTTAATGGTTGAACAGTCATACTGTTACGTAAGGAATAAAACATAATGGAGCACTCTGTTGTTGGAAAATAATCAGCGACAGAGTGGTGTGATGAAGTGGATTGACTGCTACCACCTTGAAGTTTATGATTTTCCTGAAAAAGCACATCCTGAAGTGTTTATTCCTTTTACATCACAGCAAATTTGCCAACTGTCACAATATTTAATTTAGAACGACACATCACACTTTTTAGTGGTTACTTTTTTCAGGGTTACTTTTAACAGTGAGTGTGTGTGTGTTTTGTAGTTGACACGTTCGCTGTAGTGCAGCTTTAATTTGTGTACACTGCTGTTGTGTTTTCTCAATTTCACTCTTTTCTGCTCCTCATCACACTCTTTAGTTTCACATTTCATTGCTCCTGTGTTTCGATTTGTTTTTGCGTCTGCATTGTGCACTTCAATGTGTGAGCATGTGTTTGTACATTACCTCTTCCATTATGATCCATTTATATGCATGTCCAGGTTGTGTGTGTGTGTGTGTGTGTGGTGAAAACTATGTGGGTGTCTCATCTATAGCTCTGTATTTTGGCAAGGCATGAGACTGAAACTAAAACCTGAATATTTATAAGCAAGCTGAGTGTGATTTTCTCTTATTAACTTCGAGAGAATGAGAAAGGAGAGATTGGTGAGGGAACGACAGTTTGTAGCTGTTATAACGTAAGCGAGAACAGGAACTGACTTGTTTGGCAGACGTTTCACAACATTAAATGTGACTATAAACAGAGTATATATCAATCATTATCATTACAAAGTATGACATTTCTCTTTAAATAACAGAAAATAATCATTGTTGGCAAACTCTTTACTAATTTACATGATTTCACTCATTTCACATGACGACTCTTTTCTTTCTAAAAAATCCCATTTGACTTCTTTCTGTTCTTTTTGTCTAAACATTATAAGCTTCACTAATCTAAATTAATAAGTAGCTTATTAGCTGCTAATCAGTTAGCTTAACTCTTAACCAGCTAGCTGATTAATTTTATTTAAAAAAAACGAGAATAGCTTTATGTTCCAGATGTTGTGGTTTATTCAATATCGGTTTATTAGCCTTATTTTAATGCCTTTTAATACACAGCTAGCTAGCATGTAAAGGGGCTTAGAGCGAGGTGTTTGTTTCCACGGTGACAATGAATGAGCCAAGACATGAAATGGTCCCTTTGCAGTGTAAAAGCATAGAACGGTTCTAGATCGGGTACCAGAACCAGAATGAGTGTCAGTGAAAAAGCATCATAACTAATGCTGCATTCGCTCGTAACTCGGAATTTCCGATATCCGACTCGGAAAACCCAAAGCTCAACTCGGAATGCCTACTCCGAAAGTTGGAAAGGTCTCCTCAACCCAGAGTTCAGCAAGTGACATCCGATCAACATGGCCGCTCACAGCATCAACTTTAAATAATAAGTCAAAAGTAATATAAATAATGTATAAAGTAAATAATATATCACTTCACTACTTTCAGTTAGTATTTAGCAAATCACACGCTATATACAATAACACATGCTTTCATGGAGGGGTCCGTGTTTTTCCACCACTGTGTAGCTCTAACGATCCAAGCTTGAAAATTCCATAATTCCGTGTTCCCATTTCCGAGTCAAGTGGAATGTAGCATGTGGCATTTAGAGCTTCAACAGTGCATTATTCGAATATCTGTGTGTCTTGTGTGTTTTTCCAATTATGGTCTGAAGCATCTCTTTTTAATGATTACTCCATGAATGCAGTTTGTCATTGTGTGTGTGTGTGTGTGTGTGTGTGTGTGTGTGTGTGTGTGTGTGTGTGAATGTGTGGTTGTATGGGGGTGAGAAAGCCTGCAAATTTGCATTTTTATGCCATCATTTGTCTCCTTGACCTCAAACTTTTTAAGCTCAGTTGACATTTTTGTATCTAATAAGGCATTGCAACAGCACACACACACACACACACACACACACACACACACACACACACACACACACACACACACACACACACACA
>CM074987.1:21768928-21788325 GCA_037576825.1 Pangasius krempfi
TCTTGTTCGTTTCATTTGAAATCCATTGTGGTGGTGTATAGAGCCAAAAATGTTAGAATTGTGTCGATGTCCCAATAATTATGGACCTGACTGTAGGACTGAATGAACTAAATGAATAGATTTTCTGTAAGGACAGGTTTAATTAACATTTATGGAAGGAGTCTCCAGTGTCAGCAATTTGTAAAAGTCAGAGATAAAGCTGTAACTTTAATTTTTTTTTTTTTGCATCTTTTTTACATTCCAACATTTTTTCTTTGGCTTATTAAGTTGAAGAGAGAGAAAAAAGACAGGGTGGTGAGGAAGCGACTGCTATAACATAAGTGAGAACAGGAACTGACTTGTTTCACTGACGTTTCATAAGAGTAAATGGATTAAAAAAAACAACGTGTCAGAGGATTAAAACACTTCAAGACATTTGGTTATAAGACAGTAATCGCTAGTAACAGTAACTGCGCTTCATCACACCACCTTGTCATTGATGAAATTCCTACAACAGCTTGACACAGAGTGTTTTATTCCTCACTTAGTTCCGGGACGATGTATGGATTCACATGCATCATCTTTGAAAATTTGAGATTTTTTTTTTTCCAGGAGGTATTCTCATCGTTCTTTCCTTTCTGGGCCTCTCTCGCGTCCCCCATAGCATTCACTATGACATTTAGGAATATCACCACAAATCTTGAGCCACGCTGGCGAGCCTTGCCAGATGTGTGCACATCTGCGTAAACGTGGCGTGTCAAACGCGGTCTCCGTGGGCAGTTTGCTTGCTCTGTTCATTTGCCGTCTCAGGCAGCGTGTGTGTGTGTGTGTAATGGATTCTAATATAGCGACAAGTTCTGGTTCCAGCTCTCAATTAGCTCGCAGCTCCACCTATTAACTCCTACATATGCATAAATTAGCGGGCGCATATTAACGACGTCTTGCACGGTTTGCGTTAGCAGCAGAAGGGGTGCAGGAGGAGTGAGGCAACGTGGGAGACGGGCACGTGCCAGTCGGGGGGTCTGCACGCATGGTGCTGGTGCTGTGGGGATCTGCTGAGCTGGCAGACATGTACGTGTGTGTGTGTGTGGGGAACGCAGATGGGCGGAGCAGAAGGATAGCCGGTATTGTGGGCCAAGTCTGAGCAACAGCATCGCTGAATGCAGATGCTGCTGCGGTGGCGACTGGAGACGTGGAGATGAGCAATCGTGTGCAGCAGCGTGGAAGGATTATTATGGGATGCTGAAGGGACATTTGAACAGATGTTTGATGACAATATAGTCACATTTCTATTCATAATATTTAAATATTAGCTGATAACTAAGGAATAACACACACAGTGTCGTGCTGTTATAGGAAAATAATCAGCGCTAGGGTGGTGTGACGTGTAAAGTTTTGAACTTTAAAACTGAAAAGGAGACAAAGGATAACAAACGAAAAAAGCTAACAAAAAATTTTAAATTAAAACTGAAAAGGAGAAAAAAAACACACAAAAAAATCCCTGATAAAGATCAAATTTAAAAAGATGAAGATAAAACTTATAAAGGTTAAGATAAAACTTTAAACTTTAATTTAAAACTGAAAAATGCTGTTCCATGTTTATGTAATATCTAAAAAATATATATTTTTATATTAAAAAAACCAAAAAAATAACATTTAAAAAATAAATAATTATTCTTTAATTAAAGATAAAACCTTAAACTTTAACTTAATTTAAAACTGAAAAGCAGAAAAATTGTTAACTTTTTTACAGTTTTAAAGATCAAGTATAAAATTTTTAAAAATCAGCTTCTTTCAGTAAGTTTGTAATTTTTTTTTTTTAAATCATGATATCCATTATATCTCAGAAAAGTATATATGTAAATATGTATAGATGTATAGATAGATAGATAGATAGATAGATAGATAAGTAGGTATATGTATAGTGTGATATAATTTATAATGGTATTGATATTGTTACGTGTATAAATCACACTCCTTTACTCGCTATATTAGTAACTGGTCCATAAAGAGGTTACAGATTCTTCTTTTCTACTCCACACTTCCTTTTCCTGATGGAGTGAAACTGTATGGTGTGATGGAGGCTGTCCCATCCTGATGCAGTGTGTGTGTGTGTGTGTGTGTGTGTGTGTGTGTGTGTGTGTGTGTGTGTGTTGTCTCCTATTCCTCTGTGTGCTCTGAAGCACGCAGGCAACAGATTGCAGTCTCCATTAAAGCCGAACGCTGTCACATTCTCTGACAGCTCTTCCACCGGGCATTTGCTTGGAGAACACAGCAACAAAACACAGATCGCCCGAGCCTCACCGTCCCGCAATTACCGTCTCTCTCTCTGTCTCCATCTCCTGCACCATCCCTCCATCCCAGCGCTTTGTCTGTGGACACTCGCTCACAGTTTCTCTTCTTTTATATTTTGACAATTCTTTTTTATCTTCATTTCTTTTATTGATGACTCAGAAGATTAAAAAAATATATATTTATGTGTGTAGTGCTGGTGGACACACACACACACACACATAAAAAATATATAAAATTAGTTAAGTGAAAAGAAATGTATTTGAAGGTGAGTGGCTAAAGTCAGAAACAGTCAAAATAGTCAGTAAAAGAACAATAAGGATACATAAAAAGAATAAAGTAAGACAAGTAAACATAAAATAATGCAAAAATACAAATAAAATTAAATTATATATAATTAATTTTTTATAAATTTAAATAATATAAATTATGTAAACGTAAAATAGAACAGATAAAACAACAAAAAGAAAATCGCAAAAAAAAAAATACAAGTTAGATCAGATGAAATGAAAGGAATTAAAAAAGAATTAAAAAAAACAAATAAAAAATGCGAAGGTAAAAAAGAACAGATATGATAATATTGCAAAAAAAAAAACCTCCACAAAATTCGATAAGATGAAATAAAAATAAAATATGTGAAATTAAAAAAAGAACAGATTAGACAAAATTTGCAAAAAAAAAAAAATCCCCACAAAAATGCTAATTAGATAACAAATCAGATAAAACAGCAAAAAAAAAAAAACAAACAAAAAAAACACAAAAACACACAAAAAGCTGCTCAAAGGCCTGAGTTAAAGGAAGGTGGTAATCTTGTTTTAAAAGATGTGTGATGTGTGGGCTCGGCGTGTCGTGCGTTCTTCTTTTAATTATTCAGCTCAGTTCATTATTCCGCTTTATTATTAATGATATTGATCTCTTTAATGCTGGCATTGACTCGCTGCTTCTGATCTTGACTTCATTCCTCGGTCCGTACTGCAGCCGTCTGGAAGAAAAGCTCACAACTTGCTTGCTTTCTTAAATAGATTTCTTTTTTTTTTTCTCAGAAGTAAAACGGGCCCATCGTGGTTACCTGAGGATCCCCCCGTTCCCTTTTTCGTTTCTTAGCACCAGGGATGTAACCGAGCACCAGTGCGTCATCAGGAATGAACAGATATCATATTTTTCTTTTAAATCTACTAAGCTTTGAAATAATTTTAAAAATATTACTCCTGGCGAAAAAAAGTCTCTTTATTTGTATATATAAACATTTCACCAAAAACATGTTCGAAAAATCCAAATTCCAATTTTTTTTTTCCATTTGTTACAGGATTGGATCAAATTCTTTCTTTTTTTTCGCCAGGTGTTTGCTGAGATCAGACAGATACTGATCCGCGGGTATCAGATCGCTGTCTTCTCTAAAAAAAAATAGAATAATAACACAATAATAAACAACAAAAGCAAGTTATTATTAGTTAATGAGCACAAAAGCTGTCTAAATGTCAAAATGGCATGTACACACCCTTCTGCTTTGTCCTCCTCTTCCTCCTCACCCCTTCCTTTTTTTTTTTTTTTTTTTTGCTCTAATTAGCTTTTCTTTATGAAGTGCCTGAGGTCGTTGCAGGTGAGACGTCTTTTCTTTATTACAGTCCACGCACAAGACAGCAGCGACGCGGAGAAGAATAAAAAACATTTTCTTCTTGGTCACACTCCAGCGGATTCGTATTAAATTGTAAATATGTCGGAGTGATTAAAGCACGTGTAGCAGGAACCGCCTTGGTGAGTCTGCAAATAAGGCTGAACGCAGACTAACCACCCCAAAGCAATGATGCTTTTATTTCATTTTTTCTCCTCCTTCTCAGGAAGAGAGGTTTCTTTTTACTCTTCTTTTTTAATGTTTTTTTTTGTGTAGAGAGCTTTTAATCAGAAATATGTGTATGGACACAGTTACGTGGAAAGGACTACGATGTACCATGGGACGAGACGTGCTTTACTTATCCTCCTCTCTTCGTGCAAAACCTCGCTTTGAAATCCCCCCCATCCCCCGCTACTTCCTGACCAGTAGGACACACTCTTTCCTCATTAAAAAACCAACAGGCATTAATGTTAGATGAGAAGTATGGAGTGGAGGAAGAAATATATAGAGCGAGAGGAAACAGGCGATGGGTGTGTGTAAGAGTGTGTGTGTGTGTGTGTGTGTGTATGAGTGTCTGTAAGAGTGTTTGTACGAGTGTGTGTATGATTGTGTGTGTGAGTTTGTGTGTGAGTGTGTGTCCGAGTGTGTCTACAAGTGTCTGTAAGAGTGTGTGTAAGAGTGTGTATGCGTAATAGTGTGTGCAAGAGTGAGTGTAAGAGTGTGTGTGTAAGAGTGTGTGTCTGCTATTGTTCCCTAATTCAGGCCTCCAGTCTAGAAAAGTGGTTCTAACTAAACAGTCATCGTTGCTCATGGTAAAGGTGAAATTCATGAATTTTATTTGAAAAATAATTCAGTCTAATTGCCGGTCCTCATTTCCCTCCGGTCCACGGTGGCTCCTGAGGGACAATCAGCTCAATTCCAATTCCAACATCCCAAACTCCATCGACATGTCCGTCCAGGGAATCAATGGCATCGATGGTGAATTGACCTCGGATTTGGACAGTGCAGTCTATAAGGATCACAACGATGCTGACTAAACAATACCTAGAATTTACTATGCAGCTGTTTTGCATTTCTTTAATGCCAAATTTTACATTTTATTTATTATTCTTTTTTTCAGATGTATTAAGCGCATATATGCATTTTATATATTTATTTATGAATCCTCTACTCGAAGCCTTAGAATATGTTTTTATGTCTGAATTTTTAATCACATTTTTTTAAAATTCAAATGAAATTCAACAACTGACTATGAATATTACACCTAATTATACCAAATTAATGTGTAATGAGTGTCTGTGGGTTTTTGTATATATATGATACAATGTGTGTGTGTGTGTGTGTGTGTGTGTGTGTGTGTGTGTGTGTGTGTGTGTGTGTGTAGAGGGTGAGCAGGCCATGGGGTTTGTTTGTGGGAGTGTGTTTGTGTGTCTTGGTGCATAATGCATGCCTTGGTCCTGAGGCTCTCTTTAAAGAATAATTACTTGTATCACAGCCTGAGCACACAGCTACAGCTCACATCTCCTACAGAGACTCACAGCACCACCATCATCACCATCACCAACATTATCACCACCATCATCACCATAATCATCACCACCATCATCACCAGCGTTATCACTGCCATCATCTCCATCACCATCAACATTATCACCACTATCATCACCATCACTGACATTATCACCACCACCATCACCATCATCACCATAATCATCACCAGCATATCACTGCTATCATCTCCATTACCATCAACATTATCACCACTATCACCACTATCACCATCACCGACATCATCACCACCATCACCATGATCATCACCATCACCATGATCATCACCATCATCACCATAATTATCACCAGCATTATCACTGCCATCATCTCCATCACCATCAACATTATCATCACTATCATCACCACCATCACTGACATTATCACCATCATCACTATGATCATCACCATCATCACTACCATCACCATGATCAATGGCCTGTTCACTGATTTTAGTTTGGTTTGGTTCACTTTTGGTTTGCTTTGTTTCAGAAAGGTATTGAAAGATCTGGAAATAATATATATCTATAATATATGCTGTGTTACAGTTTGGACTGTTTTGGTTCAGACTGGGGAAGGAACAGTAAATGAAAGGAAAGGAAAGATGCACAAATAGAATGGAAGGGAAGGAAAGAAAAGAACAAGAAAGGAAAGGAAAGATGTGCAAATAGAACGGAAGGAAAGGAAAGAACAAGTATGGAAAGGAAAGGGACAAAGAGATTGCAGCAAAGAAAGTTTCCGAAAGAAGCAGTAAGGAAAGGAAAGAAATCTGTGGTCATCTTCACAAAAAAGGGACTGAGGTCTCATTCTTTGCTGTGTTGTAAGGGTTAAATCCTTTCTTTATCGTGTGTGTGTGTGTGTGTGTGTGTGTGTGTGTGTGTGTGTGCAGTGTTTGGGGGTGGGTTTGGGGGTCTGTAGTCGTTTTGAGTGAAGCGGGTATTGACAGCAGCAGAGAGCTGATAAGAGAGACTTATCCTCTAATTACTGCACTGTCTGCTCAAGTCGATGAAGACATCTTTCTGTCTCTGTCTCCCTGGTTTTGAGGAATTGTAGATTAGACATCCCTCTCTTTCTCTCTTGCTCTCTCTCTCTCTCTCTCTCTCTGTCTCTCTCTCTCTCTCTCTCTCTAGCCATGACTTGTATTATGCTAATGCACTCATTTATTTGTTTGCATGGCAGGCTTTGACTCGTCTCATTGGGGCTGTGTTATCTTTCCCACAGTGTCTTCCCAGTCCTAATCTCCAAAAAAAAAATGTTAGATTGGCCTCTGCTAATTAAATGGACTCACTATGGATGCCAAGCAGGTAACAAAGAAAACCGAACTGAGCAGCCTGCAGTGATGAGCAGAACCGTTTCTCAGTCCATGGGCTTGGTTTAAGCTGGGCCGAGCACTGGAGAGACTTGTGCTCGGGATTGGTTCATTAATTGTGGTTGGAAACCAAATGTGCGCATCCACCTGTTTAGTCTCGATAAGACTTCTCCAGTTGGAAGTTCAAGTCACATCAAATCTGAAAAAGGCTTTCAATTTTAATTCAGGTTTAGGCTAGGCAGTGAAACTGAAAATCCAATAAAACTCTGCAGGCGCTTCAACTAGCGCTCATGTTCTGGAGGTTATGATTGAAAATGCAATGCTTGGAAAGGACTTGCCAAAATTTAGCACGCTCTTTCAGTAAGCCAGAGGGCATGAGAGAGAGAGAGAGAGAGAGAGAGAGAGAGAGAGGGAAAGCCATGTTTGGTTAAAGCAAGTTAAAGCTGGGGAGAATTGGCTGAGCTCAGCAGCTCTGGGGTTGGACCAGTAAGAGGAAAGTAAAAAAGCAGAGCAGAAATTGCTTTGAGATTTATTTTAGTCCAACTTGGAAATGGTCCTTCTCTCCTTCTGCCGATTTCATGGTTTTAATCACACAATTAAATCAGCCTGTAGTAGTACTGTGGTACAATATCTTATAAGCTGAATGTGTTTAAGGTTGGGAATGGTTTGGGAAGCTACAAAAACGTTTGAGAAGAAAAAGCATGCAAATATTTTGGAAGGAAAGGTGCAGAAAGGTTTGGGAAGAAAAGGTTCCGAAAGAATTGGGATGTAAAGGTTCAGAAAGGTTTGAAAAGGAAAGGCATGCAAAGGTTTATATTATATAAAAACTTATATTTACATGTATTATAGAAAACTTTATATAAAATACTGTATATTATAAAAACATGTTAAATTCCAGTATTAATCTCAAGTGATTTGGAGGAGATTTATATCTTATTCACTTAAAAAAAACAGCTTGTGGACACTAGGCATGAAGGGGTTAAGTGAGGGCAAACGATATCAAAAGAACACACACACATAAACACAAACACACACACACACACACACACACACACACACACACAGTTTTGATGGCGACAGGGATAAATGTCACACATGACACTGTACATGTCATGCCAGAGGAATGCCCTTTTCCTCAGTGTCCCCTCATGACCTTAATAGCACCTTCTTATGTGAAGTGTCTGCACCTGGACATCCATATGCATGCACACACACACACACTCACACTTGCACACACATATACATATCGTACAGGTAGAGAAGAGCATCTGCAGCCTAAGGGCAGGAGAAGAGAAATGCTGACGACGTAGGTGCAGACTCAGGACTGCTCCCTCATCCAACATGGCAACCTGATGCCAGCCATGTGGAGTTTAACTCTTTCTGTCTTCTTGTGGGTTTCTCCATCATGAAATCCTGATCTTTAGACAATTTTAAGCAGTGTGTTGGTGAAGATTCCACTTTGATTTTTCTTCCCAGCTAAATACATTTAATTCGCTGGTCTTTCTCTGTGCTTAATTGCGATTTTTTTTTAAAAACTTCCAAATAGAGTTTCTTACAGTTTAATTGTTTTACTCTAAACCACTCTTTCATCTTACCCGTCTTTTTGCACATAAGCGCCCACCAGAGTAACGATTGCGTACACCGCATAAATGTGGGCCATTAGCCGTAATAAAAGGTGAAATCCATATTGCAAAGTGCCACCACCAATACTTAATTAACCCTAATTGTTCTTCAGACGGGCCAGTCTGCAGAGTCCCCGCCGTTATTCTAAACGACTTCTCGTCGAAATTGCACACGCAAGATTTTTCTTCACAGGGTATAATGAACACACGTTCCCCTGCTAGCCATGTCCTCCTCACTTCTGCAAGCCTACCATATGGAGGGGGAGAGGAGTGGGGTTTTGATGTTGTTGTTGTTGTTGTTGTTGTTTTGTTATGATTTTTTTTTCTCAAAGTGCCAGATATGCACTGTGGTTGGCAGGAAGGGTGTTTGCTGTTGCACTCTGGTTGGGAGAGATGAGTAGCTTGGGAAGTGGGGGGTGAGTAATGGCTACTGCACTGTTCTTATCACCCCTCCACACACCTGCACTTCTTTCAGTGCCACAGCCCTAATTGCCCCCTCACTCCCCCACCTTCCCACAATGCCGAGCTCGATATCTGCTTATGCTACACATTCCTGGGCAGATGCCTCCCTTGTACATTAGCAACGCTGTGGGCTGCGATTGATGGGAACCGGCTGTCCGGCCGTTTCCAAAACATAGTGGAGTCATTCTCAAACAAGCTTAAAAATGTTTTTATACTTGAGTATGCATTCTGGTCTTGTTTGGGGGCGGAGCTTATAACCACGATTTCCAAACTGTGGATTGATTGCACAGTTCCCTGCGTCAGTTTTGCGTACAAAGGGTTTGCAAAATGGTAAGCAATAGGTTTGCTGTGTTTTATGATTTTCCTCTGAAAAGTGAAGAACAGCTCTTTTTGCAGGAATACCCGCAAACGAGGAGCCGTTCTCGTACATGATTATTTTAAGCCACGCAGGCGTACTTGAGATGTGTACTTTTTGAAATGTTCTTAGTACAAGCACTCACTCCACAAAAGTGAGCTAGTTACAGAGGTCACGTCCTATGAAACTCTGATTTTCAAATGTTTCATCTCTTTCTCTGACCATAACAACCCTTTACTCTCTGTCACAAAACTTAAAACAGGAAGTAATATGACAGGTTGTACCAATCAGATTACATCACAGAAAGCTTTGGTTTGGAAGCAAACCCCAGAGGACAATTTTCAAGAGAATTTAAGGAGTTCTTGAATTGATTCTTTTTTACCACTCTTATACTCGAAAACAGCTTTCATGAAAGGTACTAAATGTACCAAACTATGGGTTAAAATAGCCTGAATTCCAGAAAAAATATACTGCAAGACAGCTCTAATGGGTCACAAAAGAGCATGGACGGGATTTATATGAGATATATACAAGTTTCTCTCTTTGCACGGAATGGCAGAGGCTTTCAGGAACCTCATGGAGCTGAGCCCAGCAAATCATATTAACACAAACAGAAGGTAAATGAGGCCTTTGGAGCCATTTTATTGCCAGTCATTGGGATTGTCATGCAGTTTGGCAGGCAGGCAGGCTGGCAGTCCCATCACTGGGGTCACTGGGAGGTGATGTGAATGAAAGCCATGTGCTTTTATGCATGTTAAAGAAGGAACGTTAGAGGAGGAGTTCTCTTTGCTACCCAGCGTGATCTGATTGTGGCTTTTCTTTAGTCCACAGGTGTCAAACTCAAATACAGATGCCTCTACTTCTTAAGATTTGTGCACTTTTTAGACCCATAGTGTAGCAGCAGCGCACATGGGCTTGCATCTTACAGGGCTGAAATGCTGAGTAAAATCGATGCCTATGTGCTGTGATTGATGCAAGCCAGATCCATGTCTAAAGAATCACATCGGTTTTGGCCTTTAAGGGATTCCAGTGATTAATTCCAAATCCTAAAATGCATGAGCCAGTGTAGAGACCTACAAATATGTTGACAAAAGGAAAGCTGATGGAATGTAAAGATGATTAAAGGACATGCATGTTCTTAACAGAGATTAAAAAAAAAACTTTAATCGGTCAATCCAGTTTCTGTTAGCTCTTCTTTTTCCTGGAAACGTCCTGTTCTACTTTTCAGAGCCGGTTATTGTTGTTAATCAATAGAAGAAATAATAGGCTAAACAAAGGAAATTGAGTTTAACCCCCCTGGTCTGCACCATCGTGTTTTTACTTCAACCTGGGATCAGTGTGTAGTGTGTACTTTCGCCAATGTAAGTGTTCCTGATTTTATTCAAAAAAATGTATTCCTAGGTCTTCTTCCAAATAGATTCGAACTGTTGTTCATGTGGCTCTTTGAGGCATCCAAGCGTCTCTCGTCTGGTGCTAGAAGGTAATTGGGACTGCACTGTGGGGCTAAAGCGGTGGGGCTGTGTATTTCTCCAGCCTCTGTTTCCATGCAGACACCCCTTTAATAGTCCTGTCCCTCTGTTTGTGGAGCAGCAGGAGGCCCAAGTAGTATGGGGACACATCGGTTGGTCTAAAAAGTACTCCTTTTCTGTGGGATGTGATTGCAGAGGGGGTATTATATCACCTCAATTTATACAGCATTCGGAAAATGGGAGAGCCATTCTCAAACATGTGCATTCAGCAAAGACTGTCTGGCTAACGAACTAGCAACATCTTCCCCCCATACCTCATCCCTCATACATGTTCTCTCAGTCTTGGTCTTGTAAACTGTATGCCTGCCAGACAAGAGACTGCTTTCCAAAACTCCAGACGTCCTATTATTTTTTATCCAAGCTTTGTTGCTTGAAGAGATGACAAAAAAGGCAAGAGTAGATGTTGTTTTTGGATTGTTGGATAAAGACTCCGTTCTTGACCAGGCAGGTTGACAAAAGTAGAAGCAGAAACTCCAAAAACCACAGCGGTGTGAGCCCAGCTACTGTAACAGTATCCTTGCTATTCTGGGAGTGGGACCAAACTCCCTCGCTGCTGCCGATGTGGTGCGACTGGACAGCACGCAATGAGCAGCAGTAGCGGCAGTGGCCACACAGCTGTCTGGTCTCCTGGGTCATGAAGAGTCCAGGCACTGGCCAATTGGCAGACGGTGATGAATGTCTCAAAGCACACTGGGCGACATCGAATTTTTCATCATTAATCCAGGCCATTATGCGACTGTTTCCTCTGCTGTTGTTCCTCACTCTCATATCAGCATCCACCCCAGTGGAGCTGACGCAGCCCCTCTGGGCCAGTGGTGGAAACTGGAGTTGAGGTCATCTGGCAATGACTTAGGAAGAGCATGCAGGCAGGCAGATGTTGGCACTCAGGATCTTTTGATTCACACAAAATGCAAGGGAGCATTTCCAGTTTGAAGAAAAATATGCCTCAGGAACTGTGTCCAGATGTTACCACACTGGAAAAGTCATCTTTAATGGATAGCAGTAAGATATAAAAAGACAAGTGCTGTTTTTGCATTAAAAATAGAACATGTCTAAATATGATTTCCATGAAATTTAACTTTAGCAGTTGTTGTAGGATTATGGGGAAGGTACCACTAGTGCTTTTCCACCAGAGAGTATGGTACAGTATCCATGATCCCCTGTTTCCTTATTGCTTCCATTGCAAAATCATCCAAACTGTGACTAAGACCCCATGCTGAATTTGTTTACCATCCTTGCCGTGGTACTGAGAGTACTCGACAGGAATATGTGGGTGGAGCTAGAAATAGCGCAGACATGTGATTGGCCAAATTTAAGCATTAAAATTTGCTAGAAGTTTTTGGAAAAGCATTAGCTAGATAGAGTTGCTTTTCTATCAGGCTGTAACATTCCCAGGTTTCTTCCAGGTTTTCCGGTTTCCTCCCACCTCTCAAAAACATCCCAGTAGGTGGACTATGGTATGGTAAATTGGTATGAATGACTGCCTTATGCACAGGAAAGAAAGCTGGGATAAAGCAGTTAACAGCTGAAGATGAACGTAGCATTCCCAAAATTTGAGGAATTATGGAAAACCCGGAGACATCTGTTTGGTTGCTGCTTTATGCCTCATCACGGGAAATGAAATGCACAGAGAACTTGGACATTAATGATTCTCCAGTGTTGCTACTGTTGTTAGTGTTTACTGTTAACACTTTGAAAAGTGGGAATTTATGTTTTTACCTAGTAGCATTCTGAGAGCTTGTCCATATTATAGTCAAAGAAAAAATGAACACAGACTCTTGAAAAGAATTCACTGGCCTTTAATTCACAACTCGGTTATCTAAGTCAACACTTTGCTGATATTGTCCTTTTTCCATTTGCTGCACTCTCAGCCAGATATTTCGTCCCTACCCATGCTGGGCTCCTTCTGATCTCACTCCTGATTCAGTGCTATCAGAAATAATACATGTTCCACCTCTTCTGAGAGTGAGAAACAGCCCTGCACATTCTCTCTCTCTCTCTCTCTCTCTCTCTCTCTCTCTCACACACACTTTCTCACTCGCTCTCTCCCTCACACTTATAAATGCTATCAAATAAAGCAGAGGAAAGTATGTCAGCTGTGAAATTACTGTTCATCAGGGCCTTTATTTCTCCACCCACTGAGAAAAGTGATGGATTCCAGAGAGAGCAAAGGATGAGAGGAAAAAAAGGTGGGGGCAGAGATTTAATTCCTCCATGTATAAGTCTGCAACCTGCCAATCTCCATCTCTCCGCAGTGGCTCCTTCTCTAGGACGTGTCTTGCTCCACTGCTGCGGCATGTGGATTAGTGTGGGTGGAGGATTTTCCATGCACTGCAGGGGAGAAAGTGGCTCGAGCGATGCTGAATCAGGACTATGTTTGAACAGGATAATGGTCTCTCTAAGCCAGTGCCAAGTTAAAGATTTACTTAAAGAAAAAATCCACAACATCCAACATTTATTTTATAATGAAATTTTGAGTTTTGTAGTTTAAACTTCTCAACATGTTGTTCTTAATTTCCTACATTAACCACAATGCCATTCCTACCTTACTGGTAGTGGTGCTAGTGGGATTCAACCCTTGCTTCATCGCTATGTAAAGACAGTGATGCAGCGGTGCTTTAGTACTTTATTCTGTCCAGCTCTTCATCTGTACGCTCTGCTGAAACAGCATCTCCGCTATTGCTATGTTGAATTTCTCATGTATATTACGTTGTACATTGCTGTAAAATGGTGACTGTGAAAAGATGCCCTTGCTCTTTCGTTTTTAGGTGCTAACAACAAAAGCTGAAACTTTTCCTCCTAATAAAGATCATTATAATAGCGCTAGCAATAACAGTGTCCTTCTGTGGACTCAGTGCAGCACACAGTGGCTAACATCTGACAGGAATAACACAAATACAGCACATTACAACAACACAACACATTAGCATAAAAATCGCTAACAAATATTCCAATATAAACATATTTAATGTGTTTAGGGTGAAGGCAAGCACAAATTAGAAACATTTCCAGACTCATGTCTTGAGCAACTCAATAAAGCAGGTCCTCGAGTCATTCCAGCTGTTTTTGGATTGCAAGCTGGAAGGGATTATTTGTGCATGATGTCTGTCTATGTGTATTTGTGTGTGTGTGTTTGTGTGTATGCACATGTGTGTGTGTGTGTGTGTTTGATGGTCAGCTGGACACCCAGATAATTACCCAGATCAGTAAGCGTGAAGGTGGTCGCATGCTCTGCTGTCAGAGGTGGGTCACAGCCAGCAGCTGGTGATCCAATATCCTCATCAACAGCTGTACAATCACAAACTTGTACTCTAGCCAGTGCTAAGATAATACACATCCACAGACTCCAACTCCCAGGATCCTCTGCTGCATCTATCTGCAGGTGCGCCTTGAATACTCCAAGGTTTAGACTATAATTAGATCAAGCCATCTCCGTGCATAAATGGACAGCCGTTGTTGGAACAGCAGTCAAATGTTTCTCCAGGTGCACGGGTTGTTCTGTAACGCCAAAGCACCTGGGAAAGACATTCATTGGGAGGCTTTTGACTGAATATGATGATATGCTATGATATGATGTGATATGATGAATTTCTTTACAGAACATGGTATGGACTGAAGAGTTGAGAGACACATGCTCATCACACCCAGCCTTGTACGCTTCCCAGACTGGGAGGGGGAATTAAGACATTAATGGGGTGGTGGAACTGTCTTCAAGTTATTACTCCGCTGTGTCCCTAATGAAAAAAAGAATTAAATTATCAGCTAATTTGTGCAGATGTCTCTGGTGGCACGAATTTACCCTGTGTGTCAGTTTCTATTAGATGGAGCACCCTTACCATTTTGTTCGCCACGATACTTGTAAGAAGTTGTCATTGCTACCGATTTGTTTTAAAAAAACGTATCATGTAATTTCATGTAAAGTAATTTCATAGACCTGGAATTGTATGATATATAAGGAAGCTTCCTAGATGATAGGAACTCTTAGAGAGAGAGAGAGAGAGAGAGAGAGAAAGAGAAAGATTTTCTCAAAACCGGTACTTTACTTTATGGTAATGTCCAGACTTCATCAAGCCTAAAAAATGGTGTTTGACCAGGATGCATACATTTACATCTTTTCCTTAATCATTGTGTCAAAGACTAATGCTGACCTTTAGAGAAAAAAGTATTTTACACTGGGGTTTTAAGGTGTATGGGTTACTGGGGTGAACCTTATTACGGTACATAACTGGACCTTAAAGATCGCTTTCACACCTATTAGTCCATTTGCCGAGTCTGAATCAGAGCAAAATCGATTCTTTTTGTTCATTAGCTATTCAGTTTGCTTGGGTTTTTTAGTGTTTGTTGGTGTTTTTTTCACTGCACATAATTAAATGAACCAAAAAGCATTGGCTGAGGTATGTGTAGGACTCCTCCTGAAAGTCTTTCATTCTTTGGTTAGAAATACAGCCATTGAAAATTTAAGCAAACCTTAACTATAAAAAAAAGTGTGCATAGAACATAGAATGCAAGTGCACAGGAAACATTGAGAACGTGGAGCTGGTGCTAAATAAGTGACTAGATAATTATGTAAATATCTACTTTAAAACATTTTGTCTATTGCATCCAACATTTATTTTCTCTTTTTTTTTTTTTTTTTGCTTGTCAGTCCAGGTCTCCAGCACTACACCTCTGTCTTTTGGCTCAGTGTAGCAGCTCACATCTACACGAAAACTCTGTAACCCCAAAGCATGTTTGAATCACTTCCTGCAGTCCAGTTGACTCCAAGTCGAATCACTTTCTCACTTGGGAGCAAACACCGTGACCACCTCGCTCAGATGCTCTCAGACTTGATCTCAGATGTTCTCATCTATCTAAAGAACCGCACCTTGGTGGAAAACATACCAGGGTCTCGTTCAAACACACTAAACACTGCGTATGTGAAAGTACTTTTCCATTATCTGCACCTTTAGAAGATGGCTCCTAAATTTCCCAAAGCCAAAAATACTGCACTGCACACCAAAATCCATTTTGTCTCCTCAACCCACCCCCAATGGCTCCTGAGACATCTTTCTGATCTCTCTGTGGTGTTCGTAACCAAATCTGCATTCAATTAACTGCCTGATCTGTGTGTGAATGCCATGAGTGACACCATTTCCTTTAAAAAGAAAAGCCCCATTTTAATTTCTTCAATACAAATCCAACTCATTGCCATATTGTATTTAATTCCCTCTCTTCTTTATACTTATAGTATGGGGTATTGACCTTAGGCATTCTGTGCATTGATATAATCAGGCTGTCGTTTAAAGATGCCCCTGGAAAAAAAAAAAGCACAATGCTCTATGATTGGCTTCCGGGGTGTCTGAAAGAAGATTGATTTCCATTTAGTGCCCATTAAGAGTTCAACATCTGGCATGTTGTGTGTCTTTCAGTCTTTCAGCACCTGCATTAATATTCAGAATCTCTGCTACTCCATATTCCCTGTCAAAATAACTTCACCGGATCTGTTTTGCAGAACGAGCGTCTTTTTCTGACAGACGAATGGAAATGCTTTATTTGATCGACCTTTGTGATTGTTTCCCGGCCTCGCTAATTGGGTTTTTGTCTGTGGGTGTGTGCAGGATTTTTTGCTAGGTTGTGGCCTGTCATGTTGTTGTCTGTCAGGAGATGCATGGGGAAGCACATGGAAAAAAAAAAAAATGCTAATCATGGCGCCACAGAGCCCACACAAAGATCCAATTGGAGAAAAGGTTCTTCCTGGTGTGTGATCCAGGGCTTCACATGAAGAGCTCTGGAATACTATAACTTCATTATAGATTGTTTGTTTTAGCTTATTTACTCAGTCCTGGTTTGGCTCGAGAGTTTGTTTGTTGGTTCGTCGAGAGCGCCTGAATGAACTCGGCACTCTCCCGGATTACAGTCGAAATGAAGAATAATGATGATAAGACTTGGAGCTCTGGCTCATATTGAATTTGGCTAACAGCACTGCGATGGAGTGAGTGTGAATTTGTGGACTGATAGGATGAAGGACGGACATCGTGCCAGCCACTCCCCTCTTCTTCTTCTCATCGCTCTCTCCCATCCATTAAACATGGTCAGGCCCAGACGGCCGTCTCTGCTTCGCCTGATTATAAAACAATGCCTTATCGTGGACCCACTCGGCCACCATTAATCAATTAGAGGCAGCGTAGATGTGTGGCAGAATGCAAAGCTGCTCCGACCCCCTCCTTCCTGTGGCCCCTTCAGACAAATGAATAGCAGTGAGTGGATGAAGTCTGGGGTCAGAGCAGCATCCACATGCACTTACTGTGGAAGAATTACAGTGCAGCTGGAATGCCGACTTGCTCCGATTCTGTCTGCGTGCTGCAGTGTGTGCCCTAAACATTTCCTCTTTATTACTGTTCATGGAAGGCTGGAGGAGTGTAACACAATGCCACTGTTTATATCCGTTTACTGCCCCGAATATCAGTATCTCTAAACCTAATGTGGGCGTGGCCTAACCAGAAGGGTTTTCCTTCCTTCCTTCCTTCTTAATTGACCTCAACTAGAGATTCCTTCTTTCTTTCTTTCTTTCTTTCTGAGGTAGAAAGTGAGGTTGGTTGCAGAATATGAACAAACTGGAGGCAGGCAGTTAGTAAGGATGCTGTAAACACATTGTTGCATTGTTGATGTTAATGAACGTGGGTTTTTTTTTCTTGAGAGCTTCATATCCTACTGCTCACTCGTTCCAACATGAAAATGAAAACCTCCAGTTCGTGTGACTTTTTCTTCCTGATGCAAGCATCTAGTGTCAACCAGATCCCTGTAAACCTTTCAGGCTATGTTTCTGAAGAAAAAAAAAACTAGTAGTGCACCCACTATTCGTGTCTGTATTCGCATCTGTTTCGAACACATAATCATGTATTCGTGTTTGGTTACATCCCCAGAAGCTCAACTCCATTTCTCTCTTTGGTTCCCCAAAAGTTCTTTTCCGCTTATCCACTCTTCATAAGTAGCTGTTCTGTCTGTAGCGTCCTTCGTTTGCCCTGAAGTCCAGGGTGATCTTGGAGGGTGATTAAGTGCAGATGTGTGCCTGATGTGCTTCAAGGACTTGATGGCGTGCTTTATACCGTGTCATAAATTGCACTGAAGGATGGTCGTGATGCTCAGAAGAGCTTTTTCTCCTCATCGTCTTTTTGAGATAAAGGCTCGGGCATTCCAAGCTCTATAGAGAGCTGCGATTGTGGCTACTACAACATCACGCTTTATTCTGGTTTTCCTCTCTACAGCAATTTTGCCTTCATAACTTTTATTTTCATATACAAGCTTGGCTTTGCGTTAATACGTGTGACCAGATTAACCCTGGTGTGGCGGGGAGCGGCTGGCTAGACTGTGGTCAAGGCGTATGCTTGAAAAGGTATTTTAACAAGCTATTTAATAATAAATGAAAAATTAACAAGAAAAGAAAAATTAAATCGAGAGTAATATCTCATGCATTATTATTATGTTAAAAAAGTACTTTCAAGCAGTAAATGGCAAGCTCACCCAATTATTAATAAAATATAATGGGAGAAAATGTCACCGGACATTATGGCATTATTATATAATAATATATCACATTATTTTCATGTGATTTTTTTTCCCCCACGTCTTATTTTTACATTTAATTTTCTCCACATTTTTCATTTATTTTCACATTTAATTTTTTCCCAACATTTTTCATTAATTTTCTTATTCCATATTTTTAAAATTTATTTTAATTTAATTCTCACGTTTTCCCCCACACTTTCCACCGATGAAGAATTGTTCATTTTTAATTATATTCACATGTAAATTTCTTCCACATTTTATTTATTTTCACATATGATTTTTTCCACATTTATTTATTTTTCACATTTATTTGGACAGAGCTATTTTTTTTTTACAAGGTTGTTCATGTGGACTGGAATTTTTTTAACTGAAGGGTAAAAATTATATTTTCAAAAATATATGTATACGTGTGGGCGGGGCCTTGGGCAAGGTTACGGAGAGAGAATCAAGAGCAAAGGACAAGGAAGGAGGAAACTGAGAATGGACCAGAGGTACGTCTTCCCCAGGGCTCAGCATTGCACGTCTTTACCTAATGACTTTTAAGTTCTGTCAAACGTGAGAACACCGAGGACAAATGATGGAAGAGAAAGGTTAAAGCAACCAAACCTCTTGGCCCTTTTTGTCACCGTGTATAATGTCGAATTTGGGGGTAGTGTCGTAGGGGAAAAATGGGGGTCAACTAATCCAGCGCCCCGGCATGTGAGCACCCACGCTTCGGTGACTTGTGATAAATAAAAAATGGAGAGACTGCGTGGCGATTGGAATATTAACCCCGTAAATATCCCAGGAGAAGGAAGATCGAGGTCTGCTTGTTGGGTACAGTGTGAGTAAGGAGTACAAACTCTTGAGCTAATGGATACACAGACATGTGGTGTTTCTGCATTAGAGTGGAACGCAGCTTTGTGGGAATCCCACCTCGAGGGAACTGGGGGTTGGGGATGGAAGTAAAGGGACCCCATTTAAACCCTACAGCGTCCTATTGTATCTCATTCCTCAAGCAATTACAGTGTACTGCACTCAGGCATCCTCTGGAATTGAAATGGCCGTGTTGCTGGTGTGGAGGTTGAAGGTGTGAGGGCCCAGTTCCTCAGCAAAACCAACACTCATTACCTCACACGTGATGTTATTTCCACATCTTTCATTT
>CM074987.1:21799004-21812395 GCA_037576825.1 Pangasius krempfi
ACACACACACACACACACACACACACACACACACACATATATATATATATATATATATATATATATATATATACACACATATTACCCGTAGCCACAGTCAGCAGTACTCTACCCTACAGCAGTCCTGGTCTGCTCCTGCGTCTCCACCACATCAATCGAGCTGAGTTCTACCAAACTGCTCCCTGCTTTGCTCTGCCTCGATGTCTGCCTCTTCCTCTTCCTCTGCCTGTGCCTCTAGCTGGGCTTCCACTGCCCTAATTACACCAGTCGCTCTGCCAGGCTGCCATTTATAAAAACCCCAGTGCACTGTAATTAACCGTGCATTATAGCCACTCATAAATATTATCGGGACATCTATAGAGCTGCCATTTTCCGACCTGAATACATTTTTGTGACAGCCTTTCACTGAAATGTGGTGTATCATGTGTATTTGTCTCGCACAACGAGAGCTCCTAACGTTGCTAGTTAAACTCTGTTTCGACTTTGATGTCACGCTTGTCGTTGATGTAACGCTGGGACTGGGCTCAGAGCCTCTGTCATGAAGAAATGTTTCCAACTGCGGCGAACATGCCCTCTGACTGATCCTAATATACTCGTTTGTTGAGCAGTGATGTAATTAATGAGTGGAGCAGCGAGAGAGCCACAATTGGCGGGGAAAAATGGAACCATATGGCTGAAATGCTCACATATTCACAGCCTCTTATGTTCTTCCCAGAATGGCCCACTCTGTAAGGACACAGGGTTTACTATATTTAACCTCCGCCTTAGATTTGTCGTGTGTGCGGGAGTTAAGTCAGGATTTAGGACTAATTCTTTGGTGGGAACAGTTCAAGTCATTGTACTTAAAATGAAGTACAGTAAAGTTTAAGACAGTAAAGTTATTCATATACACTACTACATATACTACATAAATACAAATATATTCACACAAACTACTAAATCAAGTTTAATTTATATAGTAAGTTCAGTGGTGATCATTAATGACTGCAAAATTCAATTCAGTTCTATTTGTACAGCACTTTTAACAATAGACATTGTCACAAAGCAGAAATCCGGATGTAGATTTCAAGCCCTAATGAACGACCCAGAGGCAACAGTGGCGAGGAAAAACTTCCCGAGATGACCTGAGGGGAAAAAAGCCTTGAGACTCAAAAAGGGAACCCATCCTATTCTGGGTTACACCGGATATTGGGATTATAAATCATTACAGTGGCAAACAGTACTGAGTGTGTTTACAGGATGTTCAGTGCGATTGTAGTGCAGAAAGTGCAGTCACAGCAGCAGAAAGTGAGTCACAAGTTCAAGAGCTCCAAGAAGAACTCGTCTTGGTTTAGAGCTGGTGAACTCCCATTTGGTTTAGAATATTAAGGAGCAGTTTGTTATTTATAATTGTTCTATTAATTTGCATGTCTGATAAATTCTGGTTGATTTTCAACATGCAGAAGGATGCGGTTTGTTTCCAGTAGACGAGACTATTGTATTGTGCTGGTGCAGTAATTTTTAGTTTAGCAGCATGAATCGATGTTCAGGTGTAGTGATGGTGTTTTGTAATAGAGACATGGAGAAGAAGGACGAGAAGAGAAAGGTGGACAGCTGATGGCTCTGTGTAGATGGAGGACGATGTTTGAATCAGAGAGAGGACAGAGGAATTCATCCTCCCTTTAATCACCCCCTGTTGTCTGCTGCTTGTTTTCTCACCGGCTTGTTTTGACGGCCCGGTTTTTCGTTCTCTCTCTATCTTTTTCTTCCTTCCCTCCAGGACATATGTGTATAACATCCTGTCATGAAGAGAAGGCAGAGAAATAAATGTATTGCTTGTTCTCTCTCAGTGAAAAGGTGACAAAGACAGAAGACAGGAGGAGAGAGGAATAAGGAGGAGCACAAACATAGTCCTTTTAGAGGAACCCTCGTTCCACAATGGTCCATCTGCTGGACACACCCTTTTGAACCCTCCCCCCACCCCCCTCGCTCCCCAGACCACCCAGACTCTCCTTCAGCCCCATTTCCTTCAAATGGGTCCACAACTGCCTCCCGCATCACATTGTGTGTGAGAGAGAGAGACAGAGAGAGAGAGATGGAGATTAAATCTCACCTTTTCTTGCCACCATGCTACTGATTTTTACAGCGATCGCAAGATAGTGCCAAGGCCTGCGACTCACCCGCTCAACTTCTCCTGAATGCCAACATGTACAGAAACCAGTTTTAAAAACTTTTACAGCAGGATTCAGTCTTGGTGTGGTCGTTTATCCATGCGTGCATCCCTTATTGAAAAAATAATCATGTGATCATGCTATGCCCTGAAATAATATCATATGAATATGTGATCACATATGAAAAATAATTATTTATGTGTGAAAAATCACGTGATAAATGAAACCTACAGGTGAAAAAGTAACGTGAAAATAAATGAATTAGGTGGGGCGGGGGGGATCAAGTGGAAAATAAACAAAACATAAAATCATGTGGAAATAAATGAATCATGTGAGAAGTCAACACATTAAAATAAATGAATCATGCATAAAATCATGTGAATAAAAATAAATCAAGTGAAAAATTAACATGTGACAAACAATCGCATGTATCATATACAAATCCTATGTGAATAAGCATGATTCATGTAAAAATCGCTTGTGAATTAAAATGAATCGTGTGAATTCATTTTTAATTCATTCACTTGAATTCAAATTAGCATTTGAAAAGAAACGAATCATGTGTGTAAATTTGACATGTGACGTTCTTGTGGGTGGGGGGGTGGGGGGGAATGGCCCTCCAGAGGGCTGCAGCGGGGCCACTTGAGATGCCGCACAGGGGCATTAGAGCTTCCCGCACTATGCTGCTCTCTTTAATCACAATATGCTCACCACCACCTTGCACCATGGGGAGGTATGTGTGTGTATGTGCGCAGCTTGTTGCTCAGTTAGTGGTTTGTATGTTCAGATGCCTCTCCCCAGGGCTGCAGTGGGAGATGTTTACCAGATTTACACACTGTGAGTATAAAGCCATAGCTCGCTCGGTTTACGCCACTGGATTTAGTGCATTAACGGTTGATTATTGATAATGAGAGAGGTTTATGATTAATAGGTGATATTTAATTCCAAATCTTGATAAATGTGATATGGATGGATGGATAGATTGATATTTGATTTGACTAGATCACTTGATGGATAGATGGATGTATAGATGAATACATAGACTCTGGTAAAAGACAGAGATGGATGGACAAACAGACAGACAGACACAGATCATAACAGAATAGAGAAGTTGAGAAACGTGCACTCAGACACAGAGCGGCAGTGCTGATGAGATTTGTCTCATTGAACACAGCATATGCAGCCAGCGGGCTCGTAGGGAATATCAGGACGTCTGCCATGTGGACAACAGCTCCTTAGTGACTTTTGGAAGTTGATTTCTGTCTGATGCAGGCTGACACACACACACGCGCACACACACACAAACATACTATGGACCAAGGAGTAACAGATATCCTTTATCATATTTATTTATTTTAGGCATTACAGTTTCTCTGCCTGAACTCCTGAACTGTCCTGTAAAAACTGCAATTACACTCAAGTTTAAGCTTTATTTATTTATTTAGTTAGTTAGTAAATGAATGAATGAATCCTCGACCCCCCCCCCAAACTCCCCCCCCCTTACACCCCCCACCCCCCCCACCAACCCCGGGTCCAATCACCATTTTTAAAACCTGGCTACATTATATGAATTTTCCTTTCCACTTTAATAGCTGTTGTTATTATGCTAATGAACTTACATGGATTTGCGACAAGCCCTGTATTGACTACACAGAGAATATCTGCTGATATTTTTTAATAATTGCACTCTAAGCAGTTTGACTAGCATTAATTCCCCTCAATAAGAGTGGGCATAATTAATTGTAGAGCCAAATCTGCTGTATATTAACAGATGGAAAGATTCAAAGGAGCTTGTGATAATCTTTATATTCATATAGAGTTGTCATATTAGCTCCACTTACTCAGTCACTGCAGGTTCCTTGAGGGCCAATTAGTCCAGTCTCTAAAGCCTGATACCTCTGTACCAGCCACAGGAGAGAGAGAAATAGAGAGAGAAAAGAATATGTAGATAACACGGACTGCTGTCATATGTGCAACACATTGAATCAGCACTCTTCTTTTTTGTCTTCCCTACGCTGAAGCCTTACATATTCTTTAGAAGGAGTATCGCTGAAGTGGTGTCAGAAATATAACAGTTCCTCAGTCCCTCTCTCATTGTAATATTCAGCCCGTATGGTCAGAGTCGTTCTCAGGTAATTAGTGCTCATTTTGATTCCAAGTGTGTGGCACTAATGAAGGAGGCCCGTTGTGTGGGCCTCCAGTCTCTCACCCCTCCACCTCAGGGGACTCAGCAGCCATTCATCTCCTTTGTTGCGCTCCTCCTGAGTGGGGTGCCGTTGGCTGTTTTGACAATCCTTCATTTTTTTTTTTAGATTAGGAGATGCCTGTTCAAACAGCCAGTGGTTATAACCTGACACTAAAAAAAAACTGACTACTGATTTTCCTTTCTATGTGAGTTTTCCATTCCACCCTGATTATCCACCTTCAACACTTTTGCCTGGAAATTTAACAGTAATTAATTAAAGTGGGTTGATGGTAAATGCAAGCCAGAATTGGATGAGAAAAGGATGAGACCTAATGTAATTCCTAATGTGAACAGAAGCTGATATGATACTAAGAAAGACTCAATAACACATTTTGAGGCAGCTTATTTGAACCAACAAACCACAAACTCTTGACCAATTCTGTCTGCTCCACCAAACCTGCATATTCCCGACTACACTCTTGGCCAATCCGGCTACTCTCAAAGATACTCTTGAACAATCCTACCTACTGTTATAGGCGATATTGATCAATCCCACCTGTTTATGAAGACACTCTTGACTACTCCCACCCTCCTTTAAAGACTTTTTTGACGAGTCCCACCCATTCCTGAAGATACACTTGTCGAATCACACCTGCTTTCACGGACGCAGTTAACCAATCCCATCCACTCCTGCAGTTATTATTTGTGATTGCACCTGCCCCTAGAATTTTTCTAACAAACTAACTTTGTTCTATTTCTCAAAATATAAACAAATTAGTAATTAAAACCACTGTGACCTTGACCAGGATAAAGCAAGTCTGGGTTTTTTCCTCAGTTCCATAAGTACCATGCATACCTCTGAACATTGTTTTGTACTCCCTGTCCATGTCTTCTGTATGTTCTGTGTGCTCTCCCACCAGTTGCCACCAGTCCAGGCCTGGCAGGTGGAGTCTTCTGCATTAGTCTAGATATGCTTACCACTCTCGCCTGTGTTTACTCAGCACAAAGGCCTCAGCTTTTGCAATATCTTGACTATCTCTTCATAAAGCATGTGTGTATTTTACCATGCGGCACCAGAAGGCATTCCGGTATCATCTCTTTGCCAGCAGCCTGCCTTTAGAAGTGGGTTCTCATTAGCAACCAGTGACAGAGTGGAATGGCGACTGGGAACATGGGGGCTGGGTTGGTGCACTAGTCAGGGGCACTCTTGGGGATTAAGACCAGCCCAGACGTGGGCTTTATGGGTTTTCCTAGTAGGGAGGGAGGCTAGTAAGAGTGAGAGGATTGTCAAACAAAAGCAATGAGATTACAGGCAGAAAAGGCCTTCAATATCAGGTCTCCGATATTGCCCAGGACTGCCACTATGGCTAACTTAAAAATGTCAAACATGATTTAAAAGGTTATTACACAGCCTGGTGGGGGGAAGAGTAGATTTGTTTTTATCCTCTTCTCCTTTACCCATCTCACCCTTTCTTTGGCTTGGTCTCTATACCCATCTATCGCTATCGATTGTCACTATTTCATTATAAACCTTTCTATATAGAATGAGATTCCTCCTCTCCATCTGTTCCTCCTTCTCAAGGAACCACACTTACTGGCCCCAAAAAAAAGGCATATAATATCTGTCCAATATCTTTCTAACAAAAATCGATCCCTGGACAGTTCTGAAAGCCATGCCACAGCAATGGTATTGATGAGCTTATAAATTTTGGGGCAAACTGAATCAGTCTCTATATTGATCTCCCTGTGGGGCTTTTTGAAGTGCAAACTCGGCCCTTCTGATTACACCACCATTGTGTGTGGGTTTTGCTCAGGCCATTCAAACAGCTCCTGGATAGGGCTAGGCTACATGACTGCCAGAGGCGGCTGGCTCTTCCTTTGATTTCCTCAGCTAATTTGTTAGATGCCATGTTCATGCATGTTACTTCCAATGTTCACTGGGGAAAAACACACCATTCAGCCTGGCTCCTGCATGTTCTAATTAATACTGGAGTTCTGATGCTAGCCTCTGCTGAAATGTCATTGCCGGTGGCTGTTTTAGAGCTATCTGGTGCTTTTATGTTCTCTTTCTTCACACGTTACTGTCAACAGTTTCCGTCAGCAGTTGTGGCAGTCCTTTATCTTCATGTTTGCAGCTAGCACTGGCAGTCATTGCTCAACTTTCTTTTAGAGTTTGAGCAGCTTCTAGGAGAACAGCCTCAACAGACCCAGCAAACATGGATTATTCTGTAATTAAGGCAGAAAACACTAAATCTGCTCCAGGCTCTTATTTCATTCCTTTCATCCTTGCCGTTTTTCTTGCATCCCTCCTGGCTCAGAACTGGCGCATCTATCATAATTTCACCCCAGGACTCGCTGTTGCTAGCATGCATAATCCAATGAGTGCTAGATTCCATCACACCTGCTACCCCTTGTTTCATCCAATGCTTCCCAGCTCTCTCCACCTCCATAATGGAGATGAGAGGGGAAACTGCATCCCTTCCTCTGCTCCTGTCCCTCCCATGGTGGTGTCAGCCAGTGGTGCTCAAGGCTTTCTCTTCCAAAACAACACAAAGAGATTAATGTGGAATCGGGGGATAATTCTATAATCAGAGGCTGCATAAGCAAAATGCATGCATGAGGTTGATTAGCCTGTCAGCCTCAGGGATGCTAGCCATCCCATGTCTGACCTGCTCAGATGGAGTGATATTAGCTCCCAGCTTTCACCAGACATGAAGATTGTTGCCCCCAGCAAAAATGCTGGCTACTGTACACGCCCATCTTGGTTTACCAGTGCCAAATTTTGCTCTATTCTCTTCACTTGTCTTTCTTTGTCTCTTCCTTTCTCTCCCATTCTCACTTTCTCCTCCACCCCACCATGCCAAACCCACAAAATCCTGGAGAGATAATCAGCAGGCTGCTCCCTCATGGCACAGGCCCATGGATGTCCAACGGGTGCCAACAGTTTGCCAGGCTGTTACGAGTGTGGCTTTGTCTGGGCCTGCTGCCCTTCTGAGTGGCATGGAATGGGCTAATTACCTGTCATCTGGCCCACTGAGAGACACGAAGATGCGTTTCTTTGTCCTTGTGTGTGAGTTCATATCAGGATAGTAGACTTGATTTTGAGATTTGGTTTGGTACTTTCAACTTTTCTGGCTCCTTGCTAGTTTCCCGGGATTATACTTGTAGAAAGTTTGTTCGGTGTTTTGGATATTTAAGAGATCTTCTCATTTTAAAGGGGTTTAATTTCGGAAGCCCTCAGATAGGAAAATTCTCTGTTGTGGGGTTCTGCAAATAATGGTTCCCCCAGTGGGGCAAACCAAAGAAACCTTAAAGGTTGTAGCTTTACTCTTGATTTCAATTCACATATTTTGAGACTTCTTCTTCTTATGTATGGCTTGGAGACATAAGTATTTGAAATTGTGTTCTTCAAGAGTTCTTTTGACTGCAGTTTGTTGGCCCAAATACCAAGCATACACCATCTGAAAGCGTTCTTCAAGTGTTCTTTTAATAGCTAAGGGTTCTTAAGTTCCTAAAGGAGTTCTACTTGAACCCTATCTGATAGGGAAATTCTGTTGTAGGGTTTAAAATAGAACCTTTATGGCTTGCCTCAGAGGACAAACCAGAGAAAGCTTAAGGGTTCTAGATATAAGCTTTTTTTTCAGAGGAGTGCCTTATAAATTGTTGCATATTCTGATGTCTAAAATGTTTCATGATAGCAAAACTGGATGAAAAAGAGAGCAAGAAAGTAGGAAAAGAGGAAATAGCAAACAGTAGAACTTGACCCAGTTGAGCAGAGAGACAGAAAGAAAAGAAAACTGAAGAGAAAAAGTAAGAGGGATGGAGCGTAGGCAGAGTGATGGAACTCCCTTTCTCTGGCAGGCTGCCCACTCAGAGTGTAAGGGCTTGGTCGAGAGAGAAAGAAGAATAACAGGGCTTGGCAGCCAGCCAGGTGGTTGTCTCTATTTTTTATCTGTTTTATTCTTTCTCTATTCCTTCCAACTTTGTGAATATTTATTGCAAGTGCCAAGATCTTTCCCCTGAAAGTAATAGAAAATCCCCAGCGTGCCCAGGGCGCTGGAGAGCAAGCAAATCTTCTGCACTGGTCACTGTGTCTGCTGCTTGCTAGTGTTTGCTTTCTTTTTTTTTTGAACAGCCACTATGTTTTCTCAAGGATCTTATCACTGATTGCAAGACACAAAAGATCCATCATTCAGTATGTGACATGCCCTGCTGATCTCAGACTGTACAAGACATGAGTCGACCCATTTGGCTTCAAGAACACTCCCAAAGTTCTAAAAAAGGTCTCCGGTATGCTCTATTACTACCACGCAAATATGATTGGTGACAGTAGTTCAGCCGCAAATCATAGGTCAGAGGAGTTTATATTTTGCGGTTTCTCAGCAACACGACAAGCTGTATTTTGTGTCTTATTAACTTTAAGAGAGGCAAAAAAAGGGAGGTTGGTGAGGGTTTTAGCTCTTACAACAGGTGAAGTGGTAACAGGAAGTGTTAAATGTAGCTATAAATGGAAAAGACTTGTTCTTTAATAAATAAACAATTGTAATCTTTGGCAAAATGCTGTGGTATAAGAAGACTAAAACACTTCAGGATGTACTGTTATAGGAAAATAATCAAATTTGTGTTGGCAACAACTCTGCCTCATCACACCACCCTGTTTTAAATAAGTTTTCAATAACAGTAAAGCCCTGGGTGTTCACCCCTGATATAATCTTCACTGATAGAGATGCTGGTTCAGAGCCAGGACAGAAGACAGTATCGTGATAGTGGGAGATGTCTTCCTCTTCCTCTCCTCCCATGCCCTGGGCTAACAGGCCAAGGTAACGTCAGCATCTAGTTTTGACAAGCTGCCTCAAAGTGACACTTGCTTGATAGTTAAGAAGCTTCCTGTAGACACAGTCTGCCCCGGGTCCTGGAGATCATTCAGTTTGTCCGTTTCAGCTTACATGCTCAAGGACTTGGAAAGTCTTCAATAAAATCTGCAATTTGACTCCCGAGTATTCTTGACAGAGCCATAAAACTTCTCACACACAGACTTAATGATCTTTTTCATTCATTCTTCATGAACATTTTGAGAATTAGGTGGAAGTGTTGCCTTGAGAAGGCAGCCTTGCCATACTTGATTATTTATTTATGATTGAAGCAAATTGAACTGAATTATCCTGAACAGAATACAGTAAATTATGTGTAACTGATATTGCAAAAGTGTCATTTTACATTACAGGAAGACATTTTGATGATACACAGTCATTTGGTTGCATTTTTATTTTAATTTTTTTTACAATTTAATGACAAAAAGGGGGGAAATGGAACAGTTGGTGCTGTTCACAATAGAATGGTTTAGTGTTAAAATACGATGTCATATTTCCCAGTATATGCAGAAGTTTGTGTCCCCCCAAGGTTTCTGGGTGAAAACCATGGCTAAAGTAAGAAATATGCTTTGCCCTCCAGAATTATTGCAGAAAACATAACGCGGTTTTTGTTTTTGTTATTATTTTGTTATATAACTTAACCTATAATAAGTAATATTTTAAACATACAGAGACATTTTTTTCCCATTTATTTTCATTTTATTAGTGCAATTTTTTCTACAAAACACTTGTTTCAAAATTATCGGCACCCATACAATTAATATTTTGTGGAGAGAATAACAGTACATTTTACGACATATGGACTTTATAAGTAAGAATAGGATGTTAACTTTTTATATTTTAATATAAAAACTTGTTACCTTTGACAAAAATGAAGGAACAGCTTTGAAACCTAACATCTTGTATTTATAAAATAAATTTCTTTGTCTTCTCGATTATGTCCTCAGGGTATGCAAACTTTCTCACTCAACAATTAGGTCTCCAAAACTGCAGAATGTCCCCATTATTTTGGGACAGTTGGTCCTTGAGAAAGAGAATAAAACACAGAGAATACGTCCTCACACCCATAATATATTCCTTTCCCCAGTGGCTCATCAGGATTAGGCAAATGGACTGAGGAGAAAGGAAATATGCTCTTTGATGGCCCTTTCTATTTACACTGGAAGGACACAAGGCAGCTGGAGCCTGTTAATGGAAGAGAGTGAAATGTTCCTCGGTAGGGGAGAAGAAAACCATTCTGTCTTTTTGCAAATTAGGCTGTGCTGAAAGTGATTAAGGCTTTGTAACGCTCTCCTCTTTTCAGCTGGACTGAGTAAGAAAGAAATATGACCGATTTAAAATAGAGTCGGTTGTCTTTTCCACGTTCAGATATTTATCGAATGCTGATGTGAGAACATTAGTGTTTCTCATTTTATTATCGCAGCAGTTCCGGCATGTTTCTTAAAACAAAATTGCTTGATTTTTAGCGCTCTGGCTGCTCCATGTGGATAGCAGGCAATCAAGGAGGAGCAATGGAGGAGAAGATGGTGTTGGGTTCTAGGTGGGGTGACTTTGCTGAGTTCTGCCCTGTAATTGCACCCTGTGGTCAATTCCCACCATGGCCTTGAGCTCTCAGCTGCCCCGTACTGTCTACTGCCATAATGTTCTGCGAAACTCATCACCACAGGACAAACAGAGAGAGAGAGACAGAGAGAGAGAGAGAGAGAGAGAGAGAGAGATCATGGTGTTTTGCCATCCCATCATGCTGTGTACAGCTTTTCTGGTTTTTGGTAGCTGGGTCCTCAGAAACCTCACTGTAGTGGACTGTAAGTTTATTGCTGTTTAATGAATACTTATTTCACGTTTCAAAAAACAGAGCATTGATGCCTCACAGCTCAAGGAATACAGAGTTCAGGTTACTCTCTGCATGGACGTAAGTTCCAAGTTCTCCTGTTTCCTCTCAAAAACATGCCAGGAGGTGGATTGGCTATGCTAATTTGCCTCTAAATGTGAATGTGTTTGGTGCCCTAAATCCCATCCAGGTGTATTCCCACCTCCCAGTATTCCCGGGACAGTCGGAAAAGTCTTTACGAGGGATTACTTCATGCTTTGCGTTTGCTCTGTCACATAACAAGCTACAGTTTTTTTGTCATTAAGTTCAAGAGAGGTTAAAAGAGAGGCTGGTAAGGGAGCGGCTGTTTATAGCGGTTTTAATGTAAATGATGACGTGTTTTTCAGATTATTCTAATTTTAAAAAAAAGTATGATGTGTCAGTCTTTAATAAATAACAATGTAATGAGGCATAAAACTATATCTTCACACCATGAACTGTTTCTTTCCTTACTTAGCAAACTTAGCTAGCTAGTTAACTACTGGTAAAAAAAGCTCACATTTGTTACTGCTCGATTTTAGTATCCAAATCTCGAATTGCACCATCAGTGTAACTATAAACGAATGAATGAACGAATGAATGAACGAATGAATGAATGTTGCACAGTCTACATAAACCTCTTGACAAATCCTGTGGTAGACTTTACTTGCCACTAATTCTGTTGTGTTTGGTAAGTTATGTAGCCGTGTGCTGGAGAAAACAGAAAAGAGAGAACTGTACGGTTGTATATTTTTAGACGAGGAATAAGATACGAGATTCTCACCTTTTGCTACTTGGCTTAGTATATTCATGCCTTCTATGCTAGTGTAACATTTTTCCTTTCTTTCTCCCTCTCTCAGATGTCATTTGCATACTCGTTTTCTCGTTCTTCAGAAACAGCCACAATAAGGTCTTTGTTTTAACCGCTCGGCAGGAAGTACTTTGATCAGGCTCAATCGGAGTCCTCTGCTTGCTTTGGCCCACATGCTCCGCTAATGATTGCACACATGCGATCGCACATATGCTAGCCACTCCACGCGTCTCTCTCTCTCTCTCTCTCTCTCTCTCTCTCTCTCTCCCACGTTGTACAGTGTTACATTTCCAGCTATGGCACTACAGCAAGCGAGAGGGTGAATTAGACATAATGGTGGTCTTGCAGAAACTATGGTCTTGCCTTCAAGGCGTTCAAAACCCACAACCAAAGCTTGGCTTGTTCCCCATGGGCTTCATAGCGAGGGTCATTGGAGCGCTGACTGAACTGAAACTGGCATGTGTGCAATAAATTATTATAAAGCTTGCCCGGAGATTGAGCTTTATGAAGACCAGAATGTAACATCCCACTTTGTTTCTAAATGAAAGGACATATTAAACAAATTTAAAATACAACAAAGCACAAAAAAGCACTTAAGAGCGACCAGTTTTTTTAAATTTATGTTTGAAACAATGAGCGTTCTTTTGTTTGGAGTTTCTTAAATTGGGAAAAATGCTGCCATTGTTCGCTATTAACCTATTCTTTAGGCTTTGTAGCTTTAAATATTAAATCTGTTGTTAAAGCCGGGCCAATAGGATGATATGATATTGAAGGCGCAATATGTTAACATCACCATACACACTTCTGAGTGTTGTCTCTTTTGTGACTCCATTGATATTCACTGTAAAAAGTAATGAAAGAGGTGTTAAACCTAGATTTGTTTTCCTTCTCTTTCTGGTTAAGATCTAAGATTGCTTTATAATATTTTTTGCTTTATACAACATTCTCAAATTCCCTGTTGGTCAGTAGATCGTGATTGCTTTTCTGTAAGAGCAGCTCTGACAGTAGTGCAGCTGCAAATCACAGGTTTATATTATTGTGCTCGTTCTAATGCGTTACTGTTTCTGTGGCAAGGACTGTGGTAAGGACAGATGCTTCACCTAAGCTGATTTAAAACCTAATAGTTGATATGATGAAGTTTTCTATAAGGAGTCGATTGATTGATTGATTGATTGATTGATTGATTGATTGATTGATTGCAGAAGGAGTCTCCAGTGTCAGCTTTCTGACATCTTCAGCACAGTGGAGTTTACGCTTTGTGGTTTCTCGGTGACATGACAATCTGCGTTTTTAGTTTTAGTAACTTGAAGAGAGAGAGAAAAAAAGAGACTGGTGAGGGAATGACCTTTTACAGCTGCTGTAACATAAGTGAGAACTGTAACTAACTTAACTGTAAATGGATAAAACTGATGACATGTTCTTTAATAAATCAAAGTTGTCATCATTGGCACTTTACTTTTGTTTGTGTAAAGCTGCTTTGAGACAATGACCTTTGTAAAAAAAAGCGCTATACAAATAAAAATGA
>CM074987.1:21812495-21825487 GCA_037576825.1 Pangasius krempfi
TGTTCGGACATCTAAGGGAAGTTCATTCCACCACCTCGGTGCCAGAACCGAGAAGAGTCTCGACGCATGTCTTCCTTAATTAATTATTAATTCCTTAATTAATACAGAAGTTCATGGTTTGTTCATTTTCGCTGATGCAGTAAATAATGTTAGTTAAGGGAAGCTTAATGTAAAGTGTTACCTCAGCTTCATTCGTATAAAAACGAACGTTATATTAAAAGTTCAACTATGTCAGCTTCACTCGTACAAATTTCCCACAAAGTCAGTTTGGCGTCAGTGAATTTATCACTTTTATGATGAACCAGGTCTAGTAGCACCTTTTCAGGGTCTAGAACTGTGAGCCTGAAAGCCTCCATGTTTATTCAGACTTTAGCCCTGTATAAAAAATTACATTAAAATGAAGATATCAGTGGCATTTTTATTCATTTATTCAGGTGTAATGGAGGAACGTTAATGTCTGAGGGTGCCCTCATGCCTGTGCTGCCTTCTGGCTCTCGGTTTCGAGTTAAGCCGCTATATTTAGGCGTGCAGCAGTCTCAGCTTGCATTATGATTATCATATACACCATATGTCAAGTACAGTGTGCTCCAGACAGACTTAACGATCTGTTGTATCTTTTTGCTGAGCTGTACAAAACTCCTGCTATCCGAGATGCTGTCGGTGCAAGATCTCGAGGTGAAGCGATTTGTTTCGTGATGCTGAGATGGAGACGATTTACTGGTGCGCTTTTAATCACATCTGGTATTTATCATTCTTTCTATATAGATGACTTCTTACACCACAACTTATTGTATCTTTACTTAAATTGAGCTTTAATTACATTTCTTGAAAATGAGCTTCCTTTACTCTTGTGTTTTTGAAGCTCTTCCCATGTAATCCCATTATATGTAACCAGCCAGACGAGGATAATTTCCCCTTCTGTGTCCGAGTTCTCCTTTGGGTTTCTTCCTAATTTTTCTTCAGGTTTTTTTTTCCTGGATTTCTGGAAATCTGCTTTGTGACAGACCTACTGTGTGATGTGTTGAAATCTAAATGCAAGGCTTGATTTGAGAAAGGATGCAAAGTGTTGCTTTTATTAAAAATAAAAAAAAAAGACAAAAAATATGAGCATGGTAATGGACTTACACCTAATACCAGTTTTTGGTATCGGTGCATCCCTAAGGACTATTAATAATTATGGACAGCATCATCCCTAAGGACTATTACTAATGGCAAAGCTAGCACTACAGTAACATCTATAGATCATCATTAAAGACAGTGAAAGACATCCAGAGGCGGTAATAAATGTTTCAAGAAAAAAAAATTACGCCTCGTGATTTTACATTAAACAAATAAACTTACATTAATTATGATATTATGTTACTATGCTGGCAAGGAAGCTAACTTACTGGGTCACTGTTGTTATTGGAGCCAAAGACTACAAATTATTCATGCCATTTTAGACAAATTCTAACCAAATATGTGTCATATTATTGATTTGTTTAAGGTTTACGGGTCTCTCGCCTTTCCAGTAGATATGACCCAGGATGTATGACTGAGAATAAATGCCCAGCAGCGTCACTAAGATGGCCGCTGAGTGGACAGACTTCACTAGAAGGACTTTGATTATAATAAAATTTGACATTGTGTCAAATACACCACTCCGTCCTTCACCATGCTATTGATTTCGTAGCTCTGAAGAGCTTAAAGCTAAGAGTTTATCGTATGGAAACCGACAAAAAAAATAAAAAATAAAGCCTGGCTGTCTGCTCTCAAATGTAGCAAAAAGAAGTAAGAGAACGAGATGTAAAAGAAGTGAAGCTTCATGTTCAGCAGCTGAGAGGGCATGTGTGGAGGTGGCACTTTCATATAAACCTCCACGCTCTACAGTGGAGATGAGAGAGAGAGAGAGAGAGAGAGAGAGAGAGAGAGAGAGAGACCTACAGGAGGTTATCTCTGCCTGTGCGCTGCTTATTGCCATCGGCCCATTCCTTTTTTCACTTACGAGGAATCATTCTTCTGATTAGCGATGACATTTCTGGGGCATTGACGAGCTCATTTAATCACACCTTTTTGCTCTTTTGCTCTAGTGTAGGATTAACATTTTTTACATGTTGGATCGAAACATTGCTCATTTTATCGGCTAACTTGCTTATAATATGAAAAAGCAGTTATGCAAGGGAGTAAACACTTTGGGACATGCTGTTCTAGAAAAATAATCAACAATGGGTTGGTGTGATGAATCCGAGTTATCACCCTGAAGTCGATTATTTTCCGATAACAGCACACCGTAAAGTGTTTTATTCCTCTTAAACCACAGCAGCTTGTCGGTGTCAATTAAAATCTTATTTATTAACAAGTGACACATCATATTTTTTTATCCGTTGTGGAATGTCCATGAAGCAAGTTCTCACTTATGTTATATAGCAGCTATAAACAGTCGTTTCCTCACCAGCCTCTCTTATTTTCTTTCTTCAGGAATTAATAAGACAAAAAAAACAGCTTGTCATGTTGCCGAGAAACCATAAAAAGTGTAAACTCCTTAGTCCTCAAAAAACTAAATTAAATTTTACCTCTGGCTGTTACAAAGTGCTGACACTGGAGACTCCTTCCATAAATGTTACATGAAAGACTACATACAGAAAATTTCACCATATCAATTATTAAATGTTTTTTCTTTGTGCAGCATTTTTTTTTTTTTAATTTGTTTATTATTCGGCTTGGATTATGTGGAGAGTCTGCCATAAAGTCCCCGAATGTTACCGTAGAAACTAACATTTTAGAATGAGTGCATTAATAGAAACTTGTGATTGTGCCTTTGTTACTTCCAACCTCTGGTTTGGAGTGAAGTGGTTTTCTGTTCTTTTCTCAGTGCAGGGAGACAAATGATTTTGGTCCATGGTAACCACACACACTACAGATACATTGGATAGACATAAGTTTTTGTTGCTTCAAACCCCAACACACACACACACACACACAAACACTAACGCAAGCCTACTATTGCAGCGTTAGCTCTACTGTTTGGCCCGGTGTTTTCCGGGGAAATGTGTGTTGTTTTAGGATGACACTCTGGAAACAGCACAGAGAGAGACAGTCAAGGCTGAAAGTGAATTTTGTCAGCTCTGTAGGTCAAAGGTTTAAGAGATTTTGAGGGGAGAGTCTCAAAGCAGTGTGTTTGTGTGTGTGTGTGTGTGTGTGTGTGTGTGTGTGTGTGTGTGTGTGTGTGTGTGTTGTAGCACTGTAACACCCGCTAAAAACTCCACTCAATGCTCCTTTGGTTTCTGACTCATTACTTTTGGAGATGCTGCAGCTGTGTGAGAGCGTGCAACTCCTACACAACCCAGCTATCATTTCCTGAACAAGACGAAAAAATTAACCGTTTCTTTTCTTTCCTCTTTCTCTTCCATGTGTCCTTGGCCGGCTGTCTCCTCTCCATCTGTAGGTGAGTTCAACTTTATCTTTAATCTGCTCGTAGATTTGTGGATTTGTGACAAGTTTGTCATTCATCGTGGATTATAATTGGATTAAAACTTACACTTGTTCACTAATTCATTCATTCACTTTTTCCATTTTATAACATAATCTGAGAGTAGTGCCTTTATTTCTCCTCTCTGTGAGTCCGTTCCTGCTGAGACAAAAAGGAAAGAACACTATAACACTCGCAACAGGATTTCGTATGTGTGTTATAAGAAGTGGCAGTGCCATGTGTGTGTGTGTGTGTGTGGGTGTGTGGCTGAGGGAGGCCTTGCATGTGGGTTTTAGGCTTTCCAGGATGCTAGAGGTGAAAATAAAAGCAGTTGTGTGGCCTCAATTGGCTTAAATGCAAACAGGCAAAGTTTAAACGAGGTTTAGCTTCACGCACGCATACCATCACACACACACACACACACACACACACACACACACACACACACACTTCATAATACACTCACATATATTATACCTGGGACAAGCAGCTATTCACTTTTTATCTGTAGTTGCCTGGTAGGCAAGTAGGTTCAACAAGCAGAAAAAGAAAATAAATCGCACCCTTTATTGTCCTTTGATGCTGTAATTATAGTGCACGCTTCCGAATCCCACCACCCGCTGCTCTACACACATCAGCCAAGGAGCGATCTGGTAGATGGTAAAACGATTTTTAAGAAATTTGCTAGCTGGATTAAATAGCGTACACAGATCACAGATGACCTTTTCAGAATCAAGAACATGCAAATTTGCAGAAACGCTGACGAAACCGAGCAAAAATAAACTCCAGCCCAAGTCGTCTTGCTCACTACATGAAGGCACCTCACAGTTAAACATATGAACTGATGCTAGCCAGACTCCATTAATATCTTTATCCAGCAATGTGACACCATATCTCATAGCTGAATACCAGTGACTTTTTCATGATGAAGTGCTAGTTTTAGAACAGAATAATAATCATATGCACATATATTTCCCTTTAGTCTGTAGTAATGCTAGCTAACTAGCTTGCTATATGTTATTATATAATGTTCAGTGCCACTTTTTAGGCAGGTCTATTAGATTAACATCTAACTACAACATGGAATTGGGCAGCACATAGGAGCTTTAACTTGCCTGGTGGGCTAGCTAATAAATTTATGACTATAAATGCTATCTCTCTTACATTCTCTTTAATCTAATTTATATCCTTTAAACAAATAATTTGGACAGATTATAAAATTTACCCAGTGTTCCCTTTACCCCAAATGCAGACATCCAACTAAAACATAGTTGTTGTATGAAAGTTTTCGTTTAGTTTTGTGTTGAAGCTTAGCATCACCTCAAAATACGTTAAGTTAAATCCTAACTAGTGAACCTCAATCTGCTTTGTCGTAAGATTACTGTTAGTGTTGTGGGTACAAGCTGCATTATAAATAAGTAATTATTGGTTACATTTCAATGTGTACATTTACTAAATCTGATTTTTTTTCTGTTTTGATTGAAAGTGGGTGGGGCTAATCTTGAGTAAACTTCACTCTAACCAGCAGATGTCACTCATCCTGCTCACATTTCTTTAATGGACCAAGTGAGTGAAAGTTATCTAGCTTACTGTGAAAATTTAATACATTACTTATGTCTCATTGTGTGTAATTCTGAATAATTCCCATTATTCCCTTTATCTTTGTCTCCTCTTATATCACTTATACAAACTCTCCTCCACATAGCCTCAATTTATTATTATTTTTTTTTTGGATTAATCTCATCAGGGTCGTTGCCATGGGTAACCGGAGGTGATTGAGACACACTCGCTGCTTTCAGGCTAGTAGACTGATAGCAGCTGCTGAGGGCCTTCTTTGTTCACACACCCACATTCACACACTGTGTTTATCTGCAGTGTAAATTGCTGGCGCTTGGCAGGGCTACACAATAGCTAGAGGGTCAAGGGAGTGTATATGTGTGTGTGTGTGTATGTCTGTGTGTGTCTGTGCGTGCCTGTGTGCGTGTGTGTCTAAGAAATGTGTGTGAGTGTGCCTTGATTCACATCACTCCTCTATTTATACATCATCCTTGAATACAGTTTATGTGTTTGGTGTGGTGATTAAAGAAGCATGCAGATACTTTGGTGTGTTATGAGTCAACGATATAGAAGTTTATGTAATTTTGCCACGCTGTGCTTAAGATTCTTCATTTTTCTATCAGATATTAGTTTCTAGTCAAGATGGAAGAAAATGGAAGTGCTGAGCATTTCTAAAACCACCAAATTTTGTTGAAAATGCTAAAAGGCTACTACAAATATCCAACAAGCACTAAAGTGTAAGAAGAATAGAGGAAATGTAACTAGGAAGATAAAATTCTTGTAACACACATTGAGAAAAATGGCAAGACTTCGCAATGAGAACCAAACAGAGCTGTTTAGTTATATAGATATATAGTATAAGGTGACACAGTAGAGATTTATTAACTGGACCAGTGGTTGGTAAGCCTATAGCTTCAGAACTTCAGAGGCATCTGATTAGCTCTTCTTACCGACATGGTCCAGTTTCTGACAGGAAAACAAACTTCTGAACACAGCAATACAATGAGCTATCTGAAGCATTTAGTTATTTTATTTTATTAAATTAGCTGCCTATAACTAACTTGACTTCCTTCAGGTAGATTATATGGTTTTGACACTTGGTTAAAATTTAGTGCAAATGATTTGACTTATTAATGACCAGCGTGTAGCGATTTGGGTGAAGAGGGAATGTAGACATGCCCATGAGACAGATATGGTTTGTTGTGCAATGACAGACATTCAGAAAAGTAGACATTCCACTGTGTTTGTGTGTGCACTTATTTTAAATTAGAGTGTGTAAGAGGCTGAACTGATTGATAAGTCGTTAAGGACTAACCCTATGCACAGGCGCACACAAACACTCGCATGGACATACAGACATGCGTGACTGTGTGAGCCGGGCCTACTGTAGACTGGTAATTACTCTCAGCCTGTTTTTGTGAGCCTGTGTTTGTTCACACCTGTGGTTTGCATGCTTTAGGCAGAGGGTAGAAAAGCCACATAATGCGCACGCTGGCTATTGAAGAAACCACTGAGCATGACTGGAATATCATTATGCAATGGATTTTTCATCTATTCTATTTCTATTTCCTATGCATTCACATTTCCAGAAATGTTTTTGAACCACACAGTACACTGTTTCAATACACTCCGTGATCAGATCAGAATCACTCTCACAGATGAATTAAATGCTAAATGGAAATCCTACATATTGACAGTTCATCTAATCTTTGTCAAGCCTGGAAGAAGAAGAAGACGAAGAAGAAGAAGCCTGAGCTTTTTTTTTGTAATTGATATTTGCTGTCACTTCGAGGCATGCGTGGAATCTTAATAACCTACAACATTCTCCTTTTCACAAAAAAGCTGCAAGTGAATGGAAACCCTAGGAGTTAAAGAGTAACTTTAACATGAACTCCAGCTGAGCTCCTGTATTTTTAGGTGCAATGGGAAGCCTACAAGAAGCCCTGTTAGCAGAATTCCCTGACCGACAGACGAGCGGGAAAAAAAAAAACAGCGGGGACTTAACGAGGCTCTCGTTGCGCTGGAGAAAATCACGGGCAGTGTGGAAAGTTAGCACAGGCTGCCAGTCAGGTGAATGAGGATGTCTGACACATGGGATGCTAACCTTAAACCATTATCATAAGCCCTTAGGCCCTCAGCATATTAACTTCCCCACCCCACTCTCACTCGACTCTTAGTCTGTCTTAAATATTTCAGGTTTCAGTGAAAATGTACACAGCATCTATATCCACTATTTTCAGTATAAGCTGGTCAGCCCTTGGCTGCAGCATTTTGAGTAAGTCTCCTTGTCAAATTTCAGGTAATTGGGAGAGTTCCTCATCAAGTTTCAGACAAGTCAGAGAGTCTCCTTGTCGAGTTTTTGACAAGTTAGGGAGTGTCTTTGTTGACTTTCAGGCATGGCAAAGAGTCTGTTGTTGAGGTTCAGGCAAGTTAGGAAGTCACCTTGTCAAGTTTGAAGCAAATCAGACAGTCTCCTTACTGGGTTTATACAAGTTGGAGAGTCACCTTGTCACGAATTCAGGTAAATCGAAGTGTCCTTTTCGGGTTTCTTGCGAAGTGAGAAGAGAGTGTCCTTGTCGATTTGCAGGCATGGCAAAGAGTCTATTTGTTGAGTTTCAGCCAAATTGGAGTCAGCTTGTCGAGTTTCTTGGAAGTCAGAGTCTCCTCATCTAGTGTCTGGTTAGAAAGTCTCCTGGCCAAGTTTCTGTCAAGTTGGAAAGTCTTCTAATCAAGTTCCAGACAAGTCAGAAAGCATCCTTGTTGTTTCTGCCATATCAGAGAGTCTTTTTTTATCAAGATCCATTCAAGTCATAGAGTCGTCTTGTCCAATGTAATGCAAAACAGAGAATCTCCTTGTAAAGATTAAGGAAAGTTGTAGAGGATCCTCGTCGAGTTTTAAGCAAATCGGAATTACGACTTTTTGAGTTGTTGGAAAGTTGGACAGTGACCTAGTCTAGTTTTAGGCAAGATGGCGAGTCACTTTGTCGAGTTTCAGACAAGTCACAAAGTCTCCTTGTCAAGTTTCAAGCAGGTCAGAGAGCCTCCTTGTCGACGGGTATTTATGACTGCAGTTGAGCTTCTCAATGGAGGACATACTAATCAAGATGTGGTAGGAGCACAAGCTTGCAATTGTCAAGACCTTGAACCAACTGAATGAGACTGTCATGTTTATCTAGCTTTCACCATCTCTTAGACAATAATGGGTATGTGTATTTATTGATGAGTTTGGTTTTGTTCACATAGAGCTGAGTCTCCTACATGCATTGTTATGGTTAAATGGAAGAGCAAGCATCACATTGAATACTCTCTCTACCAGTTAAGATCTTTTTAATGCTTTTGGGAAACCGGGTTCAGAAACTCTGTAATGCTTGTATACTGTAAACAATGCTTAACTTAGATTAAAGTAGTATTCTTCTCTGCAGGTAATAGTGAAAGACAACCTCCTGATTCACTGAGTCAAAAATAAGAATCAGAATAAGAATAAAGAAGCAGTTCGCACTTGTTGGTCTTATTGATTCTTTGCTATTCCAGACACATCAGTGTTTTTCAGCTAGATTAAAGCAAATAACAGCAGCTGTTTGCGCGGCCCTGGACGTGACTCAGACAGACTTGAGCAGCAGTTGTAGATGCTTCTCATGGGGACGTGCGAGACGAGACAAGCTGCTAAATTCCTGCCTGTGTTAACAGCTCAAGTCAAGTTGTAATTGGTTATTGCAATATTCTAGGGCATGGCAAAGTCAGAGTAAAAACTGTCATCTAAACAAAACACTCAAAGGTATCAGACAGGAAGATCTCTGAAGAAGACTGAAGATCTCTCTTCACGTAAATGGAAATGTGCATCCTGAGTGCAGCAATTTCATTCACTTCTTCGTAGTCGTAGTCTTTTCTCTCACCAGAGTCTGAGCATCACAGGATCACATATGTTCTTTATATAACTGCCACTTATCGCTTTCTGACGAATTCCCTCCCCTTTTAATGATAGCAATCCAGCCAATTATGGCGTGAGGCGGTCGCACGGTATCTCCATAATGGCATTTGTGTCTGAGAGCTCCGTTATTGTTCATTAGGTGACGGAGGGAATGCACTAAGGCTAATGAGAAATGCTGCCTTGGTGCCCTGTGCACCGTCAGCCCCACAATTCAATTAATTGCAACATATTGCCTAATAATGTCTGGAGAGACTGGAGTAATCTGGATTCTTCACTCCATCCTCTATCTTTAGCTCTGCTGGGGAGATGGGGCACTGGAGGAACTGTAGATTTGGGAAATACAGGCTCAGAGAAAGAAGCCGACAGCATTTTCATACTTATATACAGTGTTTTTTTTCCATAGAGATATTGTGTTTATTACTTTATAGGCTTTATGTTAGTCCTGGATTCATGTCTCTTGGATGGTTGGCAGTCATACTATGATAAGAGAGAGCTAACTGGTGGGTGGGAGTTGGGCAAGAGCAAATTAGGGAGAAAATCGGGGGGGTTGAGGTTGGGGGAGTTGTTATTGGTTGTACCTTTTCTTATGACTTCTTTCACTGAAATCAAATGAATTCCAACTCTATCAGTATCACTTGTTCAAAATAGGTTGAGTTGCACCACACTGCACCGATTTTGTCATGGCCCAGTCTAAGTCAGGCAGGAACCTACAAAATTAAAGGGGAGGTGCATTTGCTTTATAAGAGATTTAAGATAAGATTTTTTTTATAAATAGCTGACCGGGCCAAAATAATAAACAAACCTAAGCGAACTATACACAGAATCGACTAATGCTGCATTCATCTCATAATTTATGATGTATAATTTGTAATTGTAATCGTCCGAAGAGGACGGGTTCCCTTTTGAGACCTGGTTCCTCTCATGGTTTCTTCCTCATTTCGTCTAAATGAGGTTTTCCTCCTCACATCCTCACAAGTACATTTCATTCCCTCTGCAATGACAAAAGAAGAATCTTATTCATTCACTCTCTTTCTCACTCACATGCGCATCCGCTGCACCATGTGTCCGGTCTGCGCAGATTAACTGCTGATTATTTAGTAACACTGACCCCTGGAGGTGTGTGTGTGGTAGACACGCACACACACGCGCACACACACACACACACGCACACACACACACACACACACACACACTCTTACGCACACATGCATGCTCACTTGTGTAGTAAGGCTGGGCAATATGACACTATAATAGTGATATTATGATTATTTATGTCACGGTGTCACGATTTTTCACATTTTTATTTATTTTCACACATGATTTTTTAAAACATTTTTTCATTTATATTCATATGTGATTTTTTACACACGTTTGATGATTTATTTTAACTTATTTTAATTTTTTTCCCCACATTATTTATTTTCATTATTTTATTTTCATTTTTATTTTTATATTCACGTTTTTTTTTGTATTACTTATTTTTACACATGATTTTTTTTTATATATTCATTTATTTTCATGTGATTTTTTTTTTTCATACGATTCATTTATTTTGATGTTAATTTTGTCACTGACCCAAACCCTTATAGTGGACTATAGTAACTTCATAACATATTTTTTATTTTATCTCGTATAGTCCACACACACACACACACACACACACACACACACACACACACACACACACATACACACACACACACACACACATATAAGGAGTATCAGACTCCTACTGATCTGTCCAGGCAACATTCATTTATGAAATAAATGGAGAGGTGATACACTCCCCTAGGGACGAGAGTATTTAGCACTGTCACCTGGGGCAGAGAGACAGAACCGTCCCGAGAAAGAGAGGGATGGAGGGAGAGAGAGAGAGACAGACACCCCAGCAACCATCAGGGCCCAAATGGACTCATCTTACCTCTTACCATATTTCATCCTGATGCCTGGTGATTGCACGGAGAGTGCGAGAGGGGACACGCGACTGCTCCCAGTCCTCCCAGCATGATAGATAGAAGGTGTTTAAAAAGAGAAAAGGGCCAGACTCCTCCAGTGGTGAATGAGAGGACGCACGAGAGGGGGGTTACAGAGCGAATGAACTGATCCATCACTGGGGAGAAGGAAGTTAAGAGGGGGAAAGAGACACATGGACACAAGAGGGAGCAAACAGGAAGGACGGATAAGAGCCGGAAAACCGTACACAAGTCACACACACGTCACACGTGAATAATCACACTTCACATGTAGTGTATGGGTTTTTTAAATTTATTTTAATTTATTTTTCACTTGTGATTTTTTTTTTTTTTCATGTTTTTAAATTTTATTTTCACATGTTCTTTTGCAATGTTTTTCAGTCATTTTTACACATGATTTTTGTAAGCATTTAAATTTTTTTTTTTTTTTTTTTGACATTTTGTACGATTTTTCATGTTTATTTCCACATTTGCATTTCATGTCATGTAAGATTTTATCTGTATTTTTTTTCACATTTTTAAATTTATTTTAAAAACAATACCTATTTTCATGTGATTTTTTAGTTTTCGTTATTTTCACATTATTTTTGTAAACATTTTTATTTACTTTTAAATTTTTATTTTTTTTTTTTTTACATCTTTTGTTAATTTTCACAGATGATTTTTATTTCACCATTTTCACGTGATTTTTTTAGGGGCTAAGAATTGCAGGTGCATAGGCACCTATTGTAATCGTTAGCGTTCTTGTTATTATTCTGCTTCTTCTTCTTTCACTCTAGAGTCTATGGCAGCCCACAGAACCATACATAGGAAAGTTATGAAATTTGGCACACAGATAGAGGACTGTTTGAAATCTTACCGAAGCAAATTTGGAGTTGCCATCTCAAACCCTCTAGCGCCACCGACAGGTCAAATTTTCACTCCTTTTTATGCTAAGAACTTTTGAACCATAAAGGCTAGAAACAAAATTTGTTTTTCTTCTGATTCCTTGGCTCGTACTGATGATAGCATACCATGCATACCATGATTCCTGCCATTTTGAATTTTCTGAAACCTACTTATTTGAAATCCTCCAACACCATTCGTCCGATTTTCACCAAAATCGAATCAGATCATCTTCAGGCCATGACAACAAAAAATTATGGAACTCAGGTTAATTAGTCAAACTTTTCTCAAATAATGCGTGGGCGAATTTGACAATACGCATGCCTAAATGGATGTGAGGCTATATCTCCGTTGAGACAATGACCTTTGTAAAAAGCGCTATACAAATAAAAATGAATTGAATTGAATTGAATCTCCGTAACACTTTAGCGTATTCAGACCAAACTTAGTATATGTCATAGCCATCATGACTTTAGGGTACCTGCAGTGTCAGAACAGCACCACCTAGTGCTCACAAGATATGAAAAAAGAAGATTTTTGCTTTTTGGACCGTCTGTCCGATTTTCACCAAATTCAACTCAGATCATCTTCAGTCCATGCCAGCAATAAGTTATGGATTTCTTATTGATAGACCAAACCAAACTGTCAGTCCGAAACTAGTGATATTCATTTTTCCACTGTAGGCCATTTTATCTGTCTGCCATTTTGAGTCATGTCAAAAACCTCCTTTTTTTCTAGACCATTTGTTTCTTTTTATTTTTGGTTTATTAGTTTAATTTTAATGTTTTTGTTTTTTTTTACATGATTTATTTTCACATTTGATTTAATTCCACATTATTTAATCTCTATTCACATGTAATGATTTTTCACATTTATTATTTATTTTCACACCTGATATTTTTCATTTTGTTCACGTGTTTACTTGAATTCACGTGTGCAATTCCAGAGCAAGATGAAATGCATTCTTACAGGTTTTTTTTTTCTTATATTCATCACAATCATGTATCAATCACGTGTGAAATGCGTGTGGTTTTTCAGTATAAAGCCAGCGTGCGGCGAACTTTGAAGGCGGCTTTGAAGGGAGACTGAAACACTTTGTTTTTAAGCCTTCAAAGTTGCAGCTCTGTGTGTGTGTGTGTGTGTGTGTGTGTGTGTGTGTGTGTGTGTGTGTGTGCGTGTGTGTGTGTGTGTGTGTGTGTGT
>CM074987.1:21835498-21860367 GCA_037576825.1 Pangasius krempfi
GTCCCCAAATTTTCAGCAAATGCACATTTTCAGCAAATGCACCCTAAAACTCATTCTAGTGATTATTTGCTGTCTGTTCTAATAAGGTGACATTATTACTGAAATCCGTTCCTTTAAAAAAAATTGACCTCCGATCTGTTCATGTCTTAAGTTTAAAGGATTCGACTTTTATGAATCCCTGTCGATTTCATTACCATGTGTTAGCGGGGGTTTATATAACGGCGTTGAGTGAATGCGATCGGGTCAGTGGGGAAGATTAGAAGGCGCTCTAATTGTAGTGTGCTTTACACCGGCTACTGTGCTCACCGAGCGAGGGATCGATCAGGATGGAGAAGTGAAATAATCATAAAATGGAGGAAGAGGCAGTGCGGTGCGGCCTCGTTACCGGAGGAATGATGTATTGATCGCGTCTGACAGGGCGGCGCGGAGCCCATCGATCCTCCCTCTGTGTGTGTGTGTGTGTGTGTGTGTGTGTTTGATTCATTCCAGGCTGGCAGGGTCACCAAGACACCCGACCACTGTAGGGAAATGAGCTCATCACAAATGCAGACGGATAAATGGAGAGATGGAGGACAGGACAGTAAAGAATGCTGAGGAAGGACATGTGCATGCAGCCCTTTTTTTTTTTTTTTTTTTTTTTTTTTTACCTGTAACGTCAAAATAAGTCGAGAAATGTTCCATGATGCACTCTCAGGGCCAGTTTTCATATATATGTGTGTGTGTGTGTATATATATATATATATAATGTAAGGGAATATATAAGGTAATGGTGAGGTAGAGAGAACACAAAAGCAAAATACATTTCAGGAGCAAAGTACTTTTTTTTTTTTTTTTAATTTTGAGTTTTGGGCCAAATTTATTGACTCATAGTAAGTAAGAGGTCTGATCCAGGATCAAAGTATACTGTACATTGGATGCACAGACGATTCCAGATCAGCCGTCTTTCTCTGCTTAAGAATCCAGGCGAGGTGGTTTATTTTAAAAGTAAAAATATATATTGGAATATTTCTAACTAAAAAATATGCTGTGATTCTATATTCAACACCAACTGATCCAAATGTATTGTTACTAAATGTGTTCATCAACAACAAAAAAAGTCCATTAGTGATGTCATAAAATAAGCCACATAGCTTTCCTCTGATCATGTGCGAGATTACAGGACGTCAGTGTGATACTCTGATATCACTATGTTAGCAGTGAAGAGAATCTTTGTCGCTGTTGTGTAGTTTGAGGTCTGGCTGCTTTGTTGTTAAATAATCACCGTGAGTTTGATGATGCAAACGAGACTTGTATGCTAAAATTGATGCTAAAAGTGAACTAGCCAGCTAAGTGAAGTCCATTATCAAAATATAATCGTATCAAAAAATATGATTATTTTTCCTATAACGGCACATCCTGAGTTTTATTCCTCTTAAACCACAGCAATTTGCCAACACTAATAATTTTATATTTATTAAATAGTGACGCGTCAACATTTACAGTTGCATTTAGTGTTGTGAAATGTTTGTGAAACGAGCAAGTTTCTATTATCCCTTATGTTGTAGAAGCTACAAACTCCATAAAGTCGTTCCCTCACCAGCCTCTCTCTTGAAGTTAATAAGACAAAAAATGCAGCTTGTCGTATTACTGAAAAACCACAAAGCATAAACTCCCCTGTTGTGTCGGAAAACGTACAGTCACAAAGCGCTGACACTGTATACTCCTTCGATAAATGTTAAATAAACGTCACTTCACAGAAAACCTGAACTATGTTGAGCATCTTCCGTAAAAGTCCTGGTGAATGAGCTGTTACTATAGAAACAATAAGGTCTAAGAACCTAAATCTGCAGCCAGAACTGCTTCTGACCAATCAGAATCGAGTATTCAACAACACCGTGATATAATTATAGTTACAGTAGGCTATTAAACATGGCAGGATGTATAGACGTCTCTGTGTATATAATGCTGAACGTGTAAAGATTCTCAGGCAAGTTTCAGCTATATCTGAAGTTAGCATTGGTCAATCCTTGCGCTTTGTGTCTTTGCGCCATCAAATTAGGAAAACAGATCTCATTGCTCATATATAAATCAGATTTCATCTGACATCTTTGTTGGTGATGGTACATTTTGTAATCTTTTAGCTCTGCTACCACGCACCACAGCCAATCAGAGTGCCTTATTTAGAAGTGTGAAACGCGCAGATATGTATTTTCAGCTTTGGTCATTAGAGAATCAGAAAGAACTCGTGGATCATGTGTAGTACGTCTCCAACCCACTCATGGCCATAACGCAGCCGTTAATATTGTATGATTGTAATAGGATGCTCGTGTGTGTGTGTGTGTGTGTGGTGAAGTGTGTAACACGCATGCTTGAGTCTGTGTGGGAGGAATGGGAATAAGGTCGGACTTATGGTCCATCAAACTTACTCCATAGGGCAGCTTTGAACCCTTAAACAACCCCCTCCTACACACACACACACACACACACACACACACACACACACACACACATATCTATACCATCCTCCCGATCTCTGCAGTGTGTACAGCCCGTGGTGTGGTCACACACCGTCTCTTCCCCGCTAATTGATTGCCTCATGTTAATTGAAGCCAGGCTCGAGTAGGATCTATTAATGGAGGGTGAAACATGTCGGCTTGACTATAAATCGCAGAATCGCAGCAGAGTGATTCGTGAATCTGTCTGGAAAGGGAGGGGGAGTGTGCGCGCACGTGTGTGTGTGTGTGTGTGTGGGTGGGTGGGTGTGTGGATGGGGGTGTGTGTGTATGTGTGTGTTGTGATGTTCTCCTAAGCATTGTCGTCTTTATGTGAGATTTATCCCTCAAGACACATGTTGTAATTTTAGATGAATTGATTCTCGTTCAGAGAGGAATCAAAATTTTTTCAAAACGGAATAAAAAATCAGTAATTCATTTGTACTTGTAAGTAGAAAATAAATTATTTAACATGACAAAATAAAACTTTATAAATCTAATTTTAAAACAGGGTTTAAAATTATTGCACCCAAAAACACTCTTTGCCCCAAATACATGGCAACTTTTTTCTTTCACTGCAAACTGAAGGAACAACATACTTCAGGATGAGAAAATAATCAACCACGTCCCATTTTACCACCCCGAAGTTATTATTGTCCTGTAACCGCACATCCGGAAGTGTTTTATTCCCCTTATACCACAGCATTTTCCCAACAACCTTTTATCCATTTATAGTTACACTTAATGTTGCAAAACAAGATAGTTCTTGTTACCTCTTATGTTATAGCAGCTTTCTTTTGTCCTCTTTTTGTGAAATTAACGAGACGAAAATTGCAGCTTGTTATCGTCTTTGTGCAGAAAATCTAAAGCTACCGCTTTATCTCTGACTGCTACAAAGCGCTGACACTTCAGACTTTCCATAAATGTTAAATAAGCATCTCCTTACGGAAAACTTCACCATATCAATATTTACACAATCGCTAATGAAATATGATGCTATTTTCAGCTACATCACTGGCAGAGATGCTGTTATAGAAAATTAATCAGCACTTTCTAACCAGTCAGATTTGAGAATTCAGTAGTGCTGTGGTGTAAATATATACGAAAACATTTCATTTTTTAACTATATGAAAGGTGCAGCTACCAGCAGCCAACAATGAAAGAAAAAAACTTTTAAAAAAAAATGTCATTAGAAACTGTTTAAAAGCATCATCTGAATTATTTCCTTGAAAAAAATGTTGACTTGCTTCTGTGAGCTACAAGAAAGAAATAAGTAATCTAAAATTACAACACGGATCTTGTTATTGCTGACGATATCTGCGATCCAGAATGTTAAAAATATTAAGAAAATGCTACAAGGCTGACTCTGACGTGAACGGAAAATTTTATTAAAAAATGATAGAAAGTGAAAGGAACACAGGTATTAAAGCAATGATGGGATGTGAATCGTAATCCCCTGATGAGTAATTTGAATTCGTATATGGTTAAAAGGCATCAGTAAATGGAATATCAGTGTGCGATGTGTGATAATGTAAAACCTGCCTTTAAGCTCTCATTCTCTTAGTTGGATTGAGCGTCTTGGCTCGGCGCTTGAATTAGCCTGTGTAATGGCTTTGTGTTAGAGGCGGGAGTCAAGAGACAGGAGGCGGCTTTGACACGGGACCTCCGGTGAGCTGACAGGCCATCACCCTCATTCTCTTCATTTGAGTGCACTCGGCTTGCCTCTCGGCCTCTCACGGGGCAATATTGATGTAAAACATGTCACAATTACCTGCCTCCATGCCTGCCCCTGCTGGGAATACTAATCGGAGAGGTGTCAGGGATTCCTCAAAGCGAGGTCACAGGTTCCTCAACCTCCGTCTCATCTCACTCTTTCAGCTTCGAGATGTCATCACTGGCCTGCCTGGCTCGAATACCAGGCCTTAGTGACTGAATTATTCAACAGACTGAATTATTTAAAAAAAATAAAAAATTTGTCTGATTCACACGGGTCAGCGCTTAGCTGAAGTGGGAAAATGTGGCTCCTCGATTTTGACACCGTTTGGCCTAAATCGAGTCATAATGGTGATATTTGAAGACTGATTAATCTCATCGCTTCGTTGAATCGATGAATCAACAGCGCACCATGTGGAAGGGATGCTGGCTTTATTGCAGTCATGGTAAATTTCTATTGAGGGCCAGGGCGATGTAAAAGAGTCACACGCCGGTAGAGGCAATCTCCAAATTTTAAAGGAAGCCTCCCTCTACCCTTCATCTGAGAAGATGGATTTCTTGCTGTTGGTTCCGCTTCTCCTGCAGTCAAGTGGCTGTTATGAAAAATCAAACCTAATCTCTGCCTCCTCTCAGAGAGCAGTCATTCAAGACATTAGACAGCCTTGCAAATGCAAGAAAATGGTTTTTGGGGAAATGGCTTTGTGGGAAAAATGACTTCTTTTCCATCACACAATACATCTCCTCGTCCACTCCTTCACTATTATTGTCCTTTACAATTCTCCCTCAGAGAAGAACGAAAAGGTGCTCTGTGTCAAAGTGCTGCTTCTTTTTTTTTTTCTTTTTTTTTTACATTTCTGGTTGTGTTATGTTTTGTTTGGTGTTATACCGCAGCACTGTTGAATACTTGATTATGATTGGTCAGAAGATGTTGATTAATTTTGTATAACAGCGTCTCTGTCATTCTAATGTGTGATCATTTCTAGAGTAACAACTTATACAGGGACTTGTACAGCAGAAGTTCCACATAAATGGATTAAAAATGTGTGTAACCATTGATACGGTGAAGTTTTCTGTAGGAGTCTCCAGTGTCTGTGCTTTCTAATTGTCTGAGGTAAAGCTGTAACTCTAAGTTTTCCGACATGACAAAGGAGTTTACACTTTGCATTTTCTTGGTAATATGACAAGCTTTGTTGTTGTTGTTGTTGTTTGTCTGTTTGTTTTTTTGTCTTATTAACTTCAAGAGAAAGAAAAAAGAGAAGCTAGCTGTAACATAACATAAGTGAGAGCAGGAGCTAGCTTATTACATAAATGTTCCACAATGTTGTAACTATAAACAGATAAAAAGTACAGTGTTCTTTAATTGATATAAAATTGTAATCATTGGCAAATTGCTGTGATATAAGAGGAATAAAACACTTTAGGTTGTGCTGAGATGGGAAAATAATTGACTATGGCGGTAACAGTATCTCCCTGCCATTGATTATTTTCCTACAACAGCACAACATCGAATGTTTCATTACTTATGTAGCATTTTCTTTGTGTATGAACTTATACAATGTACATTCAGCGCTTTCCTTATGCACCTTCAAAACCACCTTCCACCTTGCATTTCTTAAATTTATCCCATATAACGGATTAAGCAAAAACAGAAAGGCAGCGAGATAGAGAGTGAGAAAGAAAGAGAGAGAGAGAAAGAGAATGAGAATGAGAAGGAAGCAGAAGAAAGTAGGAAGAAGTGCCTCCAATCCGGTTCTGCGCTTTCATCTTTCCGTGGAAGATGGAAGCGTTTGAAGGCAGGGATGAGAGCGTGAGACGCCTCGGTGACAATGCCAGCCTCTGCCTCAGCGAAGATCCGCTTCAAGCGTGAAATAGATGGGGGAAAGGCGCACATTATGCTGACGCCCACAAAAGAAAATCCGTTTTTTTATACACTCAATTTAATTATCCACCTCCTAGACAAGGTGCCCGTCTCTCCCAGATTTCCATGTTTGAAATTGGCTGTGGCTAGACTGCAAGTCTGCAGAGCGGTAAAACCGTCTTTGGAGTCAGACTTCAGCTCCTGAAGTAACGTAGACTTGAGCTCCAGGTGCTGTGGGGAGGGATTGGTGCCTGGGCAGCTCCATGCTAAGGGTTATCTCGCTATGAGGAAAGCAGCAGAAAGCGCACTGACACTAATTGGGTTTTACAGCAGCCTGCCGTCCAGCAATAGAGATTCATTACCCAGGGGAATCAGTGACTGGTCTCATAGTGCTTCTCCAACAGGCTTTCCACTGAGTTCTGGCCTTATCTTTTCACCCACTGGGCCTGCTCCATGTTGAAATGCTTTGGGAAGAGCAATCTTTAGCTATTTTTTGCACTTCTTTCTACAAATAAAAGATGAGAGATAACACTTTATGAATCCCAGATGAGAGATTTAAATGCTAGAAACAGTACCGTACAAAACAACCTAATAAACAAAAGAGAATACGATAAGAAAGTAAGATATGGCATGGACTCTTAGGAAACATAGACATTCTGGAGAACCCTTACAAATGATATATAGAACCCTACACCACTGCTTCCTTATCCAAGTATAACCCATTTAGGATGCAAAGAACCCTTAATTATTCAACGAACCATTAAAGAACTCTTGATGAACCCTTAGAAAAATGGGTTCTTGAAGAGCTTTTAAGGGGTCATTGGATAATTATGGGTTGTAAGTCAAGTAGAACACCTTTAGGAGGCTAAGAACCTTTACTTATTCATTGAACCCTTCAAGAACCCTTTGAAAAACCTTTTATCTAAGAGCGTACCAAGTACTGAGATAACTAAATTGACCACATTCTTATCTAGTTAATACATATGCTTTTAGAAAATAGGGTTCTTCAAGGTTTCTTTAAGGGGTCATTGGATAATTAAACAGGCCCAAGCCATGAAGAATGATTTTAGGAAGCTATGAACCATTAATTGTCCAACAGATCCTTCAAGGAACCCTTCAAGGACCCTTTTATTCTAAGAGTGTACTAAATACCAAGCAAAATCTGAAACTCCTGGCAGGTTCTAGGTATTATGAAGAAAACTCATCAAGAACCCTTTACTAAGAATGTGCCAAGTACCAAGATAGATAAATGTTAAATAGCTGATTAGCTATTACCACACACTTACCCAGGTAAAACATACACACTTAGGAACATGTTTTTTTTAAGGTTTTATTTGGTAATTAAGGGTCCCACGCTAAGTAGAAACCTTTGTGGAGGTTAAAAACCCTTAACAGAAGGTTCTTTGGGGGTTCACTGGATAAGTAAGGGTCAATAGCGTTCAAAAAATGGTTCTATTTGGAACCATTTCTGATAGAAAAACTCTTCTAGTGTAGGGTTCTGTATAGAACCTTTCATTGTTCCTTCAGGCGGACAACCAAAAACCCTTAAGGTCTCTAAATTGTTTGAGTTTATTTACTGCACTGTATAAAAACTTATTATATTATAGTTATATATATAATATATAATATTATAGTTCTATGAGCATTTGATTCCTAGAACATTCATTCTGTCAAGTTTTCTCGGTGTTTTGAGAACATTTTAATGCAGTGTCTGAATGTTCCTACAATGTTTCTTCAAACAATTTAGCTGTAGGAACATGAACATTTCTATAATATTTCTTTTTGTCTAACGTTGGGTAAGTGACGTTTTGAAACCATTGTGAAGTGTGAAATGTTTAGAACATTGTAGGAACATTACTTTATGATGGTACAATTACAGCTTAACTTTCTGGCAAATAAATCTGTCAAATACATTACAGAACATTCTCATGATGTTCTCAGATAATTGGTCAGTTAAGATGTTCAGTGTTCTCCTTTTTTTTTTTTAACCAGTTTTCTATTTAGATTGCATTCCATTTCATTTGCATGTACATCTCAATTCCACTTAAGCATTTCCGATCCCATCATGTATATATTGTGTCACGGATTGTTTCACACATATGAGCGAATTCTTCATGAAAGCATCTGTAATGAGCTAGTCGCATTAGCATTGCTTTTTGCAGCATCAGCCCTAGTATTCGAGGTCATTACAGGCAGATGGAAAGGAAATAATGAAAAATATTGAGGGATAGTAATGGACTCTCATCAGGAAGCTGGATGAACAGGGCATGTGGAATTGTTCTATCAAGCTGTGAGTCTGATGTACATTCTTGACATGACCTTCACATTGGAGATGAATTTGAGCCTCACGTGAATTCAGAAATTTAATCTCACACTGAGGAAAACACACACACATTTTCTCAGTTTACACATCAGGACCAATCTTTGCTTATTGAATTATTGCTAACAGAGTGAAGAATCAGTATTGATTGTAAAGTGTTGTTGGGATATTAATAGTCCTTGACCAGATGTGCATACCTTAAAATGACACAAAGTATTCGGCCATTTTAATCTGATAATCTCTGTAAAATCTGGTAGCATGGAATTAATTTTCAGGTTTTATACATCACATTGAGTGAAGATAGAGATGCAAGATTGTTGGTTGTTGGTATATTGACTTTAATGTAACAATACTGTATGTTGAGAACACTGTTAGTTACTCTACATAGAAAGATTTACATTATTCAAGTATTCCTTTCTTACCTTTTCCCCCATACTTAAGAAATACATCTAAATCTCTAGTTTTAGGATCGATTTTGATCGTTTCTAGGATTCCTCACTTTTCCTTATGGGAGGAACTGTTGAAAGTGAGTAAAGTAAGAGAAAGTGTTCCAAGTAGAACATTTTTACGAAGCTAAAAACCCTGACCTATTCAAAGAACCTATAAAGAACACTTCTAAGAATGTACATGGAGTTCCAGCTCCAGCAGTTCACCATGCCATGATTTTCCAGGATCTGCATTTTCATGTAGTGAAAGAATTTTGTGAATTTCTATCTCCATCTCTTCTGCATACTCCTTAAATTTTTTTTCTGGTTCACTTAAATGTGAACTGCAGGAATTCATTCATTCATTCATTCATCTGCAGTAGACTGGTTATCCTGGTTAGAGGGCACACACACATTCATACACTCATTCACACCTAGAGCCAATTTAGAATCGCTAGTCCACCTACCCTCGTGTTTTTGTGAAGTGAGAGGAAACTGGAGAACCCGGTAAAAACTTACACGGACAGAGGGACAACAGATGAAACTCCACACAAGTGATAACCCAAGGTCACGATCACATAGGGGATCCTGGAGCTGAGAAACTGCAGTGTTATAAAATCAGAAACCAAACCAAATCAGATCAAATAGAACCAAATAGGAAATTAACCAATAGTGATTTATATTGTACAGTCACTGCACATGGCCTCGCCTGTTCCACGGTTCTCAATTGTTTTGGTGATGTAGGTCATGCTTTAGATTTGACTTTCGCTCAACGCCCTCGAGCATGTGGTCGATAGAGCTTTAAGAAGTGGATGAAATCAAAGAGATCAGAAGTAACCTCATTAACTTTGGGCTTCATTCGGAATGATTAACCAAACAAAGAGCTGCCCCTGATATCGAGCCACATGGAAAAAGAGCTGCTGTGATGGCCAAGTATTGATGCTGTTCATCCATTATTAGGGAGAGAGAGTGTGTGTGTGTATTAAATATATGGGAGAGTGTGTTTGAGTGTGTGTGTTTAAGAAAGAGAGAGAGACCGGTGAGCTCCACTGGAAATCTCCATCCACTCAGTTCAGTCTGGGTGAGCTTGGCCTGGTCCAGGGTGCAAGAGCAGATCCAGCAATAAGCTGATTACAACCAACACAAACACAATTACTTTCTGCAGGCCGGTAATGAAATTAAGGAATTGGGTTGCAGCAGGACTTTCAGTGCAACTCGGATCAGATGGAAAGGTATCATCGTTCAGGTACTTTAGGTAACAGCTGCTACACATGTACATGAAAGTTGTTTTAGAGTGGTATCATTTCTGATTGGAAATCTGAGTATTGAGTATCAGTTACTTGGCCTGATCATGATCGAATTGTATTTGAAACATTTTCACTTCCAAACTTATTTTATACCATGAGCATACCTTCATTTATTCATTCATTACTCTTCAGGAAGTTCTTTATCCTGGTCAGTGTTGAGGTGGATCCGGAGTCTATCCTGGGAATACTGAGCAAGAGGCTAGAATACACCAAGAATGGGATGCCAGTCCAGTTCAGTGCACCACACACACTCACATATAGGGGGAATTTTAATTAGCCAAGCCACCTACCAGGGAGGAAACTGGAGGAATCCACACATAGACACCACTGCACCACCATGCCACCTGCCATTAACATGTTTTATGTTAACTGACAGAAGACACACCATCCAAATCAAACCCCATCACACCTGCAACATTTTGCATAACTTGGCAACAGAGCTGTGGCTCCTGAGTGATGCAATAGAAAAGTGGTTGTGTATTGTTGGGAGATTAAAAGTTCAAATCCCAATTATGCTACAGCTATCCATGGCCGGCAGCCAAGGGAGCAAAATTGGCTGTGCTCTCAGGGTGGGAGGGGCAGACTCTCACTCCCCTGTCAATCAGAGTGACACTAACCATTCATGGCCTTCTGTGAGCACATGTATGTGGAAAAGGGCAGATAGCCCTCTCCTCTGTTTGTCGTGTGATGTTGTGTGTACAGTATATCAAAAAAGACATGGTTGCTTGGCTTCAAGTGTCTCGGACGAACCCTGCAAGAGAGTTGATAGCTGGCAGGTGTGCTAGGGGACAGCTGGCTGGGGGGTGCGAATTGGCAGGTGACTAAATTTGGGAGAACAATTGGGGGAAAATCCTTATTCCTGATATAACATAATTCCAACATGCACATGCATCTGTACTATTGTGTAAAGTGTCTTAAGTCCTCTATTTGCCTATAGAGTAATCAGTGAAACTCTGGCCACCTACAGTACATGGCATCACTCTTAAGCCTAAGTTCCAATCCGATTGTTACAGTGTGAGAGTAAAACGATGCCTGGTGATCCAATCCAGACGTCCAATCCGGAATTCCAGACTCTTCTCACTGGTGGTTCTGCTATGCTGGATTGAAGTTTATTCACTCTGCAGATTTACCTAGATCCTTCAGGAAAGGATCAATCAATACTATCACTGTAACTATGTCTATCTTGGTGTGTATTTGAATTTAGCCATGTTTCTCTTGAGCGCCATGCATTTGCTGGGTTTAGCCTCTGTATTTGGACTGATTGCTTTGAGACCAATGTTTGTAGTACTCACATGAACCAACTGAATTGGGGTTCATCTGTTTTTCCTACAAATTGCTTCAGTTGAGTCCTTAAACTACTCAGTCCTTGAATTTTATTCCACTTCGTTTGTAGGTTGTTTTTGTATTCTATTTCCAATAAGGTTGGAAACCCGTTGCTTTCTGTGTGTGTGTGTGTGTGTGTGTGTGTGTGTGTGTGTGTGTGTGTGTGTGTGTGTGTGTGTGTCTGATCTAGAGATGCTGAGCATACAGAGATGCTGCTGAATTTGTTAAGAGCATTTAACTCGATAGGCACAGAAATCTCTCTCTCTCTCTCTCACGCACACACACACACACACACACACACACACACACACACACACATGCATGCACAATCTGCTTTATTGGAATGTTTGCAAATGAATGCATACAATATTCACATATCACATTCCCTTTTTTCACTCTTTCATCTCTCACATACACACACACACACACACACACACTAGAGTGGAGAAAGCAGGATCTCTTTCCATCTCTGCATGGTGCAGCCTGCTGGAAAGGTCATTGGCGTATCAGGTTTAATTTTTACTCTTCCTCGCCTGTTAAGATCCATAAAACCATCAATAAATCATTTTTAATGTCTGCATGAGCGCCGAGAGCTGACGCTGATTTAACACCCGGCCCTGTTAGCTCTGCTTCCATCTCTCTCTCTCTCTCTCTCTCCCCCTCCCCTCCCCTCCCCCCTTTATTCTTATTTTTAATTCTTTCTCTCCTTTCCACCATCCTTTCTGTGTTAAGTCTTTTACCTCAAGACACTGCAGGGCTGTGATTTTAGTTCCTGTGCTACATTTTTAGGAACGATTTTCAGTTCCTGCTCCAGAGCAGATTCTTGTTTGCAGACCAGGGTCCATTCTTCTGGAAGTTATTGCACTAAATAATATTGATTGGCCAAATGTACGGATCACAGAATGACCCTTAGAACCCTGGCCTATTTCTGAGCATTTTACTTCCTTTATTAATGGGTTTGCACTACAGCCTCTACGGGAATTCATACTTGCTGTGTCATTTCATCAGAACATCCTTAGCTACACAGATATGTCATCATTTAAAGTACATACGCACAGATATTTGATATTACCATTAAAATCAATGAAAATATACTTTGTTTTTCTTGAAATTAGTGCATGTTTGCATGTGTAACAAAAAGTAATTTTATGGCTAGTAATGATACAAAAGTTAGTAATGACTTGGTTCATGATTGTGGCACAGGAGGTGTGGTCAATCCCCAGCTGTGAATGGGAGAAGTCACGGAGAACGAGTGCGGTAGTGGATGAATGGGTGCAGCTGTGTGTGGTTAATGATGGTGTGTATTTATAGACACATTTGTTTTTCCGTGAGGGGCCTTTTGACTGGCAAGACAAAGCCGACTCAGGTGAGCTGCCAGTGACCTTGCCCATGATTGGAGCAAAACGTTGTGTGGGCTGTTTTTGTTTTCTTTAAAGTGCTTTATTTTGCCAAGAAAAGCACTGACAAGTTCGTTGGAATAAAAATAATTCTATCTAAAGCCTGCCTGCAGTGTCCTCATTCCCATTACTGACTTTTCACAGCGATGTTTGGAAAGGATAAATCCTTCTGCTTCTAACAGTGCACATCTTATTCATGAGTGATAAACAGTTTTGAGAAATCACTGCATGACCAGCAAAGTGTAACACATGCTACTTGTATGTTACGTGTACAAATTATCAATCATGAGAATAACAAAAAACATTGGAAAATGAGCAGAATGTAAGACAATCATGAAAATGAGAAAGTAAACAAAAGAGAAAGACTGGGGAAACAATGATTTAGAGAACCTGCCTTGCACAAGGTATCTGATTATGCAGCTCATAATCATGTAGCAAAGACTAGAACCCAATGTGTAAGAAGCTGTAAACTTCCTGCTATTAAACCCTGAATATAGCCGCGCGTGGGAGCGCAGAGATGTTTGTGCAAGTGTGGAAAAAGTGCCTTGATGAGCCGTTTAATGAAAGCTAGCTGACGGTGCACAGGCTGCTGAATTTGCATTTGTGTTTTCTGTGTAAGAGATTAGATGGTGTACAGCCCGCAGTTTCACTCTTGACCTCAGGATCTTTCGGGATCAATAAAGTTGCTATTAGGGATATGCATTTTGGTCACTTTGACAGCTCAAGTACTGTGGAGGGAGGAAATGGGGCTGATCTGAGAACCAATCCATGTAGACTGGTAAGTTTTCACCCTCAGTAAGTGTAATGTCAGCAAGATATGTCTCAGGCTTGACATTAAAAGCAGAGGTGGGAAGACTGCAAGGGCCCTGAGTTGTTAGGGGGCCCAAGAGGATGAAAAGTATCTAGGAGAATTAAAATTACTTTAAAATTGTTTACTTAGATAAAGTTTTCTTGCTCTCATTAGCTTTTATCTCACAACTCTTGACCAATTGGCCAACAGTTTCCATCCCCAATCTTACTACAATCAGTCAGAAAGGAGCCCCTGTCCTCAAAGCTACTGAAGCCAATTGGACCATACTTACTTTGACAAATTTACTAGATATTGCTGTGACCATCTGGACCAGAGTTCTCACCCACAATGTCTGTTACCAGTTGGACCACAAATCCTGTACATAATGTCACTATAACCGAATGAACCATATTTTCCTAACCCCCTGGTATCACCATAACTAGTCAGACCACCATTCAACAGTTCTCATTCACGATTCCTTAGTTTCTAAATCAATCCTCCACCACTCACTAAGTAACCAGCTGGTTTCCACCCCAATGCCATTTTAACCAATTGGACTAGACTTTTTACCCCTCAATCTCGCTGTGACCAACTGGACCAAAAATCACACCCACAATGTAACCAGTCATAAATTTTAAATAAAGATCACAAGTTTTGTTAAAATACAATGTAATTGTATTTTATTGCTTTGTATTGAAATTTGACTTATATTAAATATTCAGTATTTGATGAAGTTCTTGTTCAGTGTTACAGTTAGCAACATGACTACAGTCTAGACTAATGTAGTTGGATGGGGCCAGACACACACATTTACATGCTAAGTCGGTCCATTAATGTGTTGTCTCCAACAGAGAGTTTAATTAAAAGATGGTTGCCATTGAGATGAGGCACCTTTTCCACAAGCCACAATCCAGTTCAATTAGCAGCAGCAAAGCATTAAACTGTGCTTGTGTGTTTGTGTGCAGTGAGATCTGGGTCTTTGTGGTGCGTGAGTGCTATCAAACAGATCCATAGTCCCTTGGGCAGGGCTATGCGGTGAGGCTTGTCTTACTTTACTTCCCAGAGGTCATTCTCACAATGTCACAGTTCATAGGCAGAAAATAGAAGCTTGCGTCAGGAAGAGTCCGGCATCAGATTCCCACTGCAGAGTGCAGCATACAGGAATTCACTCTGCTTAGCTTTCACTTACATCCTCTTCACATGCAGAAAAATATAGAAAAACTCGATATATTAGGTGTCAGACAAATGATTCTTTTGTGTGGTTTGTACAAAAAGGGAAAATAGACAAAACGGCAAGAAACTGGTGATGAAGGCTGGCTGAGTTTATCTCTTCGAGAGTGTGAGAGATTAAAGTGCACAGAGGGGAGGAGAGAAAGCACCTTCACACTGTCTCCAGCTGTATTTGGCCATGGTGACACCCAGCAGGTCCTATGTCATCAGACATCACTTCTGCTTCAGTGGTTCCCTCCAAAACACCCTGCATGAGAGCCATTCGTGTGTGCTTTTGTGTGTGTGTATGTTTGTGTGTGTGTGTGTGTGTGTGTGTGTGTGTGTGTGTGTGTGTGTGTGTGTGTACTGTGCGGACAGGTACTGAGCTGAAATAGACTAATATTTTGTTAGTATAACACTGATTACAAATTGCAGATTACCTCGCAGCAGCTTTAGAGATGTTAACACTCAAGTCAAGGGCAACAGTGGTGAGAAAAGAATCTTTGAGAGAAATTAACACTTATCATGAGATGGGCCAAAACTGACCTTGAGAGAAACAAAGACTTGCCTTAATAGGAGACAATACACTTTGAGAGCAATCAAAACTTACCTTGAGAAACCAAGACCCAATTGAAAAGAGTCTAGACTCATCTTAATCGGAATCAAGACTCACCTTGAGAACAATTATCATTCGCCTTGAAAGGAACTGAAGCTTACTTTGTGAGGAATCAAGACGCACATTGAGAGGAACCAAAATTAATTTTGAGAAGAACCAGCACTTGCCTTGAGAGGAACTGAAGGTTACTTCGTGAGGAATCAAGACCCACCTTGAGAAGAACCAGCACTTACCTTGAAAGGGACCAGGACTAACTTTAGTAGAGATCAAGACACCTTGAAAGAAATTAAGGCTCACCTTGAGAGGAACCAATACTTGTCTTTAAAGGAATCAAGACTTATTTTGTGTGGAATCAAGACTCACCATGAGTGAGGCAGAGCTAATCTTTCTCAGGTCAGCATTTTGAGTTGGTTTGGAACTGAGGGACCCCTCTCTCTTTTAACATCTTGCACTCTTCTGAATCTAGTTCCTCTTAAGATTTCTCTAATTCTGATTCACAGAGTTTTTTTTGTGCCATTGTTGCCTTTGGCTTGCTCATTAGCGATCTAGATCTAGGTCCAGTGAAACTGCTTTATAACAATGTCAGTTGTTAGAACCACTGCACACATTAAAATTACCTGAAATGAACCAGTGGGTACAGGACCAGTACCAGTCCTTCACCATCTCTGCCATGACCAAGTCATGGCCGTAATATCCAGGTTAGTGTTTCTGATTATAAGGTTAACAGATTCTGTACTACAGTAGCAGGTGCATTGTTGTTGAGCACTGAGGGTTTATACAAAGACCTTGCAAATGTACATCATCCTTCTTACGCCATTGGGTGGTATTGAGCAGGGAAAAGTCCTTTCACATGAAACAAGTCTGACCTTTTTGTCAGACCTCCAGTTCCTGAGATCTGCTAAGCCTTCCTGCTAGTATTCTGCCCTGACAGTCTAAAAGCCAACAGTGACTAAATTCTTTTTGATACTAATGAAAAAAAAAACTTTGATTCTGCCAAAGGGCCCATTTCCTCCAGGGTTCTTACATCCCTGCATGTCATCCACATCTTGACAAACTAATTAGAGGGCAATATCAAAGGCATAGTGACAAAAGTAAGAAACGTTACACAGCCAGCAACATTTTTAATGCTGCAAACGGTTTGCCTTTCTCACTGTTTCACAGAAGGTAATGAAAAGCCCAACCTGATCAGCCAATCCATGTCTTTCATCTCACAATCTTCCCCAGCTTCTGACTTGATTCTTGGTCTCTCGCATGTAGTCAGAAGTTTGTTTGATTCTGAGGTGTGGGATAAAAGCAGACATGTTAACAGCAGAGTAGGATGATGAGATGAAGGCTTTTGATTCCACTCAGTTGCCGAGTTTTCAGAGCCCACGAGTCAGGTTCATTAGGCAGAATCAGACTACGGCAGCTGAAACATTGTCTCTTGAAGACCTTGGCTTTTATAAGTCTTATTGCTACTGCTGCCTGCTTGGACTCCTTCACATCGCAGGGTTACAAAGCTGGAGAACTAGATGAAAAACACTTAATGGCTGAAAATGCACAACCTGGGCAAGCTGCTTTTGCACACAGTTAGCATTTCTAACGTCTTTTATGTTTATATTGTTGAATCATCTTTGATGTACATTTATGAGCTACTATATTAAGGCAAAATTCAACCATACCCCAAACGAGACATGATTGACACACCCAGACAGATGCATACACACAAAATGAGACCCTACAAAGAGCTATAAACGAGTCCTAAATTTATTTTGGAGAAAAGAGTCTTAATTGCAGGGGCCTTCATTATAGAGCTATGCTGAAAATTAGCTGCACAGCATGCAGGTTTATTATGCAAATATATGCAGATTCCAGTCAAAATTAAGTCATTGGAAAGCTGTCTTCCTCTCTTATTCTCTCTCTCTTTCCTTTGCTTTCTTCTTCTGTGTCCTTCTTCTCATCTAGCTCCTCTTTCTTTTTCAGCAGTATCATAGTAATGAATTCATTATGTCTCTGAGTACATTTTAATGAGTCTGTAACTAACATTTTAATGAGCTATACATTACCATAAAGGCAGGATTACGCAAAATTGAATTTGGAAAGTGTGTGTTGGTAATGGTAGCAGGAAGAAGGAGGTTCATTAAGAGTTAATTATGTTGTTCTCTGTGTTGTGCTGCAGCGCGTTTTCTGCAGTCCGGGGTCCGGTTGGAGCCTCAGCGTGGGGTATCCACTGCTAGCAGGGGTCTCGTTAAGCTAACGACAGAGTGGCAGGCAAGAAACAGGATTTGAAAGGACGTGTGTTTGTTTAAGATAGCAATAAACCAAAGCTGTTGATTGGTTTGATGATCACTCATTCACGCTGAGACATACGGTATTTAATGTTTCAGACCACGTATACCGTATTATTGTCACTTGACCTTCCTTGACAGCTCACTCCTCCCCTCCATTACCATCTCATAAACAGACACGTTACACTTTGCCATGGAAATAAACACTGCAGTATATTTCTCTCCATCTTCAAAGTAACTCTGAACTCCATAATGTGATTTGTAACTAGTTAGCTCCTCTCGAATGACTGATTCCAATTACACAGATTGGCACAGCTTTAACCTGACAAGTGGAGGTACTGGAGTTGAATTTTTTTCCTAAAAAAACATTTCACAAAGTGTCCTCATTAACTGCAGTAATATGCCAATGATGACAACTTTATGTTACTTAAAGAATGGCACGTCATACTTTTTTATCTGTTTATAGTTGCATTTAATGTTGTAAAGCATCTGCAAAAACAAGTTAGATCCTGCAAGATAGAAATCGCAAAGTGTAATCTTCTCCATCTGTGGAAATGTGTGCTAGTTTGCTAGCATTTAAGTATCTGGCTAGTTATTTGGGATGGCAGGAGGACATAAGGATGTTACTATAGCTTCTTAAGTGAGGAGGAAAGTGTTCAAATATTTCTGGGTCACTTTTTAGCTTCTTGAAGTCTATAGGAACAGACAGTACAGTATCTTTCTGTCTCTAGGCTGCATAAATAAGGCTTTATATCCCACGTGCATGGGTTCGGGACGTGTTTATTCAGTGTCTCAGTTGCCTGATATGGGCTGTATAGCCAAGATTCTATCTCTCTCACCCCTCTCTCTCTCTCTCTCTCTCTCTCTCTCTCTCCGTGGTGATTATACTCTCTGATGAAGGAGATTTGTCCTCATAGCCTCTTGTAGACAAATGGTTGTGTTTTGCTGCTCAATATGTAATGTACTACATTCTCACATTAAGTTTTCACCCCTTGAGCACTCATTGTGCACAAAACACACACACTCGCATTCACATTTACACTCAAACTCTCAGCCAGCGGCTGTACAAAAATCTGCAGTTCCTCCAAGATCGACATATTTGCCATCTTCCATCGTAAAGCAAAAAAAAAAAAACCCTGGAAATTGGAGCTTGGTAATACTGAAGCAGCATCACTTTTGGGAACTGAAATGAAATGCGGTTACAGCTCTGAGTTTGTGATGGAAAATAAATCTCTCTCTCTCTCTCTCTCGCTTTCTTTCTTTCTGCCACACATGCACAGGCAGAGTGGATTGGTGTGGTAGGATCAGTAGGAGTTGTCTAGCTGCAGGCGTGTATAGTAAAACTCATGACCTCCTGCTTCTTGTGTACATCGTGGCTGCATAGAAGGTGAAAAAATGTTTCCACAGAAATTCTCTCCTTTGTGGATTTTATTGTAATGGACGTTTTTGGACTTTTTTTTTTTTTTAACATATATTGTAGCGTGTTTGATTACTGCAGACAGTAAAATTACAATAACACTTCCCTGCACTGAGAAAAGAAATAAACCCATGTTTAGCACAAATTCATAATTCACTATAATGGAAATCAATAAATGTTTATGCTAAGGTAATTATAAATTAATGTCCTCAGAGGCGTAATATTTTAACACAGACATACATAGAACTGCAGTTGTTAGAGTAGTTATGTGTGACTGTGATGGTGCATGGAGACTACAAAACCTTCAGAAAAAAATGTAAATAACCAGAACTACTTTTTTTTTTAATGTATTACCGTAGTGTTGAAAAGTTGGGGGGGAAAAAAACTCCAGGCGAGATTTTGCTCATGTCTGTCTCTTCCACATGCCTTTATTCAAGTATAGTGATTGAAGTTTTGAATTGGCATCATGAAGTGGCGTTTTTAAACATCTTTACTGGCTGGGTTTAACAACTCAGCATAGGGAAATGTTAAAATTCTTGTCTGTAGCAAACACAGATATGAGTAGTTATGCTTAGTGAGTAGTTAATACCGAAGTTCGTCAGGATTCAGACCTGACATGTAACTACAGACGTAATCGCTACTCAGAGTTTGCCTAAAACAGCGGCGTCTCGGTTGCGCTCAATTCTGAAGTATTAAATGCATAAATATGACAATAATCATTAATTAATAGTATCATCCCTTTAATTTTTTTTCAACACAGTTGAAATCTGAGGCGACGCTTTACTTATATATAGCGAGAATTGAAATCTTTCATTTTTATGCATAAAATTATGAGTTAGCATAAAGTGAGCGTATGTATAAGTGTCGGGTCAGCTTATCCTTTAAACTGTGGCTGCGTTGATTTAACCAACACTGACATTATTGTAGTACTTTATCAACTCACGATACGAACACACGATACGAACACACGATACGAACACACGTTTACACTCTATTTAGTATCTTATGTCTACATGAACTTATAGTGCATAGAGATAAGATATTGAAAAAGAAAGAGATGCTTCTTGGTTTAGAAAACTAATCAGAAGCAGTTGCAGTCCGTCACAGCAGCAAAGTGTTGAGATGAAAGGTTAGCAGTCTGTGTTTGCAAAAAAAAAAAAAACTAAGCACGACTAAGCACAAAATAACATATGTCGCTTTTTTCCCCCTGGCACATGTCCCTCATATCAGTCTTCCATCTAATGCGTCTCCACACATGTCTCGACTTGCTTCTGCGGGTCTGAGTGCAGATTTTGAATCTATGCCAAAAAAGGGGCAAAGCCTTTAATTTATCCTGCTCTGAAAAAAAAAAAAAACAGCCTAAAAAGCAAATAAATAAATAAATAAATGAATAAATAAATAACAGCTCTGCAGGAGAAAAGGGTAAAGAGAGAGAGGAGTAAGTGAAGCCTAGCCTTTTCGCCCCGAGCCTCGCAGACGGATCCAAGTCTCGGCGGTATGAGTGTGGAGCGAAAGTGAAAAAATATAAATATTCATCAGATACGAGGCAGAGAGAGACTTCCAGACAGAGAGAGCGAGAGATGAGGAGTGCTGGAGAGGAAAAGTTTGAAGGGTAGCGAATGGTTTTTTTTTTTTTTGTTGTTTTTTTTTGGAGTAAAAATGTTGCACTTGTGTCTACCTTTATTTCACCACCATTTCTTAACACTATATACTCACAAGGATGTACAGTATATATTCAAAATGGCTGCTTTGTAGATTGGAAAAAAAAAATCTTTGCCTAGAGAGATGTTCCAAACAGAGAGCTTTTAAAGGCTGGGTTCCAGTTTGGAGCACGAAGCTCTAGCCTCTAGAGTCAGCACCACAGAAGAGTCCAGGAGCCAGGATTGTTATTTTTTATGCTAAACTGACACTTGACACTTAGATTTCCATTTTTTTTTTTATCCCTCCATCTGCCAAAATCTGTGCAGCCATCCTCTAGTAAGTGTGTCTCATATAAATGTGTGATCTTTGCTGGAGTTTGGAGAGCCTCGTCCCTTAGTGCTGGTGTATTCTCCATACAGATAAATAAGGGTGCAGAAGGAAGCATCTGTGTGTGTGTGTGTGTGTGTGTGTGTGTGTGTGTGTGTGTGTGTGTGTGTGTGTGTGTAAAAGTTCCACATTGGGGTATATTATTCCTAGTGTGTCATCCCTGTGTCCAGCTTCTGTGATTTGCAGCTTCAATACTGTCAGAGCTGCTGTTATAGAAGATTAATCAACACCTTCTGACCAATCAGAATCCAGAATTCAACAATGACTTGTGCCTGGGAGATATAACACTTTATTTTCGGTTGATTAGAGAGCACAGTGTACTGATTTAGCCACCCATCCACTAAGGCAAACTGTGTGTGTGTGTGTGTGTGTGTGTGTGTGTGTGTGTGTGTGTGTGTGTATGAGTGACAGGAACCTCAAGGGCATCCTCTCCCTCTGTTTATACTGCTGTCTCTGTAGGGAGTCCCATTAAGTCCAATTAGTTTTAACTTGGGCTTGCCCCGCCAACTTCACATGGCATCACACTTCATGCACGAAGACAAACGTCTGAAATCACAAAGGTGATTCACAGAGACGAGCGGCATGCCGAACTCGTCACTAATGTTATTTGCAGGCCTTCCCTCCTGTCACAGAAATGCATTTATGACTCTAAGTAATTTATTTATTCTTATGGAAGTCTTTCTTTCTCTTCTTCTCTGTCTCAGTGCTGAGGGATGATTTCAGACAGAACCCCACAGACGTCGTGGTTGCGGCGGGAGAGCCGGCCATTTTGGAGTGCGTTCCACCTCGCGGTCACCCGGAGCCCACCACTTACTGGAAAAAGGACAAAGTTCGGATCGATGAGAAAGATGACAGGATTAAGGTACGTACTAAATTCTGCATGGATACAATGGTGAATTGTTGCTGATGGGTTTTTTTTTTTTTTGGTTTGTTTGTTTGTTTGTTTGTTTGTTTGTTTGTTTAACACGTTCATCGTTTAATCTCAAGCCTGTTTTTGAGATGCATCTTGTGTGCATTAGTGCTTGTGTTAATTCGTGCTTAAGAGTATGCAGTTCATCTCTGCAGTACATGTGCACTATAGCTGACTCTGGACTCTATTTTCATGCTGCTGTTCATGTTGCTAATTTGACTGGGCATACGCCAGTTTTTTTCCCTCATCTCTTCTCTCCCAGTTGCTATTTTTGTCGTCCGGGACTGACGTAGGTCGACCAATGCAACAGTGGGCCTGACATTCAAACCGAAAGTGTGCTTACATTACGTCCAACGCTGACTTAAAAGTCGTATTTCAAGTCAGACACTCGAATGTTTAGGCTGTTGATTATTATCGTCACTCGAATGCTAACTAAAATACAGCTCAGAATTATTTTGAGGTGTTAACATCTTTATATAAATCTTACAATTAATAGACTGTAACAAAGCTTATCGTACCACAGCACTGTTGTATTCTGAATTCTGTTTGGTCAAGAGGTGTTGATTAATTTTCTAAATTTTCTATTATAGCAGCTCTGTCAATAGTGCAAATCACAGGTTTTTTATTATTATTATTATTATTATTATTATTATTATTATTATTGCTCTCCATCTAATAGGCTATAATTTCTATAGTAACAGGTCATTCACATGGACTCGTACAGTGGACGCTCCACATAATTGCCAGGAATCTAATCATATGTCGTTATGAAACTACCACAGTCACTGATACATGCTGTTTTTAAAGGGAGAGAAGCAGATTTGATTGGATACCAGGTCATTCTGTCCCCACCCCTTTTTATGAGTCCGCTCTTGGCCAGGTTATGACCTGCACCAATGCTCACGGAAATTCGGAAAACGTATCAGTTACGTCTACAAGCACTAGTGCAGATGTGTTATATCTGCATTTGCCTTTAACGATCATCGTGTTTGTTCCTGCAGATTCGAGGAGGCAAGCTGATGATCACAAACGCACGAAAGAGTGACGCAGGCATGTACGTGTGTGTGGGAACCAACATGGTGGGAGAAAGAGACAGTGAGACAGCTCAGGTCACTGTTTTCGGTAAGCATTGTTTAGAAATAGTTAATAGTTAATTAATAATCAGATTTTAATCCATTACTGTTATTGCATGGTGTATTTAGACGTGGAAAAGTGGTTCCCATTCCTGTCCTCTTTACCAATGTGTGTGTGTGTGTGTGTGTGTGTGTGTGTGTGTGTGTGTGTGTGTGTAGAACGGCCCACGTTCCAGCGGAGACCGATAAACCAGGTGGTTCTGGAGGAGGAAGCGGTAGAGTTTCGTTGTCAGGTGCACGGAGACCCTCAGCCCTCTGTCCGCTGGAGGAAAGACGACGTGGACGTTCCACGTGGAAGGTGACGCGATAAAACACACTGTCCACACCTCTGTCCTTTTCAGTAGTTCTGGCTATTTATAGCGATGGAACACTACCACTTTGTCTTTTTTGATACTGGTACTGATACTGAAATCGATGTCGATACCCATCCGATATTTTTTTTATTTTAGTATTTTAGGTTTTAAATACTTTTTTTACCTTAAACATCCAGATTTACATTTTACACCCTCATTGCTACCTTCCTTCCTAATAGTTTGACTAATAACTGAGGCTACTGAATTCTGAAATAAGTGAATAACCATTCCAAATACATAATGGCTTCCTGTTCACTATATATGCTCACTACTCACTATATATGCTCACTACTCACTATACATGCTCAATGCTCACTATATATGCTCACTACTCACTATACATGCTCACTACTCACTATATATGCTCAATACTCACTATACATACTCACTACTCACTATACTTGCTCACTACTCACTATATATGCTCACTACTCACTATATATACTCACTATGCACTATATATACTCACTACTCACTATATATACTCACTACGCACTATATATGCTCACTACTCACTATATAAACTCACTACTCACTATATATACTCACTACTCACTATATATACTCACTACGCACGATATATGCTCACTACTCACTATATAAACTCACTACTCACTATATATACTCACGGCTCACTATATATGCTCACTACTCACTATATATGCTCACGACTCACTATATATACTCACTATACATACTCACTACTCACTATATATGCTCACTACTCACTATATATACTCACTACGCACTATATATGCTCACTACTCACTATATAAACTCACTACTCACTATATATACTCACTACTCTATATATATATACTCATGGCTCACTATATAAGCTCACTACTCACTATATATACTCACTACTCACTATATATACTCACTACTCACTATATATGCTCACTACGCACTATATATGCTCATTACTCACTATACATGCTCACTACTCACTATACATACTCACTACTCACTATACGTGCTCACTACTCACTATATATACTCACTACTCACTATATATGCTCACTACTCACTATACATTCTCACTACTCACTATACGTGCTCACTACTCACTATATATGCTCACTACGCACTTTATATGCTCACTACGCACTATATATACTCACTACTCACTATATATGCTCACTACTCACTATACATGCTCACTACTCACTATACGTGCTCACTACTCACTATATATGCTCACTACTCACTATACATGCTCACTACTCACTATATATGCTCACTACTCACTATATATACTCACTACGCACTATATATGCTCACTATACATGCTCACTACTCACTATATATGCTCACTACTACTACACACCT
>CM074987.1:21860467-21877189 GCA_037576825.1 Pangasius krempfi
TATACTCACTACGCACTATATATGCTCACTATACATGCTCACTACTCACTATATATGCTCACTACTACTACACACCTCAGAGTATAAACAGTTGTGGGGGCGGGGGATTTGGGGGAGATGATGAAAAAATAAATATGTAATTTCACTTAGGACACACACTTTGTTCGGGTGTTACATTAACTATTAAAAAAAGAATTTATTTATATCTCTTTTCCTATATTCCTACACGTTGTTTAGCGAAACAGTTTTAAGAAATGTGTGCTGATAGACTAACTTCACACCACTAAGATTAGAACATGAGATCTTCAACCATCAAATTAGAAACGTTTCACTTAAATTTCACAAATACATCCTTCTAGGTTATGATAATCATATCTGTACCTTCAGCAAATTGTGTTTAAATTGTGTTTATTTACCTTTTATTTTCTATTATTATGTGAAATAATTCTTGCTATCAGCTCTGACACACACAGTAATTATTTCTGAATGAATGCTACATTTTTTAAGTCTGACATTAATGAAGGCATCACACTTTCTTGTTTCTCTAAAGCACATGTAGAAGTTAATTAGGTTTTGGGAAAACAATGAAAATCAAATTATTCAATTAATCATTATTGTGCTGTTCTTAATTAGTGCGAGACTCAGTGGAGACAGCACAAGTTTTTTTCTTCACTGTTTTTTTTTTCTTGAAGCTGGAGATTTAATTCCCGCATTCTGTATCTCTCTCTTTCACTTTTTTTTTCATGTCTCTCGCTCTCTCTGCGCTTATCTAAATGTCTAACTTCAAAAAGACACACTGTTTGACAGACAGCCAGGGAAAGTGGTCGACCTTCAGGTTATGCAATTATAAACGGAAAGAAGAAGAAAGGATGCATTTCTGTCAAAAATCATTCTAATAATTCACATGTATAATGCACATAGCTCATTAACGTGTAACACGTCATCACGTTAGTCATAAAGAAACCAAACATTACAATGCAACGCGCACGTGAATGAGAGTGAACGGGTGAAGTTTCTGCGCTGCAGTGTGATGGTGGTGCGGAGAAAGGCGTCCTTGCATACACAGTGCGTCGAACACTGCACAGTAAAAGATGATGAAGAGTTCAGTTTCTGAAATGAGCTACAGATGATCACTTCATGCGGGTGAATAATAATATTTGAATTTCTTTATAAATTAATGAATTATTATAGCCGAATAACTGAGAAATTAAATTTCTGGGGTTAAAAAAAGGGAAAACATTATTATTATTATTATTATTATTATTATTATTATTAATACATTTATTTATATATTATTTTTTATGCATAAAACAACATATTGTCTAATAACTGTCTTTTTAAAAAATGTTATATAATATAGGAAAAGAACAATATAAAACATCATTAATTTATTAAATTAAACAGCTAAAACTATTACAATAAATAAATAAAACTGTAAAAAGGTAATAAGACACTGGTTAATAAGACATTCTGGTTATTTGATTAAATAATGTATGTTTACACTAAAAGGTACACATTTTAATGAATATTTAATTTTATATAATTGTAGTACAATAATATAAAATAATAAGCCATAAAATGTGGCTGGTTTTAAATACAGAGTAGACTAAGAAGCAATTGTAAAAATAGATAGTGTGTATGTAAACACACACACCCACACACACACACACACACACACACACACACACACACACACACACTAGTACAAGCACGGGATGGAGATATTAATGGAAGGAGTGTGAGGTTGGTTAGGTTTTCACTGAGCAGTGAATGAAATCAGGGACTCAGCACAACACTGCCAACCATCATCATCTCTCTCTCACACACACACACACACACACACACACACACAGAAGTTGGTCAGGTTAGGTCAGGTGGCTGAATGCTGATGAAGCGGAGGGTCAGAGGTAACAATCAGCCCCAGATGAGTGCACTGGGTGGGAGGTAAAGGGCACAAACACACACACACACACACGCACACACACGCACACACACATATATACACGTGCACACACACACTCACAGAGCCCCTGGGCAGTGTGAGATAAGACCCATAAAGCTTCTGGAGTCTTTCTCTCTGGGATTCTGAGCTTGTCTTTTTCTCTCGGCTTAAAAATTATTCTTTTCTTTCTTCCTCTTCCTTTTTGTCGCTTTAGTCAGACATTATAAACATTATTCTCTTCTTTTTTTATCAGCTCCCTGTTGGTTTTAGCGGTCCATAAAGCTCAGTTTAGACGCCTCAGGCTCCAGTGTGTGCTGCTCAGATATTAGTGCTCCCTCGGTCACGTCGTCAGCTTTAACCGCTGCGAGCGAATTTCACTGGCCAGAGCGTGTGGAAGAGATTTTAAATAATAATAATATTGAGAATAGTATGTAATATGATGGCATAATATCAATATCGTTTGAAAGATTCAGCACAAAATGTTAGCATCTAATCAGCATCTTCCAAGCAGAGGGCCAGGCTGGATACCATTCAATTTATTCGTAAATCATTTACGCAAGAAATGTTGTTTATGCAAATCAAATTAGTTCAGAAAAATGAACGTATCCCATGCTTCGCTGCTGAGTGTGTGTGTAAATTTACATAAGGACACTCACTAATGTGACCCTCGACTCGATCGAGTTCAAATCCCATAACTGTAGACGAACTGCTAAGATTTTATATACGGATTACACTGTCAAGTTTAATCGCTTAGTTAATTTTCAATTCCACACCTGAATTTTAAAAAAAATTATGTGAAATTCATTCATTTTACATTAATGACTGAAAGAAAGCAAAACAAATCTAGATGCATAAGACACATAAGATTAGCCATTAAATTAGGAAAAAAGTAATGGTGCCTTATAAAAAAAGGAGGAGGAGTTGGTGTGTCTCTATAGTAGCTGATGCGCTGCAGTGGCTGAGCTGCATTAGTGGAAGATTTAGCACATGCCACACTTAGGAGCCGCTCTTTCACAATTTGGTCGCCATTCTGTTTTTTTGTTTGTTTGTTTGTTTTTTTTTTTAAGTTCCCTGGAGTATTTTGGGCATGGCTCACTGGTGTTACGAAGGTTTCACCGATTTTTTTTTTCCCCGAACCCATCTGCGTACATGGGTTTGAAGAAAAGCAGTGAAACTTTTGTACATCTGAAGTGAATTTTTAGTTCAGTTTATCTTACATAAACTTTAACATACAATTTTACTAAAAGATTGATAAACGAGAGATCCAGAGTTTGCAAACATTTTAAAATATGGACTATACCTGTGATATACTGTATCACAATATCGATATTCTATTCTCCAATTGTTCAGCCAACACAGTGTGATGTGTTTTTCTACTCACTGCCTTGTTATTCCAACTACGAGGTAGATTTTGTGTGCTTTTCTTCTGAAAACCTGTCCGAAGAGATTTATATTTTATATTAAGTAATTGCACAATACTTTGGATCATCGTGTACTTTGTATCACACACTAACATGTTAAATAGCTACGGCTCAGAGCACTGTGCTGATTAATTACTGCTCCGTTGTCATTAACTCCTGAACTTTCAGGACATTTCTAACTATATTTGAAAGTTGAAGCAACAATTCATAACAATGGAAAGTTCTCTATATGAGGTATATGCATGAGGGTATTATATGTGAGTGTGTGAGAGAAAGGGTCACGCATATGCGTACCAGCTCCTCTGGGTTTTCCCGTGTCATTACGCTGTCATCAGTCCTCTCCGTATTTCTGATTTCGCCCCGAGCACTGACAGTCAGGACACTCGATCCTTCTCTGTTTATTTTATCTGTTAGAGAACTTTGCACAAATGTGCTGCACTGCTCTTCACCTATACCAACAGCATGAAATCCATGACAATCAAACCTCATATAGCTGCTCTTTTTTTCATGAAAGAGAGCTTTAAATGTTTTGGACGCTGTTCAAAGTTACTGTCAAACGAGGAAACAGACTTGGTGAAGGAATGTAGGCACATAAAAGACTCCGGTGAAAATGTGGAATGAGATTGTGGCAGTTTGCCAGCGTTGGAGGGGTGGGGGTGGGGGGGGGTAAAAAAAATATATAGCGCTGAGCAAAAAGTAAAGCGCATATTCTCATAATTAATAAAAATGAATGACAATAAACTTTGTATAAAATAAACGTATTTCCAAAAAATCCCTAAAAAGAGAAGGAAATCATTGGAAAGACACCACAAGGAAGCTTTCACTTTTGTTGATTTAAAATATATATATATATATTTTATTTTATTTTTTTGGACATAAGAAGTGCTGTAACAGCAACAGTAACAATGTTAATAGAAGTCCTAGCTAGGAGCAGCTAACTAGCCTAGCTTGCTGTCTAGATTCGCTTTATTGCTCTCAGTAACGCAGATGAAATGCAGATTGGTGTAACTCTGGTGATGAGGAGGTTGTGTGTCTTCTCTGGACCTTCGGAGGCAGAAAATCAAGAGTCATGTACTGGTGGACATCCCAAACATATTCACACTGTTTATAAAATAGTTTCCATTCAACTAGTCATAATTCTGCATATATTCGCTTTTTTTTTTCCTTGCTTGTCCCTCAACTTGCAACCTGATTGGTCCACATAAACTAAATTAAAAGCTGTGTGACTGTTGATATGGTGAAGCTTTCTGTAAGAAGAGGTTTATTTAACAGTTTAACACTTAGGGAAGGAGTCTCCAGTGTCAGCGTTTCTTAACAGTCAGAGATAAAGATGTGATTTTAAGTTACAGAAGAGTTTACGCTTTTTGTGGTTTCACGGTAACATGACAAGCTTTTTTTTTTTTTTATCTTAATAACTTCAAGAGAGAGAGAAAAAGAGAGGCTGGTGAGGGAACGAACGTTTACAGCTGCTACGTGAAAACTTTAAAAAAAATTTTTTTACAGATGGTCCACGGATAAAAAGGACGACGTGTTATTCTTTAATAAATAAGAAACGTGAAGTCAGATTGCTGTAGTATAAGAGGAATAAAACACTTTGGGACCTGCTGTTATGGTGAGAATGTTAAGAAAATAAAAAGAATTAGTGTTTAACAACTACGTCCATGTTATTTAATTTAAAATGGAGAGACGCGGATGAAAGCCGTAGTTAGTAAAACACTGTTGTCTTCTCCGTCGGTACCGCGTTTTCCTCTCGGTAAGAGCACGTCGTTCTTATTCAAAGCCTAATTAGACTTTTAACACTTCAGCCCCGGCAGTCTCCTAAGTCTCTTTAAATTTGCTAACGCTGCCTCGAGTGAGTCCTGTAAAAACAGTTTGAGCTGACGGAGGCAAATTACAGCGAAGTGATTTATGAGGAGGGAACGGCTGATCGCCTCGCAGTGGTTGTTTCATCGTAGTTCTGGCATATGTTGTTGTTTGTGTTTATAAAGTGTGATATAAAGCAGCGGGAGGTTTTACTTTATTTCTAAAGCAGGCTGCATTGTAAACTTTTGTTTTCCTTTTTTTTTTTTTTTTTTTTTTTAACCTGGACTTTACTTGACCAGCGCTCTACACTGAGTATTGAACACCGAGCATTCGCTCCGCATTTTACTGGCTGTTACACAGGATTTTGAATGACAGACTGCAGGCAGTTTGTTGTCTAGCTGTCAGACTAGCTTCACACACACACACACACACACACACACGCATACACACACATGCATACACACACAAGATGCCAATTATTTTCTCCTGCAATGTAGGAGGGCAACATACAAGACCTGTCAACTTTTCAAGCACACTTTCGTCCCACACACACACACACACACACACACACACACACACACACACACACAAACCAGGGTTCAGGTCACTGTGTTGTCACTATTATGAAGCTGGACTTCACCTGCTCCATCTCTCGTAGTTGCTTTCTTTTCTCTCTGTTTTAGTTTTCCTGGAATTTTAAAACATAAATGTATTTACTTGGGTGCAAAAGGCAAGCTCGTATCTTGTTTCTGCAGGGATATTAAGACTATCTTGGGTACCACATCATTGCACGCACACACACACACACACACACACACACCACAGAGCAGATGCCTCATAAATATTGAAAGCATCAGGTTTTAGCTGAAAGCCTTCTCCTCGTCTCTGTAGTGTGTCACTGCTGAATAATTGATCCTCCATCTTATGTTGTGAGTTAAAAAAAGAAAGAAAAGAAAAGAAAAGAAAAAAAACCCACAGTGCTGTTTGAACACTTTTTTCTGTTCTTGATGATGTTGAATGTGTTAACCCTTTTGTGATTCCCAACGACAGCATGGATGTTTTGTCTTGTCTTGTCAAAACCCTCAATGTTCACAACAATCAGATGTAGTTGGACATAAAAATCCTGCATAATTATTGCATAAAAGAACTTTTTTTTTGCTTTACTTTCTCAAAACAGTGAGATGTACAGCGTATAGATTTAAACAACTAATCTGTCTGTGAGGATTCATCTGAAGTAAACACTACTATACACTCTCTTAAAGGAGAGAAGTGATGTTTTGTTTACTGTTGATGGTGTGAGCGGCCTTACTGACATGACGTGTTGACTCGGGGTTGAGGACAGCTTCCTGGCTTGAGTAACTCTGAGTAGGAGGGTTTTTTGTTGTTGTTGTTGTTTCTCATAGTCAAATTCTTAGTTACAATCTTAAATTAAATGCAGGACTTCTGTAAAGCTGCTTTGTGGCCTTTTAGACATCCACCTTTTCTGGACAAATAGTACTTGACTATCTGAGCATGAACATTTTAAAAGCAAAACTACAGACGTTTGTTTATTGCATGAAGCCACAACTATGATATAACCAACATTCATAAAGTTTCCCACAACCCAAATCATATGAAAAGTTACAAAGGATACGGTTAGGGTTAGGGGCGGGGTTAGGATTCGTACCATTTCTTACAATTTCATTGTAATCTGGATGTCATCTGGATGCGAGTTCATTCTTTAAGCCTAGAATGCTCCTATATTCATTCATTCATCTACAGTAAGGGTTTTATCCTGCTCAGTGTTGCAGCAGATCCGAAGCCTATCCCGGGACCATTGGGTGCAAGACGGGAATACACCCGGAGTGGGACTCTAGTCCATTTCAAGAATGTAAAAAATACAGTTCTATACATTGTTTGCTAGCTTAACAGGGCAGTGGTTGCTCAGTAGTTAAGACATCGGACTACTGATCAGAAGGTTATGAGTTCAAACCCCAGCACTGCCACTGCTGGGCCCTTGAGCAAGGCCCTTAACCCTCAGTTGTATAAATGAGATAAATGTAAGTCGTTCTGGATAAGGGCATCTGCCAAATGCCTTAAATATAACACCAGATAAGAGGGTTGTTCATACAGTGGAATTTGAATTGGACCAATCAAGTTCTGCCTTTGTACTTCCTGGTCAACAAAAAAGTACATATGCTGAACCAGGAAGTGCAAGGGTGGAGCCTGCTATGCTGAACATCACGGATTGGTTAAATTTGGTTAAAACCTCCATAGAATAAACAACCCACTTATATCTTTTATCCCAGTCGCATGGCATGACGGGAAAATTGGAACATTTCTCTGCTTGAATTCGACTAATCAGTAATGTTCAGTATGTCAAGCTCCATGGGGCACTTCCTGGTTCAGCATATGTACATTTTGGTTGAGGGGGTGGAGCAAGGAAGTAAAGTTGAATGACTCAGGAATAGAGCTGCATCATGGTTCCTGAAAAGGTTCCTGTTGTGAAATTGCCAAACTACTGATTAAAATAATAATAATAGTAATAATAATAATAATAATAAAAGAAACATGGACATGGTTTAAAGGTTGGTTTGCCCTCTGTGTGTGTTGCAGGTATGATATCAGGTTTGATAAGGAGGAGTACATGTTGCGGATAAAGAAGGCATCAGCGGCTGATGAAGGAACCTTCACCTGCGTAGCAGAGAACCGTGTGGGTAAAATGGAGGCCTCGGGGACTCTCACAGTGAGAGGTGAGTCAGCTTTTAAAGGGTCTGCAGAAAAATATACAGTAATAAACAAGATACTTTGATATCCTTAATCCAAATTCAAGAGAAATGAGCAAAAGGGGACTAGGAGCAAAAGGGGACTAGGAGAAAAAGGGGACTAGGGAAAGTCGTATGAAACAAGACACAAAGTTTAAGGTCAATGTTCAACCTTCATTTATTCACATCTGTACACATTTTTGCACAACAAGAATTCACAGCGAGAAGTAAGACAAAGAGCGAAAATAGGGAGAGCAGCCAATCACCAGAGGGGAAGAGTAAACAAGAACAGGAAGCTATGACTATATAAGGAAAGTGGGCCAACTCTAGCAGTGTTAGCAGCAAAAACATAGATTTGATAGATATTTCAATATTTTAGCATTTGGCAAAAGGAAACATGAACAGCCTGTTTACATGATTGCAAATATATACAAAATACATAAGTAAATGAATACATATAAGATAAGGAAAGCAACCAGTCACAAGAACAGGAAGTAATGACCATACAAGGAAATTGTAGCAGATTTGGCTGGATAAAAAGTGCAGCTTGGTGGTGATGGATAGACCTGATATTTCATGTAAATATTGTAGCATTTGACAAAAACAAAAAGATAAATAATTAAATGTACCGTGTCTAAAGATAACATTTAGGGGGGAAAATAATGAATCTGTTTATATGTATGATGAGTATGAAAAAAAGTACTGAGACAAACTTTTTAACTATTTGTTTTAGCTTTTTGAAAAATAATTTTTTAAGTAAGAAATTTCAAGATATTCTGTTTGCTAAATTTTTTTAAATGTATGACACTTTTTTAATATTTAAATGATTGTTAGCAGTATTTACTGATAGATCGTAAGGTCTATTTTTGGGTCAAAATATTATACTCAGAAATTAGGTTAAATATTGATATAAAATTGGTTTGCGAAATATGAGGAGGTGTAGACCAAACTGTAAAGTGAAACGATTTGCCCTTACCTTCACTAAAACACATGAAATGGTTGGAACACCCCCTCAGTGGGATCACCAAGCACTTACGTCTCTTTGACACATCCATAAATGAACCCCTTGAAAGTGATAGCAGGAACTGTGTGAGGAACTCAGACTGTCTGTGATTTTTTTTTATTATTATTCATACCGCTGGAACAGAGAGGCCAGCTCACTTTTCCCCTGTCGTCCAACTACACCGGCACAAACACACAGACACAATGTCTCAATGACTCCACCGTGGCCAGAACCAGCAAAGCCATTTCACAGTTTACTGGTGCAGACCAACCCCATGATGCACAGCCGGGCTGGGCGAGGTTAATAAAAACATTTTGCCGTAATCGTTTCCCTTTACCTCCCTCTCTCTCCTGCTTTCTCGTCCCATTAAATCAAATTGCCTAGGTGCTCCATGGAGAGCTTTAAAGCTGCACAGGGGGTCTGGAAGACTCCGGAATAGGAGGGTGTGTGGGGTCGCCTTCAATTTTCAGGCTTTTTAATCGAGGATTTAGATGCAGTTTGATGTGCTCAGTGGAGCTAAACTCTTGGAGGAGAAAGAGAAGGGGGTGTATTCGGCAAATCGAGAGCCTGAACTCCAGCTCTCTCAGCTTTACTTCTGATTTAAACATGAACCTGGGTCTCTCCGTCAGCCTCTCGTCGTCGTCGTCCTCCTCCTCCTCCTCCTCGTCTCAGTTCCTCGCTGTCTCTCTGTCAGTGATGTACATGTTTTGCCATTTCCTTTCTGAAAGCTGGGTGTGTGTATGTTATTAATGCCAGTCGCGTTGCTCCGATAGCACGGCTGTGAAGAGTGTCAGACTTTCACCTCACGCTATAATGAGATGATGTGAGGAGAATGTCTGGCAGTGAGATGAAGAACATTTTTTGACTTTCTCACCTCCACAAGAACCCTAAAATCATCTGCAGTGCCTGATCCCACCACCAGAAGGCGCTAGAGTCAGGGCTGATTTCATTGATTTCTTCATGAAACTAAAAGAACTCATGTAGACAGACTTTTGGGGAAAAAAGTCTCGTCCACATTCCTTGCTATCGAGACCCGCTGCAGTTGTGTTTTCCAGCACTACATGTTCATTGTTCATTCTAACTTAGATATTTTATTTATGTTTTCTCCTTCCATTCTCTTCCTTATTTTGTTCCTTGTTGTTTTGTCTGTCTTTATTGGTGTTATCGTTTTCGTCACTCCACCATTGTCGTGTCTCCAGCTCGCCCTGTGGGTAAGTACCCATCGTATGAGTATTCCATTGCATGAATGTCCTCTATTTTCTTCCTCTTCCTTACAAAGTAACCCCAAAGCTAACACTTCAGGTTTCTCCTTAACGTACTAACCTGCTTATGAACTACTAACCAGTTTCTTTTCTCTTATTCCACCGCACTGTTGAATTCTGGATTCGGATTGGTCAGAAGGTGTTGAATAATTTCCCGTAACAGCAGCTCTGACAGTAGTGCAGCTGCAAATCACAGGTTTATATTAATGCGTTCGTTCTAATAAAGTATAATAATATAGCAACATCTCATAAGCACAGACTTATACGGCGGCCGCTTCTCTAATAATAAACAGATTAAAAACGTGTGTATTCATTGATATGGTGAAGTTTTCCGTAAGGAGACTTTTACTTAACATTTACTGAAGGAGTCTCCAGTGTCAGAGGTAGAGCTGTAACTTTCATTTTTCTGACATCTTCAGGACAGGGAAGTTTACACTTTCTGCAGATTCTCAGTAACATGACAAGCTGTGTTTTGTTTTTTGTTTTTTTGGGGGGGGGGTTGTCTTATTAACTTCGAGAGGAAGAAAAACAGTCGCAAAAAAAGAGTCGCTGGTGAGGGACCAACTGGTTATAGCTGCTATAACGTAAGTGAGAACAGGAACTAACTTGTTTCACGGATGTTTCACCACATGGAAAGTAACTATAAATGGATGAAAAGTAAGACAAGTTTATTAGTAACTTAAAAATGTACTTGTTTGCGAATTGCTGTGGTATAAGAGGATTAAAGCACTTCAGGACGTCCTGTTATAGGAAAACAATCAACGCCACCCTGTTGTTGATTACTGTCATATAACAGCTACGCCCCGAGTGTTTTCCTCCCTTAGAAAATGTCAACAAGCACAATCAGTAATTCTGTCATGGCAGAAATGTATCATAAATGAACAGAAATAATTTCATTTTCTTAGCTTGTTAGTGTGTTGTTTACAGACGTTATTTTCATTTTTGTGAATTTCATTAACATTTGATTGAAACTAACATTATCATAAATGTATTATTATATGCATTTTTTCATTTTGATAGCTGTAGATGAAAATAAAATAAAATATGAGTCATTTTGAAATAAACTGGTTACACAAACAGCAGATCAAGTTATCCAAGCAGGTCTTCCATGTTGGAACTTGAACAGTGGTGTCAAAATAAAGTGCCAAAATAATGAGCCACATTTGTCCATTTTGTGGAAAAACGAGTCTTAACTAAAACTTTGCGTTGTATTGGTTTCTGTTTTGGGCAGTTCTTGCTTAATAAAACGCAATGGAAAAACATTCTTCGGTTTTTGGTTTAGTGATAAGATTGGATGTTGCAGACTGTTGGTAAGATCTCTTAATCTCAGGTATAGCATGATTTATTTGTTCTTTCCTGCCGTGTATCTCTGTATGCTTAAAACAGTCAGATATGTTGTGCAGGTGTGGCCTGTCATGGAATATAATATAGGGACTTGAACAGAAATTCTCCTTTCAGGCCACAACAAGCCTCCAGTTGTTAATGAGTGTGAATGCTCTTTCAGAAACAGAGCCAAGAAATTTAACCCAGTGTTCAAGTCACTTCCTGCTCAGTGGAAGGAAAACCAGCCAATGTGTGACTTGTCATTGACCCAAACTCACAGAAGTGCTTTTTGGGTCAGATTTGGTCTTTTTTAATCTTCTGCCAGGTGTAATCTTTTCCAGTTGGTTAGACTTTCATGTATGTAGTATTTAGTCCTTTTGAACTGGAGATGCAGGATGTGTTCTCACAATCCGGTTTTTCAGGCAGAACGCAACAATCACAATCGGGTCCGAGGGCGCCTGATCGAGGTGGTCTCGGTTTGCTTCCAAGTGAACTGAATCGACTCACGTGCAGGAAGTGAATCAAAAATGCTCTGCGTTTTGGTTTGCAACTTTTTTTTTTATAGATGTGAGCTGCTAAACTGAGCAAAAGCGACCAAGCTGTGGTGCTCCCGAAGTGTAAAAATGTGTTCTGGAGAAGCAGGATGTGATTCACAAAATGTTTTAAACTCGTTATTTACATAATTATCTAATCACAGCGTTTTTGTGCTATCCAAGCTCAGAAGAATTTTTGTGATTTCTATGCTCAATTGCCTTTTACCTTTTTTTTCCATCGATACAATTCTGACAAATGATTGGAAGAGTTTTACGAGGACGTGTTCAACTCTACGCTCTACTCACTCAATTTTGCTTTTTTCGGTTTGTTTAATTATGTACGGTGCGAAAACAAACACCAAACGAACCAAATGCATCAACCAAGACAAGTAGAAGTTTGCAAAGGGAAAATCAGCTCTACATTATCAAACGCTGCCTCCTTTGTTTGTTAGCAGTTGTGACAACGGTGGAAAAAGCTCCTTTAGAAATTAAGATGGAGTAGCGGTGTTGCTCTCTGTCAGGCTCCATGCTGTTCATTGTGGGAGGTATCGTAGCTTTGGGTAACTCTAGCCCACAAGTAATTGCTGCTCCATCTGTTAAGGTGGATTGGATGGTCTCTCACCTACACGTATTCATTTTCGGCATCAACAGAAGGACATAAATGGCAAAAATATTACAAACAAGTCATTTTTTAACCAAAATATCTTATCTTGCGTAGCGTTGTTTTTGTTTGTTTGTTTGTTTGTTTCTGAATTATTTCTGTTTGATTCGGAGAGGAGGCCAAAAAGCATGTTTCATAGTGGCAGTTAAACTCTAATTCATGTTGGGAACGTTTGAAGCCAACACACCACAGATCTTCTAGGGAGTATGACAGCCAGGCGATAATACTTTATCTTCACAATAACTCCTGCTGCCGTTTCCTGCCTTTGAAGAGAAATGGGGGAAAAGCAAGCTTCTTTGACACCTTGACCTTCTCATTAGCGTGACATCTGTGGTGCTTTGCACAGAAAGTGAGTCTGCAGGGAAGTCTGGAGGACTACCAAAGAATCGTGATGGTGCTATAAGGTTGATGTTAGCAGAGGCTTGAGAAGGGGATGAAGGGTCTAATTGGTTCATTAGAGTTTGCTCTGGAGGAGTGGTGGGTTTTTTGCTTCTAAGAGATATAAAGAATGGAGACCTTGGCTTGTATTTTTAACCCCTGTTGATCAATTTAATCAAAAGAAGTCCCTAGGTATAAAATGCCTTATGGAGAAAATCACAGTTAATACACGGAAGAAAGCGTTGATTTAAGTACTGTTTGAATAGGTTAAGATTTTCAAAAATATGTTTCAACTTTAAAATTGAAACTGTTTAAATAATGTTTTCCGGTCTGTAGTAATTCGGATCAATTCGCACAGTATAAGCGATCTCTGAAAATCTCTAAATTTCTAAAACATTCAACACACACCTTATTTTAACACAAACTCTTTATTTCAAGCTTTTAAACACCTATTAAACATCCTATTAGACACCATAAATATTTTATTTGCTCTGCATTTTAAACTTTAATTTCAATTTCAATTTCATCCTGGAGTGTCTTTATATGGAAGAAAAAGTGCAAAATCTCTTTTCCCACAGCAATCTTTACCAACATTTTAATTCAGACAGTATATATGTATCTTATACCTGCAGTTATTTCTAATAATCCAATACCCTTAGCAAAAAAAGTACTAAAATTTATAGGGTACAAACATTTGAGGCTTGAGATGATATCCTCATATGGTACCTTTAGCGAGGACCTAGAGCAGGGATCTTCCACTGGTGGACAGCAAAGTATTTCTGCAGATCAAACTGCAGATCACTACAGCAGCAGAACCGCTCAGCATAATCTGACAAAAAACTGGCTGTGTTTGTCAAACATGAACCATTGTGGATGTTCAGATCCTCTGTTGTGGCCAAATGTATTTGTGTAAATTAATTATTGAGAAAATGGTAATATTAGTGGAGTAAAATCACTGCTTTTTCAAAAGAAAAAAAAAGCAGATAAAAGACAATTTGTTCTGTCCAGTTAAAGACAATTGAAGAGTGAAGTATGCATTTATTCTCCATGTCATGTACAAAATTATTTTGAAATAATCTGTTTTATGTGTAATGTGTCTTTGCAAGAAAGAATTTTATATACTGTAGCAGACCTTCACAAATTTTACTTGAATACCCCTGACCTGGAAGTCTTAAAATTCATTAAAAGTCCATAATTGGATGTTTAAGGGTATCTATAGAGGCCATTGCCAACAAAAGTTTTCCTTCTACAATTATGCTAAATAGTTTGTTGCAATAATTATCTGAAGGGAAGAATTGATACATAACACGCAGTTTTCATGCACTAAATCAGTCGAGGCATGAAGTTCAGCAAGTGTAATGACTAACCCTCACTGGCGTAATGCTCGGACACTGTCCGTCATTCATCCTGACTCCGCCTCCTTCCTTCCTGGATGAATGGCTTCTCATAGTTGCATTGGCGACATCCCAGTCCCTTAACCAGAAAAACGCTGTTGCATGGAATCTCTGGATGTGTGGTGTTCTCCTTAGCTTCCTAACCATGCTGTATTTGATTTTCTGATCCAGCACCACCACAGTTTGTGATCCGACCACGGGACCAGATTGTGGCTCAGGGTCGCACAGCGACGTTCCCATGTGAGACCAAGGGGAACCCTCAGCCTGCAGTGTTCTGGCAGAAAGAAGGCAGCCAGGTAAGTTAAAATATTCACTATTCATCCAGACCTGCTCATTCACCATATTTATATATAGCAATGCTTATTAATGTACTTAAAAATGGCTCACAGTCACCCGTGAGGAGAAACTGTTATGAGATAATTACTGACATTTCCCAGTAAGGAGATTTTCCCTGTATGCTCATTATCAAACAGATCGTAATGGTCGTAATTTTCTTGCCGTTTTAATATTTTTTCTGAATAACTACTGTAAATTGTAGACTATTCCTCTATCAATCTGTATGTACACATGTTCATGACTTAAATAAGATGTGAAGTAATTAAGTAATTACTGCAGAAAGAACCCATTCACTCACACTTGATAATGGGCTGGACATTTATCATGTGTTCATGGCTAGAATGGTTAATTAGAAGAATCACGCACGCACACACAACATACACTCATAATTTGGTGCATTAACGTCATTAGGTGTAAATGAATCCAGCTAATGTTCCTCTGAAAGTCAGGTTTGAGGACCAAAAAAAGAAAGAATATAAAAATAATGGATAAAAAGGGCAGGGCTGGTGTGAGCATGCTATGCATTAAGTTGGACGGGAGCCCATTAGCAAAGCTTGTTCATTATCCTGCTAATTAGCAACAACTGTTGAGGGGATCTGAATTAGCATTGAACCATTAGCATTCACCTTAACCTCACCTCTCTCTTTTGGATAGGTTGACTGTACTGGCAAATTCTTTCTTATGAAGAACAGGTTTCTTATTTTTATTTTTATTAGGAGTTTGAACTCATGCCTGGGAGACATGGGGAAAAGGGATTTTCTGGCCTGAGCATGGGACCGTAGTTAGAGTTGGTGACTTGCGTTCAAAATTTAGGTCAATATTCATACATGGAAAGTTCTTTGTATTCAGAATCGGGTTGCGCACATGCTTAGGTTGATTTTCTGTTCTTAAAGTGGAGGTCTACGAAGCTTAGCCGGAGGGTCTGAGATTTTTATTTTATTTTATTTATTTATTTTTTGGTTACAGTGCTGGAAATCATAGCCCACGTATACTTAGGGGTCCAAGCACCAAAGTCAACTCTGACCTAATGTGTTCTGTTGAAGGAAAGGTCAGAAATAGAAAGCTCAAAAAAAAAAAAAAAAAAATTAACTAATCATGAAATGAATGAGTGCTGAGGGGGTCTGTGGAATTTATTTTACAGTTAAAATAGTCTCTGGCTATAAGTTTGAGAACCACAGCTTTAAATAATCAGTGTCTCTTGTTAAGATGTGTCCTCTGTGTGTAAACTTTAAAATACTATTAATTAAAGAATAGTGTCACTTGTGTATTTAATATTGACCTCGAATAGTTTTTTGAATGTATTTACAGCCAAAATACAACTTTCAGCATGACATATTGTGGTTACATCAAACTGTCAGACAGTGGCACTGGACTTAATACTTCTGCTAACTCAAACCGAAAAAGCGAGAAAAAATGCACTTAAGTTTAAGTTCAGAATCGTGTAACGAGGCATAGTTATGTCTGAGGCCTGAATAATGTTGCGCAATTTAAACTCCTCCGCTCTGAATTCAGCCTGTGGTGAATTTTCCATCAGCCTCACCTCCACAGGAATCTCAGCTCAGCTAACTGCTCCACTTTCCTCCTTATTGATTGTTTGTGCAGATCCTGCTGTTTCCCAACCAGCCGCAACAACCCAACAGCCGCTTCTCCGTCTCACCCAGCGGAGCTCTGACCATCACGGGCGTGCAGCGAGCAGACGGAGGCTACTACATCTGCCAGGCGCTGACGGTCGCTGGCAGCATCCTCGCCAAAGCTCAACTGGAAGTAACAGATGGTGAGTGTTGTAGTAGGTTGGAGCTGGGCTTGTCCTGTTTTCTTCTTGATTTTTTTAAAGAAAGTGCTCTGATACACTGCCCTCCAAAAGTTTGGAAACGCCTGAACAAAATAGGGTTTTTGGGCAATATCAGCATAAATCCTCTTTA
>CM074987.1:21877289-21903754 GCA_037576825.1 Pangasius krempfi
GAGGATTTATGCTGATATTGCCCAAAAACCCTATTTTGTTCAGGCGTTTCCAAACTTTTGGAGGGCAGTGTGTGTGTTTCATTCTGTTCGAATAGAGCAATTCCTGTTGTTTTTATTGACACTAGATGGATACCTGACACAGACAGTGTCAGGTGTCCATCCATCCATACATTATGTCACGGACAGTCAAAATACAGCATTTCACTGCACGTCGTACTGTGCGTGATCGTGTATGTGACCAATAAAAATTTGAATTTGAATTTGACACAAATTCATTCTTTCCCATACGGAAACATGATTCACACAAACATGATTTACATGTGAAAATTACACATGCCGTTTTTAGACACTTTTTTTTTTTACATTTATTTTCATGGGGTTGTTTTATTTCTCATACATGTTTTTTTTTTTTTTTTAATTTTACATGTCATGCATGCAGGATGTTTTCATATGTTTTTTTTTTTGTTTCAAATTTTTACATTTATTTTTTGCATGTTTTTTTTCCACATTGTTCTTTTTTCCCCACGTTTTTTTTTTTTTTTTTACTCTGGATTAGTCTTTTCATGTGGTGCACATGTTTTTATTTTCACATGTGATTATTTTAACAAATCATTTATTTTTCAGGTACTTTTTTGAACAAGTTGTTTATTTTTCACGTGATCAATATTGTTCACTCGATATCAAGTGTTAACTTGAAGTGCACGCTTCAGATCTTCCATTAAAATGGCTGCTGACAGGAAAATTGTGTTTGAATTAGAGCATAAAGAAAGGAATTGCAGGATCATTTTGGTCCAAAAGTTGGCTTTTTATTCTGGCTGTTAATATCTTCAGTTTCATGATTTCACAGTTTAAATTTTAAGTTTATGTCACAAGATCAGTGGGTCAGATAACAGTGGTTTTTCTCTGACTTTCCTGACTTTCTGACATTAGAACTACCGCCCTGACGTAAAAATCACATACGCTTCACATGTGATCATATGTTTATTAGCACATGATTAAGTGCGTCATATGTGATCACATGAGAAAAACATGTGAAAGTGCGTTTCAACATGTTCCCTGAAAGTACACACACTACATCACGAGAACAATTGTAAAGAATTTAATTTTCATGTGAGAAAATCATGTGAAAAATGAAACCACATGCCCTAAAATAATACTAAAAAAAAAAAACATGCACTACATGTGTCTTTAAAAAAACAAAAAAAAAACCACACACTCATTTTTAGTTGTGTGTCTTTTGTGTAAGGATCACTGTTTTCAATAATGATGAACACAAAATGATGTGCATTGAATTTTAGGCATAATAATCAAATGAAACAAACCCATTTTGGTGTGAAAGGGCATTGAAATGTATAAACCTAGTTTGTTTTGAATAATTATAAACCACATAATGTCAGATGTTATAATGTCACACGCACACACACTATGCAGCAAATCATTTTACAACCGTGTAAATCTTTTGTCTCCAAAGGTTCCGAGAAGCCACCTCGCTCTCCTCTCTCCTCGTCTTCTTCCTCCTCCTCATACTTCCATCTTCTTTATCCCTGTCTTTCAGTTCACCTTATTCATCTTCCGACCTCTCTGTGATTCACGAACAGACCCTGTACTGAGTGTGTGTCTCTGTAGCAGGGGCACTTGAGCAACACGTCTTTGTGCTGCGTTTCTATTGATGCTGTGGGCCGAGTTGGAATTTGTCCTTGAATTTTCTCTGAGCGACATCGATTGTGCAGCACAAAGAGACCCGAGCGGCACGCCCGATCCCTCCAATTCTGCTTCCTCCCAGTGTTGTTATAGCAACTGTGCAAGAGAGGAGGAAAAAGTTAGCTTTATATTAGGGCTTTCTTTCCCAAAATGAAAAGAAATGCCCTTGATTTCAAGATGAAAAGTTGTGATTCTCTTTAGACTGCAACACGTTTTAGCCTTGAACAGGAATCTTTTAAAAAATATTTGATAAAGCCGCTAACATTAGGAAAAGGTCTGCTGTTATTGGAAAATCAACAGTCATAGTGAAGTGTGTGCCGAAGTGTTTTATTCTTCTTATATGCCAAAATTTTACCAACATTTGATATTTATTAAAGAACAACAAATCATACTTTTTTTTAAATCAGTTTATATTTACAGCTAGTGCTGTGGAACTTCCGTGAAACACTTTCGTTACTGTTCTCACTAGTGTTATAGCAGCTTTAAACAGTCGTTCCCTCATCAGCTTCTCTTTTCTCTCTCTCTCTCTTGAAGTCATGTTTATCAAGAAAACGCACCATATAAACTCCTCCGTCCTGAAATTACAGCCTTACCTCTGACTGTTACAAAGCGCTGACACTGGAGACTCCTTCTGTAAATGATAAATAAACGTCTTCTCACATTCTTTTAGTCTGTTCATGTGCAGCATCTGCCATACACGTGTCTGTGTAAGTCGTTCCTATAGTATTAGAATGAGTGCATGAATATAAACCTGTGATTTGCAGCTGCACTACTGTCAGAGCTGCTGTTATAGAAAATCAATCAACACCTTCTGACCAATCACAGTCCAGAATTCAGAATGATCGTGTGTGCATGTGTACGCAATTTTCTGGAGAGAAAAATGCCTTCGCATGCTTACTCTTGTTGGAATGTATAGATAGATTGTGAGGGAGTACAGTGAAGGGAAGCAGGAGCAAAGGATTAGTGGAAAAAGCACAGTGCGAGGGTGGAGGATCACGGTCGCACCTGCAGTTCTAACAGCGTGATTTAGTGAGCCGAGGGGCAACGGGAGTCCGACAGGTTCAAGGAGAAACGTAATGAGAAATTCCTGATGCAGACAGCACCAAGGCCCCTTTAATCTAAGAGTCCAACCATCTCCTCATCAATCTGTCATGTCATTCTTGCACACACACACACACACAGACACACTTATTCAGTCAAGGTTTTTCTCGTCACTCCATCATGGCTTCCAAATACACATACTCACACACCAGCACCATCACTCTCACAGACAGGGATTAGATACTGTCTGGTCATAGTGAATAGCAGTGCTGGCTTGAAGGAATCCAGTTTATTTCAAAACACCTCATTTTATTGTTGAGAATTTAAAAGAAAAAAATCTAGATTGGAAAACGGTCCTTGGGTCTTCTTAAAACCTCTTCAGTTGTAGCTTGAAAATGTACTTTGGTTACATTTTATACATTCCTGGCTGGCTTACTAATTATATTTTGAGGTATAAATAAAGACCCAGTGTCTCTGGTTTGGTCCAGAGTTAAGCTTATTGTCAGTGTGGAGTTTTTCCTCCATCCATCTGGGTTTCCTCTGGGTTCTTCGGTTTCCTCCCACTTTCCAATAACAAACTCTATGTCGCACCACAAGTGTATCATACAAGTAGTGAGATTGTCCTTCACAGAATGTATCTAAACAGTGTTTTCATTCTTAAAAATGTTCTTGAGTTAGGTCATGTGTTTTGCAACTCCTGGCCGGCTCACCAATTAGATGTTGACCTACAAAAAAGCTTCTATAACTAACATGCTGTGTTCGTTTCTTAATTTGCAGAGATGTTACACCGTGACTATCTCATACAAGTAGTGAAGCTGTCCCACACAGAATGGGTGCCTAAACTGTGTATTTATCCTTTTAAAATAGTCTTGAATTAAGGCATGTTTTTGCGACTCATGGCTGGCACGCCAATTAGATTTTGATTTAGCAAAACTTCTTTAAATAACATGGTGGTTTAGATTCTTTCTTTACTTACAGAGACGTTACACCATGACAATCTTGTACAAAAAGTTTACCTGTCTCATGCTTACAAAATGTCTAAACTTTGGATTTATTCTTTTAAAAAAAATTCTTGAAAACTCCTGGCTGGCTCACCAATTAGATTTTGATTTATGTAAAAACTGTAAATGAACAGAAATACCACTCTGCAGTGCATGTACTTTTTCTCAAATATGGTACACCATGAAACTATTATACACGTAGTGAGTTAGATCATGCCTTTTGTATCCTGGCTGGCTCGCCAATTACATTTTGATGTACAAAAATTTCTGTAACTCACTGTGGTGGAGGTATGTTACACCATGGCAAGCTCACACAAGCAGTTTACCTGTCCCTTCAGAATATGTCATGACAGTTGTTTACTCTTAAAAATGTTCTTGGGTTGGGTCATGTCTTTTGCAACTCCTGGCTGGCTCACCATTTTTATGTATGCATCTACTTCTATAAATTACAGCGAATTGGTTGAGCAGAGGGTAATTTATTTTCACATAAATGTTACACTACAAAGTTCTCATACAAAGAGTGAAGCTTTGGGACACAAAGAGTGTGCGCCTGAGCTACATATTTCTTTCTTTCGGATCTTAATTTAATCAGTTGATGCCCAGATTTGTTTAAACAACTAGCAAGCAAAGCAAAGCATCAGAAAATTGTGAAAAGACACAGGAAGGATCCAAATTTATACAGTCTAATAGCTTTTTTATGATGTTTTGATGATACACTGATAGGTGCTCAGCTTCAAGCGTAACCAATTACTGAAAACAATTTAGATTTGACGATACAGCTTTGATTTCAGAATAATAATTAAGTCATCTAATGATGCTAGCTTTCTGGCTAGCAGGAGGAAAGAGTGATTATATGGGAACATCTTTATGTAGTTTAAATTAAACTTAGCCTAATCCTCCTTGATATATCAAGATGCCATCTCTTCAACCCCTTTGACCCGTTCAGCATTGCTACAGAGATTTGAACAGTATAAATACCATCCTTCTTGGCAAAAGTAAATGCAGGAAATCCACAGAGGCAAAGTCCTGCACGTACTGCAGTAGAGAGGAAGAAGGATGTTAGGCGAAACAATCAAAAAGGTTAAAGGTAGATGCTGTAATTAGTACCCTCAGGTCTGCTCTCATTAATCCATACCACCTCATTATAGCAGCCTTCGAGGCCAAGAGACAATGTATTATTCACTTCTCAGAGATAAAAGCTTGCCACTGGTCCAGGAATTATAGATTATAAGAACCTTTTCATCCTAGCACTTTGCCAATATTAGGCTAAAATTTCTCATAAAGAAAGGAAAAAAAACTGTTATGTGAATATTTGGAAAAGGAAGAATAAGATGGCCTTGACAATAGATCACATATTCATGGAAAGCTAAGTTTTGGTCCTGCAGTAGAGCCACAAGATCTGTGGTCAATCTGGCATTCTTCTGCATCATGATATAGACATTTCCATTTATCTCCTCTTTAGGATGAGCCTGGTGGCTGAAGATAAAATTTTCAGAACACATCAAGAAATCATCATATTTTTGGTGTAAATGTTGAACTACCGAACTACTTTGTAGTTCATTTTTTTGTTTTATACATGCTTTCCTTAAATCCTACTAGACCTTCCATCCTACCATAGGACACAATTCTGCATTGTCTTTATAAACTTGCTGCTTCTCAGTTTTTTTAGTCTGAGGGATGTGGATCTAGAGACGCCTGGGATAACTAACAAGCCTCCATTTGTCATCATGGGCCGTTAGGTTCCATCATCAAACTGACACATTTTATTTTCATTCATTCATTCATTCATTCAGACAGAGTTTATCCCAGGAACACTGGATGCAAAAGGGGAATACACCCTGGGTAGGATAGGGGCAGTTTAGCACAGTCAGTCCATCTACTAGCATGTTTTTGGGGATGAAGGGGGAAACCAGAGAACCTGGAGGAAACCTGCATAGACAACATGCAAAACTCCACAAAGACAGTAGTCCAAAATCAGGATTGACCCAGGAATTCTGCAGATTTAGTTATGCATCAAAATCTGATTGGTGAGCTAGCCATGAATGGCAAAAGACAAAATCTAAGCAGGGTTTCAAGCTACAACTGAAACTGGATTTTTAGAAATTAGATATAGGCTTGTCCCAGCATCTAGTGCTTTGTGTAAACTAGTTGAATAAAATGGTTCCTCAAGGCATTTTTAGATCTTTCTAAAAGATCAAAAAAAAAATTTTTTTGATGGAAATTGTCCATTCTAAGGATTTTTGAGGTTTTGTAAGAAAAGAGGCAGTGGTGGCTCACCAGCTCGGGTTCTGGAGTGCTGAAAAGGTTGTGAGTTTGTATCTCGGTACTGCTAAGCTGCCACTGTTAGACCTTACCCCTTACAACTCAATTTTAGCTTTGGATAAAAGTGTCTACCAAATCAATAAATGTAAATGAAACAATGCCCCTAATGTAGGTATGAAAGGGATAAATACTATCTTTCTTTCTCTGTTGGTCAGTGTTGACAGACAGGCCACCGCCAATCATCAGGCAAGGCCCAGCCAATCAGACGCTGGTTGTGGACAGTGTAGCTCTGCTAAAGTGCCAAGCATCGGGAGAGCCTGTACCCACCATCAGCTGGCTGAAAGATGGAGTGAGTCTGCTGGGTAAAGATCCACGCATGTCCCTGCAGGAGCTGGGCAGCCTTCAGATCAAGAACATACGGGTGAGAGTGAAAAGGCACTTCTTTGTGATTGGCATAAATCTGTAGGAAGCATGATTTCTTCTCCTTCACCTTTTTCGAGTGCTGTATAATATTAAACATAACCTTGCTCGGCGTAATGTAATCTTTTTTTGTACAAGGCAAACTTTGATAGATGGTAAAGCACTTGCGTCTTTATTTATTGTGTGTATATGTGAGGCTGGCTGTCAAACACTGTGGTTGTCTAAGTATGATGTATAAGCTTAGCTGTGTTCAATCAGATATTGGTAAGACATAGCACACACGGGCAGAGGAAAATGATATTGCATTAAAGAGATGAATGCAAAATATTGATTTGGGTAAATTGTTTGATACTATCACTTAGTTATATGACAGGTCTCCCAAGCATCATTTGTGGAAGCTTGGACAGAGTCCAATCACGTAGATATATCCATACACACACACACACACACACATATACTACTATATTGAATTTAAAGTACCCACACACCCCCATTTGTCCACGATGGAATATCCATTATGGCTGACAGAGCTGCCCAGCACTGACATTTTATCTAATAAATGAAGGCAAGGCGCAGTGATGAAAGGTAACAAACAATGCAGGGAAGATTACATAAAGGCAGGAGGGGATAGACGCCAGCTGTCATCGGTCCAAGGGGTTTCAGCCACTGGCTTCTCTAAGCACATTAGTCCACCTTTTGTTGTGGTTGGAGGGACAGTTGATAAATTTGCCAGCAGGGTAAATGCAGGCGTGTACAAAACAGAATTCATTAACCACATTAGCATCAGCACTTACCACAAATTGGTCCACGTAAATCCACATAAGATGGAAAGCTTACACTGGTGTTCTTGCATTCTCTGGATTTGTCGTACGATGCAGCAAGGTAGTGTTGAGATGTTGAGTGGATTTTAAATGAAGAATTAAGGATTTTAAATGTTCTTTTTGCAGCTTTCTGATTCTGGGATCTACACCTGTGTTGCTGCTAGCTCGAGTGGCGAAACATCATGGAGCGCCTTCCTGGAAGTGAAAGGTACATCATATGATAATCAACAAGTCACTCATGTCACTTGTGGATTGACCTTAATCGGTTGTCCCTTGTGGGCGTGGCCTGTCCAGGTATTTTAAGTTCCAATGAGAAAACGTAGTAGCCAAAATATACAGTTTACACCACACTATACAATTTTTACACAACACCTTTTTTTTAAAAATGTATTTAAGTTTGTTTTACATGTTACATGCTAGGCTACATATGCTCATCAGAGGGATCAACGATCTCTGCTACTTTCTTTCAAGCTTTATTTTTCTATTTTTGCCTATCAAACAGTAAATGGGAACTAATTGCAGGTAGGAATTAAAGTTCCTAAGAGTCGGGAACCGAAGAAACAACACACCGCAAGAGGCATAGGACTGATCCGAGGAATTGTTTGAGCCAACCGTTTGGATTTGTCGTATTATCACGTCATAACTAATTTGCATAGTATTGAGAAAACAAAAGCCTGTCGCTTTGACACTTGCTAGTGTGAATGCAAGGTAATGGTCATTGTCATGTCCAGAAGCTCTTCAGTTTTATTTCTATAGCACTTTTAACAGTAGACGTCATGACAAAGCAGATTTACAGAAATCCGGATGTAGATTTAAATCCCTAATAAATGAGGTGTCAGTGGCTTTAAAAAATATAATAGTGAACCATCCACAGCAGCAAAAAGTGAATCACAAGTAAAGAAGTAGAGCATTTTGTCTTTTCTCTTTCTCTCACAGATTCCGGTGGGATGGTGCTGATCAAGAACAGAGAAGAAGGTGAACTTCCTGGTCCGCCCTCCAAACCTCAGGTCACCGACGTCACCAAGAACAGCGTGTCTCTGTCCTGGCAGCCGGGCCTGGCCGGAGCCTCGCCCATCACTTCATATGTGATCGAAGCATTCAGGTATAGATGAGTGGAGTGGGATTTTGCATCTGGCTTTGGTTTGAGCTCCTTAAATAAATAGTGCATAATGGCATCTTTTAGCTGGTCATTACGCATAAAACCTGTAATGTGTATCTAATCTGTGGCTCCCTTAATGTCAGCTACTTTGCAAAGTCAGTATTCTCAATTTACCATCAAGTAAATTACCTTCCTAATGTTCAAATGAAGTCATCAGGTCTTTATTGGAGTCTTACTCATTTGCAAAATGGATTTTTTTCTGCATCTCTCAGCCAATCTGTGAGTAACAGCTGGCAGACAGTAGCGGATCACATTAAAACCACCCAGTTCACCATTAAAGGCCTCCGACCCAACACCATCTACCTGTTCATGGTGCGTGCCGTCAACATACAGGGTCTGAGTGACCCAAGTCCCATGTCTGAACCAGTGCGTACCCAAGGTAATGTCTTACAGTATATTATATATATAATATGTGTGTGTGTGTGTGTGTGTATGTATATATATATATATATATATATGTGTGTGTATATTAGTGGAACTACATGAAATAAAGAGATTTTCCTGATTTTTTTGTTCTTGAGAAAATGATTGGACCGTTTTAAGGGAATTGAGTAGGGCAAAAAAAAAAAAAAAGTTCTATAAACCACTTTATGGTACCAGAGAGGTCACGAGTTGTTTTGTTGGGAAAAGCCCTAACATCAATTGGTTAACCTGTACTCTAAGCATCAGATAAACCCATTATGTCCCAGTTCAGAGCAAACATCTTTCACTTTTGGAGTTCGTAATTGAGTTTGGGCCATCCCTACTATCTTAATGATCATAACTGAGAGAAATGGCCGACCTCAAACTGGAAACAGATTAAATTAAAATGCCATGAAGCTCTCGGTCTGTTCATTAGGTCTGGACGATAAGGTCTAAGTGCAGAGTACAGGTATGCTGTTTTATACCACAGCACGGTTCAATTCTGGATTCTGATTGGCTGATTCATTTTCTATAACAGCATCTGTGACAGTAGCTCTGGCTGTAATTCCAATCCTAAATTTATATTAGTTTATATTAATGGGCTTGTTGTAATACATTATCGTTTCTATCGTAACGACTTATACGGAGACTTGCATGGTGGACACACCACATAATCCAATGCTTGTATAATAATAATCCAAAATACATGTATAATTGGCCATGTGGTGAAGTTTTCACTAAAGAGACATTTATTTAACATTTACCAAAGACGTCTCCACTGTCAGCTCTTTATACTTTGTAAATCTAAGTAACTTTAAAAAAGAGAGAGACTAATGAGGAAACGGTTGTTTATAGCTTCTATAATGTAAGCGATAGCAGGAACGAACCTGTCTCACAGACATTCCACGACATTAGATGTAACTATAAATGGATAAAAAGTACAACATATCATTCTTTAATAAATTAATAATAAATTGTAATATTTGCCATCTTGCTATTGCTAATCAGCTTTGGGCCAGAAACAGTAATGCTGCTTCATCCCAACGATGCTATGTTGATTATTTTACTGTGACAGCAGTCTTTTATTTCGTACGTAACATCCTGTTTGCATCACCAGTCATATTAAGAGTGCAGTGTTAATTTATTATTTTTGTTAAAACATATTAATTCACATGTGTAATTATTAGTAGTAAGCTGGTGAATCTATTTTCTCTTTTACGTCTGCAGATATCAGTCCTCCAGCAAAGGGTGTAGATCACAGGCATGTGCAGAAAGAGCTCGGTGAGGTCATCGTCCGGCTACACAACCCTGTAGTCCTCAGCCCCACCACCATTCAGGTCACCTGGACCGTAAGTCAGATCTTTCAGTACTTTCAGTATTCAGTGAGTCAGTGGTGAGATGTGGAAATTAAACCTGGCTCTCTCGCTTCATCAGTGAGTCTTAAATCGCTGCATAATTGATATCCAGTAGAAACTCTTTGTCTTTGAAAAGTGCCATTTTGATTAATTGCCAATACTGACTCAAGTACATTTGGAGGAAGAGAAGATGCTCATGACTGCCCTGTCAGTCACACGCAATCTACATGGAAAAACATCGGCAACCATCTGGTGCTTCATCAATCAAAAATCAGATTTTCTTCCCAATGAAGATAAATGGTTAAAACATAAAAAATTGAGGTGTAATTAATCGCAGGTTTGTCACTTAAAACGGCTATGTTCTTTTTACACAGCCTGGGAGGTGTACCATTTTTGAAACATCGTCTCACACTTTCAGTTGACAATCATTTGCAACCAAGGTGGTAATGACACCTTTTCTTAAGACTCCAACGTTCTTTTCTTTAATTTCGGTGGTATTCTTTTGTTACAGTGTTGCCAAAGTTTAAGGTTTAGCTGTAGCATTTATGATTTTTGACCCCTTGCTACGGTAATACAAGAGATACCTGGAAAAAAAAACAACTAGCGGTCATATCAAATGCAAATAAAACTCACTGAAGGGGAAAGGACACAGGAAGTAAAAGATACGCACACTCCTTATAGTGGCTGCTTTCAGTTTGGGTCAACTTTATCTAGGTGGAATTGGACCTGTAAATTCATAAACCTTGGATTTGAGAGGCAGAAGGAAACAAAAGGGCGGGGCTGTGAGCTGTTCAGTAGGTAAAAATATTTAGTTACTGTTTATTATTAAGTAACGTTCATATCAGACTTGCCTTGCTGTTTCTTTAGCATCGATTTGGGCACATCTAGAAACAAATAAATAAAAAAAATATTTCTACATAAAAAAATTGGCACCTCTGGATATATTTGCTCAGTTATTCAAGGCTTTTTTTTCTCGTAAAATTCTGTTAGTATATTTTAGAGGCGTACTATAGGCTTCAAACTTCGAATCGAACCTATACATTTGTTTAGTGTTTACTGAGTACAAGTATATAACAACTCTTGATCGAGGCTATTTTATTTTAATGTCCTCAATCAAGAGTTGTTATATAAGTGTACTGAATCTTAGTCTCTTGCAGGAACATTCTGGAAACATTACCTTGTAAATCATCGTGCACTGTGACCGTCGGGCAGCCGGGTTTGTTTTCTGTAAGCATCAAACTCTTTAGTATTCCTGAATGAAAAAAAAAAAAAGTTGGAAAGCAGTGGGGAGGAGAGTCGATGAGAGGAACCATTCAGCTGATTTAATTTGGCTGAAGGGGAGAAAAACAGCTGTTTAATATCTCTGCCTGAAAGCCGAGCTATCGGCTGCCCTCCAGCTCAACAGCCATTATAGTGAGTTATGCCTCGTTATGTCCTTCTCGCTGAAAAATCCCACTCTTCTTCTGAGCTGCGGTTGGCGAGTGAGTCGAAGTGGCCTTCATCGTCTAGTGTGATGTGATAATTGTGCAGATGTGATGTCTCAGGTGTTGAAATAGTTGGGCTTTCTTTTACAGTATTGTTACGTGTGCAGGTCTGCTTTGTAGGTCCTCGCTTACTATATCACTGTACACAGACAGATTTATTCGTTAATCTTTTGCAGGAGCACCTATACAAGAGATGTGTTATTCATGGAAATCATCCATATCCTACATTTTGCTCCTGCGTTTTTGGAAATTTAAGTCTAAGGAGACTCACTAATATGACACTCAGTTGCTTCAAATCGTATAATTGTCTATGAGCTACTGCAACTTCGTATACCAATTATGCTGCCATTGTTAGCAATTCCAAAACAAATCCTTAAATTAAGATGAATATGACTAGCCGTTCAATTAGGACAAAAGTAATGGCGCCCTGTAAAATGAGTTAGCGTGTGTGGTAGCTGATGCACTGCAGTGGCTGAGCTGCATTACTGGAAGATTTAGCTTCCAGTCCGTGCCTTGAACGTGTTTGGTAAATTACATCTGCATTCATCAACACGCACACATAAGTACATGCATTTTTGGCTACAAAACACTTTTACACAACTTTACGAAATGATTGATAAATAAGGGCCAATGTGTGTGAGAAATTTTGGTACACATTTCTATAAAGACCATATGTATAAGGTATAAATACATTCGTAACATATTAGGATGCATTTAAAAGGAATTTTACACATTTTTATAATTGCATATGGAAATGAATTGCACTTATCAGTGGTTATGAATTATATTGTAAGTTATAGATCCCTAATAATCCCGAAGAACAATGCATATAAGACGTTATGAATTTGTTCGTTATAGATGTGGCTTTCATTGAAAGCCTTACCAGAATTTTCTCCTTCCTGAAATAATTCCCTGGATGTCCTGCTCGTGATCTTGTCTCCTAACTGAGGTTTTCCCAGTCCATGTTGGCCCTAATGATGGCTGATGTCATGCGGCTTTTACAATTCATGTGGGGTGGTTTGTATGTATTCCTGTGAGGGGTTGCTAAAAGCTTTTTTACTGAAGCGCTACGAAGTGAACACGGGGTTTCCTGTAGATGTTAGCTTTGCTAGGGCACTGAGGCTTTTAAAATAAATGGCAAATGCAGCGATTACATGTGAATGGAGCACGGTTATATGGCATCATCAATCATATTGGAATAAATAGATTTATTCAGGATTATTGTGTAAGGAAATATATGAATAAATGTTGGCATGTGGAACAGAGACTTTTGTACTTCCTACATCTTTGCCTTTTCCTGTCTGTGTTCACAGGTGGACCGTCAGTCTCAGTTCATCCAGGGCTACCGAGTTTTGTACAGGCAGACGTCAGGGCTGTCCTCGCCGGGACCGTGGCAGACCCAGGACGTGAAGGTTTCCTCAGAGAGGACCATTGTGCTCTCGTCACTGAAGAAAGGCATCGTGTATGAGATCAAGGTTCGACCATACTTCAACGAGTTCCAGGGAATGGACAGTGAATCGAAGACAGCGAGGACCACTGAAGAACGTAAGATGCTATAAATGTATAAATATGTATGGTGTTTTTCATAAGTATTCACCTCCCTTGTACTTTTCCACATTTTGTAGTGTTATGAATTGAAATGGACTTTGTTGTGATTTCACAAAATAGCTCCTAAAAATATTAGAGTGGGGAAAAAATATATATAGTTGCCCTCAGAAGTGACAAGATTAGTTGAATGGAGTCGGTCTGTGTGCAATAAAATGTTACATGATCTCAATGTAAATGAACCCAGAGGTTGTTTTCTGGGTCATTTGAGCCCAGAGTTCAGTACAATTGCTGAACTGTGAATGCTGTTTTCGAGCCTGTGTGCGGCCCAGAGATCCGATCACCGATTTTCTTCAGCCAAACCGTGAAACGGTCCTCATGAGTCCTCAAGCTATATGTTCTCTGCGCCACATGTCAAGTAAAGGGATTGGTTCAGCTTATCACATTACTTCCTGTTTCTACTCTACAAAGCCAGGGAAAGAGTTATTATGAATATTGATAGATAAAACCAGACTCTCATGTCTGTATGCGTGATTAATATCTTTTAAAAAATCTAAAATCAAAAAATCCAATCTTCTAAGGGTAGAAAAATGCGGAAAAGTTCAATTCTTAGGCAAGGCACTGTATATATATACACTCTTTGTATTGATTTCATTTTGTTCCTGTTATTATTTTGCACTTTGTATTTGGTTTCATTTAATATCTGGTGTCGACACCATTCAAAGGCACTTAACACACAGTCTGGGCAGACAGCCGGGAAGCATATGCCAAGTCCTTTTGGCCGGGTGCTGTCACAACACACGCGGCAATGACTTTAAGGATAAATATTTCTGTTTTTGAAAGATTTCTAGGCTTTAGTGCATACTGCTTGCAGATAGCATTTGTTTGTGTGTAATACAGAGCAATAGCCTTTATTAAAGGATTACTCTAGCGCTTTCCAATCCAATCTATATTTAATACATCGGTAGCTTACGGTATGTGTGATTTTTTTTACTTTTCCCTGTACTGAGAAAAGGAAATGGAAATCTTGTTCACTCTAAACTCAATTATAATATATTGAAATCTAAAGGCAATGTTATGTTGTCAATTTTACACTTTCGCAAAGTATATTGTGTAAAACACTTTCATCAAAAATTGTTAATTAAGCTTTAAATTGATTTGTTTCAGAGATTGGACACTTTTTCAGAGACCCAGCGACCGGTGTAGTAGAGGGGCTATGATGGCGCGAGGAGTAGGAATGTAACCGATTACGAATATATTATTCTGAATGAACAGCTCATGCATTCACCATGGATACAAATACAGATATGAATACGTTTTTTTTTTTTATTATTATTATTCCAAGTTAAGCCATGCCTACTTTTATTCTGAATACAGAAACAAATATGGATAGTGTGTCAAGTGCCTAACATGGACGCCAAAAAAAAAAAATCAGGAATGCATAAGTACCTGGAACTACTTTTTACTTTTACTGTATTGATACCGTGTTGGAAAGTGAGATAAAACCCTAGAAGAACAGACCTGGAAAGCAAAGTAAGCAATTTAGTTTTAAATTTGCATCATTCAACAAATGCCCTTAGACTTCACATATATACATGAGTTTCATGTAAACTGGATTTCTCATCTACGGCAATCTCTCTCTCTCTCTCTCTCTCTCTCTCACACACACACACACACACACACACACACACACACACACTACAGATGTTGTAGATAGACATCAGGTTCACAAATCCTGGAGTATCACTTTAACCACTGTCACTCTGAGTGCATGGAAACTGAGTTTCAGAGAAAGCTATGACCACCTGCACACACACACACACACACACACACACACATATATATACTGTATATATATATATATATATATATATATAAGAATTGATCTGCTCCAGTGTGCCTGTCAAACGTAATGTCAAACTAGAGCCACATTTTCCCGCAGCTTTCTGCTCCACACAGCAATCGAGCACTAAAGCGTTACTCAGAGATATGAGGCACGTCTCCAGATTACAGGTTTGCCGCTATATACAAGCGTCCAGAACTCAGGAGCAGTACACACACACACACACATACGCAAATCTGAGGCCTAGAGGTCTCTGGTTAGAGAGTTTAATCAGCACCAGGCTCATTTGTTATCCCAAGACTCATCCCTATCTGCAGCGTACAGCAGTGCCTCAGTGTATCATGCTCGGCTTCCTGCTTGCCCTCGAACCGCGTGTTACAGTAATTACCAGGTGCAGATAAAGCCAACCTGGAGCTGTGTCCTGGGCTGGATGTGTAACCTGTATTTTCTTTGTTGTTTGAGACTTAAATGAGGGCAAAAAATCTCCTGGCTGTGTTTAATGCATTCTTCTCTATCTCTTCCTTCCTTATTCTCCTTTTCTTTATGTTCTGTTTTTTCTCTCTGTTTGACGAGATCCTCTTTTTGTGGATGCATACACAGGCTACAGATTAGATTTCCAGGCTTAATGCTTCTTTAGGCCTTTAGGCCTTTTTCTAAGAATGAAAATAAATAAACCAGTGCGATATATGTGCAAAATAATAAAGAAACATGACATGTTAGACGCTAAAACCATTAGACACTTCAGAAATATGATCCTGCAAGACCCAACAAAAAAGTCACGGGAGTGGGCGGGCAGTTGGATATGAAGCTTGCTGGAAAAAGAAAGACCCTGTTGATTTACAGGGAGGTTTACTGGGCTGTGTCTTTATTCATTCATTCATCTTTAGTAGTTGTTTTTATCCTGGTCAGGTTCACTCCAGTTGAAATTATTCATTTGTTTATATTTTTGGAAATGAATTATATAAATAACTGGATTTTTGACCTGTTGCTATAATGATAAGGGAGACACCGGAAAGCCTTTTCTGCTAAAGCAGTGGTCCAACTAAATGTAAAATCCACCCTGGTCGAAAAGTTAATTCACTGAAGGGGAAAGGACGCTTTTGCTTTGCTCAGACTTTTAGAAATTTGAAATCGCAAACCTCAAGATTTGCAATAAACAGGTCATGGACTAAGGAAAGTAGAACTAAAGGCAGCCTGATGTGAGGCGGCGTTACTGTTAACATTGATTAAGCAAACAGCTAACAAGTATAAATTTTAATTTATTAAAGAATGACACGCCATACTTTTTAAAAGTTACAGCTTTACTTCTGACTGTTACAAAGCACTGACACTGGAGACTCCTTCCATAACTTTACCACATCAATGATAACACACTTGTTGTAATCCGTCTGTAATTAATTAATGTGGAGCTCTACAAGTCTCTGCGTAAGCTGTTAGAAAAGCTATAGAAATGATAACGTATTAGACTGAGCGCATTAATGCAAACCTGTGACTGGTACAGAAGATTAATGAATCAGAATCCAGCAGCACTCTGGTATAAGTAAAGCCTTTTACGGTATTTTATTGCATTTTTTCTTTACAATATAACACTCCACAGGGGGAAAATAAGATAAAGTTCACAAGCTTCTACTAATGCAGTAATGACTTTGTGAATGAATTTTACATAAATACACCTTTTCAGGCATAAATAAACATCACAAACGGTTCCCTCCAGACTGCGGACGCATTTCTGCTAAGTCATACATCACCATCCTAATGGTGCTATTAACATCGCCCGCACCGTCGCCCTCTAAATGAGAACTTTGTATTGTTTGGCTCGGATATGCATAATGACAAGCCGCTAAATGATTCGCAGCATTAACTTTGAATGACATTGAGTATGTCGTGAGCGCTAAGAGATTAAATTCACCTGCAGGTCTGAAGTAGAGTTAGCTTGCGGCGGCTTGGGGGGGGGGGTATTTATTTCTGGTCATTTGGCTGTAATTTGGCCTCGTTGTGACAGTGTAGCTGGTCTGGTTGTTTGTGTGTGTATGTGTGTGTGTGAAAGAGAGAGAGAGAGAGAGAGAGAGAGAGAGAGAGAGAGAGAGAGAGAGAGAGAGGAGTTGTAATTGAGCTGTCAGTATTCTGTTATGTTGTGACTTTCCAGTCTCCCAGAGCGGAAATGGGAAAAAAAAAAAAACAAGGGTTTTTTTTCCCATTCCCTACAGAAAACGTTATTTTTCATGACACCATGCCATTACTCCTTTCATTCCTCCCCCCACTGATTGCCAGCATCTCCATCAAGATCGCTTCAGTGTGCGTTGTGTAAAGCTGAAGCCCCGGGTCCTGCCACGTCAAACCCACGGATGTGTGAAGGTCCGAAACGTTTTTATTTTTGTTTCCTCCTCATCCACAACCTGGCGTCGTCTGCCCAAAGGGTTACGGTTTCTTCTTCTTTTTTTTCTGGTTCATTCCTGTGATCCCTGAGAGCATCCTCTCTCCTGCGATTCACTCCAAAAGCCAAACTAGTGATGACGGCTCATTGGCTAACTATAAAAAAATAAATAAATACAAAATTGATGTTGGGGTTTCTTGAAAAAAAATCAAAATAAAAATAAAAATCCCCTGGCTTGAGACAGGCAGGAGGGGTGAGGATATTAAATCGTAGTGAAACGTGCAGGAGTATCAGTGTCAGGTCCAAGAAAATCCCTATCTAATGAACTCGTGGCCTCACACACACCTGTGGTCCCTGTTAAATCCAACTTCTCCTTCATGTAGCTCAGAGAGAGAGAGGGAGAGATTGAGATTGAGAGACAGAAAGAGAGAAGCTGAATGATATACAAAGCTTCTTCAGTCCCACCTGTTCAGACTGCAATCCTCACTGCATCTCTCTCTATCCCTCTCTCTCTCTCTCTCAGCTCCCAGCGCTCCGCCGCAGCAGGTGACGGTCCTCACAGTGGGAAATCAGAACAGCACCTCCATCAGCATCTCCTGGGACCCGCCTCCTGCCGAGCACCAGAACGGCATCATTCAGGAGTACAAGGTAGGAGGAGAACTCCACTCGCCAAGCTCTACCTGTTATTTACAGGCGGATGAAAAACAATTCGTATGCGCTCAGAAAGTTTTCCCTGATTTCATGCGTATTGAGCCATTTAAACAGTGAACAGAGAGAATAAAAGTCAATCCAATACATTATGTTTAATTAAATATAAATATTGGTGGTATTTTTAAAAAAAAGTCGGTAATATCTAATTGACTGAAAACGAAAACCAAAGGAAATTAAGTAATTAATAAAATAATTAAATAAAACAGTGTTCGTAAAAATATATTTAAATAAAAAATCACTAAACTATATGAGACAAGTGAAAAGAAATGTAAGATTTTTAATAAATCTAAAAAAAAAAACTAAATTAAAAAATAAATACTTGTGATATTTTTAGAAAGTAAAATCTTTTTTGTTATAACATATTACTTTTTCATGTATTACAAAGAATCAAAAATAAAAGAAAATTTATAATTAACTCTGAATCAGAAATAATAAAATACAATTATGTAGTTAAAATACACCTTTTTTAGTGTATGATATTTATGTATTCAGGTAATGTTCAAATCCAACATCAGAATGGGGAAAAAGTGTGATTTCTGTGACTTTAACTGTGGCATATTTCAGGAACTGCTGATGTCCTGGGATTTTCACATACAACTGTCTTTAGGGTTTACACAGAATGGCGTGAAAAACAAAAAAACATTAAGTGGGCGACAGTTCTGTGGGTGGAAAATACCTTGTTGATAAGAAAGATCAGAGGAAAATGGCTAAATTGCCAGTAATATAATTACTCTTTACAACCATGGTGAGCAGAAAAGCATGCACAAAACGTGAAACCTTAAGGTGGATGGGCTACAACAGCAGAAGACCACTTCAGGTTCACTCCTGCCAGCCGGCTATCATGGGCAAAGACTCACCCACACAAGGTTTGATGTGGTGTGCATTCTGAGATGCTTTTCTGCTCAGCACAGTTGTAACAAGTGCTTATTTGAGTTACTATAGACTTCTTGTCAGCTCAGCTCTGATCTCTCTCATCAACAAGTCTCATCATCAAATCAACATGTTTCAGCCTGCAGACCCTCCACTCACAGGATGTTTTTTGCACCATTCTTTGGAAACTCCCAGGAGATCAGCAGTTCCTGAAATACTCAAACCAACTCATCTGGCACCAGCAGCCATGCCACAGTTAAAGTCACAGAAATCACACTTTTTCCCCATTCTGATGTCTGATGTGACCATGAACCGAAGCTCTTGACCTGTATCTGCATGACTTTATGCATTGTGCTGCTGCCACATGATTGGCTGATTGTATAAACACACACACACACACACACACACATATATGTATATATTCTTTCTGTTCAGATCTGGTGTTTGGGAAATGAGACACGTTTCCACATCAATAAGACGGTGGATGCTGCGATTCGCTCGGTGGTGGTGGGCGGTCTGCAGGCGGGGCTGCTGTACCGGGTGGAGGTGGCGGCCAGCACCAGTGCAGGAGTGGGAGTGAAGAGCGAACCTCAGCCCATCATCATCGGTATGACTAAACACTCCACATCTGCACCAGCTTCTTAACCCATAACGTACTGACGGAGATTGACTTGAAGCACTTACAGTAGTTGATAAAAAGTAAAGATTTTTTTTAAGAAGGCATATTAGCCCAGATGTATTTGCTGTCCTTTTGCTGCTTGTTTCTTTTTACGTTTGCTTCAGTGCTCCGAGAGGAAAACTGTGTATTTGATGTCAAAGTTGAGAAAGTTAAAGCCACCATCAGTCTACATCTAGACGAAATTCCTTTTTTATATCACTTTGCAGAATAAAGCGTGATTCATGTAATCCTTGACCATTCCTGACTGGGTTGACCCATAACTGATGGTTTGCCCAGTGACATGCCCTTATTTCCCAAATGTCATCTGTACTATCCATCTCGACTCTCGGCCTCCGGGAGATATATCAGCCCATATATCAAGCCTGAACTCTGTGTGTATGTGTGTGTGTGTAGGGAAAGACTTCCGAGATGTGATTGTGAGCGGGGACAAGAATAACAGCATCACGGAGCAGATCACGGACGTGGTGAAGCAGCCGGCGTTCATCGCGGGGATCGGCGGAGCGTGCTGGGTCATCCTCATGGGCTTCAGCATCTGGCTCTACTGGAGGAGGAAGAAGAGGAAAGGACTCAGTAACTACGCCGGTAAAAAAAAAAAGCTTAGTTTTGTCCTATTTCTAATTCTCACACAGCGAGACCGAAATGTGGAAGTGTTCACCAGCTCTTAACACTTTGGTCTGGCTCCTGTTCTTGCATTGGCCATCTTATATAAGATCTCTCTCATACACACACACACACACACACACGCTCAGAGACACACACACACCCCCTTGAAAGCTGTAGCACTGCCCACTCCAGCCTCTTAACACACACTCTTCTCTGTCTTCTTGTTTTGCAGTTCAGTCGTTCACCTTCACTCCGGCAGGTACTGTTCATTTGTCCCGTCTATCACTTTTCCACTCCGTCCGTCCCTCCTCCACTTCCTCCACCTCTTTCTGAGTTCACTCTTCGTCCCACGGCGTCCCTCATCCTGTAGCCATCTTGTCAGCCATTTTCGTCTCCGGCATCAGTGCACTAATGAAACTAATCTTACTACAAAATTTTGGACCTGCACAGTACTAGATTTGGGCTGAGACTCCGAAAATGAGTATATATATATATATATATATATATTTTTTTTTTAAACCAAGATACTCTTAGGATCTTTTCCTATTTTTGTCATTTTTCAACGTAATAATAAACAATAAAAATAAAATACATTAATAAATCCATCTTACTTTACAGTAAGGTTCTCTTAACTTAACATCTGAAAAAAAAAATCTTTATCTGAAAAAGAAAAATCAAAACAGCTCAAGAATCAAATTTCTTTCCAGACACTCAAAATGCAAAAAAAATAAGGTTTTCATTTGACTCATTTTTATAAAATAGAATATTCATTTTTAATATTCTGAATTTTCTTACTTGCGTGTCAGGTGTTTCAGTAGTGAACACCATCCAGAGCTGTGATGTCATAGTTTTTCTTCAACCACAGAATAAAAATATGATCTAGAAAACTTTTTTTTTTTTTATTCCTAGCTGCTGTCCTGCAGTTTTGCTTTGTTGGTTTATTGTAGGAGGAGAAGCACATCCACAGCTGACGTTCCTGCCATCTGACAATGCATTTGGTTTTCAATACAGGTTTCACACGTGGACAACTGATCCGTTAAAGAACAACGTTTTGCTGATATTTGTGCATCATTCTGAAGAAACTGATACCTGCTTTATAATATTTTAGCGAGGCCCCAGTCTGGCCTGTACGTGTACCATCTTGTCCGTGTGTGTATGTGTGTGTATGGCATTGATTTCTTAATTCAGCTGGAAGGTCATCTTTCATCCTTTCCCGCTTTAGATATTCATTTTTGTATGTTTTTTTTTTCTCTCTCAGCACTCTGAAACGTCTGTGGCTTTGTCTCCAACACTATTAGCTATTCGCTCATAAACACACAGCATGCACTCTTTTAGCGACCAAAATGTTATCATTACCAGAGCTTAAAGTAATCTTTCTATCTACCCTATCTGTGTGTGTGTGTGTGTGTGTGTGTGTGTGTGTGTGTGTGTGTGTGTGTGTGTGTGTGTGTAAAATTTCTACACATCTTCCTGTACTGAGAAAAGAACAGAAAACACTTAGAATGGAAGTCTACTAGCAGTTGTTGAATTTCAACTTTACGCCGCAGCCAAGAAAAAATCTTGATTGGTCAGAAGGTGTTGATTAATTTTCTATAACAGCAGCTCCGGTAGTAGTGCAGCTGCAAATCACAGGTTTATATTAATGCACTTGTTTGAATGCATTATCTTTTCTGTAGTCACACTTAGCACAACTTATTCAGGGAAATAAATAGATTTAAAAAAAAAAAAAAAAAAGTAATTGTTGATATAGTGAAATTTTCTGTAAAGAGACATTTATTTAGGATTTATGGAAGGAGTCTCCAGTGTCAGCACTTTATATTATATTATATTATATATAGTGCAGTCAGGAAAGTCTTCAGGACAGAGGAATTTCTGCTTTGTGCTCTCTCTGTGGTTCTTTTTTTTTTCCTTATTAACTTCTAGAGAGAGAAAAAAGAGAGGCTAGTGAGGGAACCACTTCCACAATATTAAAATGTAACTTGAAATGGATGAGAAATGTGTTGTTTTGTGATGTTTCATTCTTTATTTTTAAAAAAATGCTAATAATAATAGAAATTGCTGTGGTATAAGAGGAATAAAACACTCCATTCTGGAAAAATAATCAGCTTTGGGGTGGTTACAGTAACAGTTACAGTATCAGAGATTGATCATTTTCCTATAGTCACGTCCTTATATATAAAACACAAGTTTTAAGCTCTAAAACAATACAGGTCTTCCAATAATGATAAATTCTTCCATTTGAATAAGCAGTTCAATCTCAGAAAGGATTTTTTTTTTTTTATTCTGCATTTGTGACTTAAGATCAAAAACATATTTCAGCATTTACAGAAAGACTCGGCTTACGCAGGTGTTTAAGTTCAGATGTATTTAACAATATGGCTCCTGCCTTTATCATTCTGTGGCTTACAAAAAGAATAGCACTTCATCCAGCGTAGCCTTTTTTTTTCTTTCTTTTTTTTTTTTGTAGGGACTTTTAAAAAGTCTGAAATGACCATAAGCGGGAAAAGATGTCCCATCTATCAGACTAAGCCTGTACATTGATGGAATTTTAATGCTCTGCTTGTGTCGTCCTGCACTAATTCCTTATTAAATGAAAGTAAAGTGCATTCATATCGAACTGAGTGCAGCAAAGTTGACAATGTGTCCCTGTGGAGATAGGGACCACACACACACACACACACACACACACACACACTCACAGACAAATGTGCAGGTATTTGTCCGTATGATTAGTTCACGTTCTGCATTTGTGGTAAGAACTATTCTTGAGGGGGAAAAAAAAAAGAAAATACACGACTTGCGCAATGCTGTTATTTTCATCCAGATGAGTAAGAAGGAAATTTTAGCGTCTTCCAAACATAAGCATGGCTGCAGATGGTCTACTGATGGGCTCGCTATAGACCGCAGAGCAGGGACTCTTCTTAAGTCCATGGTTAGTTTGAAGACATGCAAGTGACACCCACTTTTAGCACTGTCTCGACCCTTGTGGAATTTTTATTTCTATTTTAATTAGAAATGAAAAATGACATTTTGTTTTGTAATGTAAAACTGAGGCAGGGTATTTAATGGTTAAGGTAAAGGTTTCACAGATGCAAACTTTTGAGCTTGTTATTAAAAGTAACTGTACATTAGATTTAAACTTTTCCAGGGAAAAAAAAACCCTGGAATTTTGGTTTGTAGATTAATTGTAAAACAGTTTTTTTTTTGTTTTGTTTTGTTTTTTTTAGTTTTTCACCTAGAAACCAAGGGGGATATAAACTTTTGTACTAAACTGTATATAAGAAAACTGCAGTACAGATACATTTGTTTTGGAATAATCAGTTTAGAAATAAAGGTTTGGCTTGGAAATGGGGAGAATGAGTGAGTAAGGAATAGTTTTCATCTCAGTCAAAGTAAACCTGGAGAAGAAGAAGTCAAATTTTCATAAATTCAGTATTTGTGTAGTATTTAGAGCGCTGAATATCTCCACATGACTTTAATGAAGTAAAAGTCATCCACACAATGTGCTCCAACCTTGGATAAAACTTTTTGTTGAAAATGTTTTTGTTGAAACTGATTTATCTGAAGGTTTATTCAGGTTTATTATGTAATCGTTTCGGATCTGAGGATGTGGCAGTAATCGCACATTTTGACCTTCATTTCCACTAAACTACCAAAACACAGCTTTTTAAAGCAAATCCAGAACTTCTGGAGCCATTACACTGATGTATATAGGTTTTTTTTCCCATATCAGAGCTACACAAAAAGCCAATGCTATATTTCTAAATGATGAAAATTACATATCTGTAAAGAACACTATCTAAATAAATGGTCAAAAAGTATGGGGAAAAAATCCCAGATTGCTATTTTTCCCTCTCATGCTCTCATAAATATCACCTGTACTAGCTTCTGGACATTAGCTGTAATAGCTATAATGATTTTCTTTTTCCCCTCTCTCTCTCTCTCTCTCTCTCTCTCGCTCTCTCTCTTTCTGTCTCTAACCTCAGTGACGTTTCAGCGAGTTGATGGAGGTTTGATGAGCAACGGAAGGTACGTTTCTTGTCACTTGTCCCTTTTTTAATGCCTTGCTTATTATTTGTATTGTATTACACTACAGAATTTTACATATACCTTGCATTATGAAAATTAGCTAATGAAAACAGAGAGTCGTTTTGTTAGCTGTTTGAGAAATCCTTGCATGGATAATTATATTCATATATACTCTCAAATGTGACTGTATACTATTATTGAATAACAAGGAAATCTGAAATAATTAAATGTTTGGATGATCACAAACGATAATATTTCTAGCTACACACTTCCCTTAATATTCAGAGAAGCCAACTGTTACAGTTAAGCTCAGCATTTACAATTTACGTCTCCTTGCACCGGTGATACGAGAAACGCCTGAAAGCTATGCTTTTCTGCTTTTTCAGCTAAAGGAACAACCAAAAACAAACAAATTCACTTGCTGGTAAAGTCAGTTCACTAAAGGGGAAAGGACGTGTCAAGTGAAAGGAATGTTTGTTCTGTTGTTAATTTAATTTTGCAGCAGCTTAATCTATGTGAAAGGTGACCTATGAACGTACAAAAGTTGGTCTCAGCCAATAGAAAACAAGGTGAGGCCTTTCCTGTTTGGTTGGTAAAAAAGATGGAGGAGCTGCTAGTAATCAAGTAGCACTCACTCTGAACTTCTGCCTCACTTTTGCTTGCCCTCCAGAAGCATATTGTTCATCTGTATTGTTCAACTCAACAGTATCACATGATCAGCTATCAAAAAAAAAAACAGAGTGTTCATATTTGACCCAGCAAGTTTCATTTGTTTGATATTTTCTTTTTAGTCCCTGAGTAAAAGTGCAAAGGTCAATCGCAAGGTCAAATCTTGACGATGCTGCAGCAATTGGCCATGCTCTCTGGGTGGGAGGGGCATACTGTCTGTCCCCTGTCAATTACAGTGACACTACCCTATCGTTGGCGTCTGTGAGCTCAGGTATGTGAATGAAGGCGGATAGAGGGACAGTGGGTTACATCGCAGCATGCGGTATGAGTAGCAGGTCGAAAACATGCGGTTGGCTGGCTTCACGTGTCTCAGATGAAGCACGTGCTGGCCTTCACCCTCCCCGGGTGGGAGTTGTCATACGATAAGGGAGAGCTGGCTGATGCATGTGACCGAACTGGGGAGAAAATGTAAATTTATACAAAAACCCATAAATAGATAACATAAAAACAGTTCTTGCTAGGAGATGAATATTTGTTGGACCTGCCTGGTCTAGCCTAGCCTCGCAAATCACTGATTTTATAGCCATATGTTTGATGTACGTTCAAATACACAATCAGCGTATAGCAGCAGAAGGTTCAAGGTTCCTTTGATAGCTCCTGATTGTGTGTGTTCTGGCTCAGAACCTGGCTCTGTCCTAGCGTGCGGCCTTTTCATACAACGACGTTCATCAACCACACGCCATTTCCACATACATCAACCAGGGCTCTAATATCGATGTATGACTGATGGATCTCGGGATAAGAGCTGCCTGTTTGTGTAGCCTGCATAACATGAGGAACACACACACACACACACACACACATACACACATATACACACATATCTCTGCACATCTCCCTTCACAGCCGGCTGGTCTCTCTCATAAATCTCACCCCCAAAAAGAATTAGCAGAAACAATTTAAGCAGAGACGAGTTTTATTTTATCATTTGTCACGGCGCCCCCTCCCCGTAAGGCCGAGGCGGACCCCTGCAGTGATAAATTTGCCTGTCAACCCGCCGAGGCAGCAGGGATATGAGCATGTGTAATAATGTAAAAATAATTACCCTGGGGAGAGGCACGCCGACTCGGATAACCCCGCCGGAGCTTTCCAGCAGACTCGGCCTGCATTTCAGTGCAGGAAAAAAAAACCCACGAGGTTCATTTGAATGACACCAGTTACTCAGATCCTCTGGAGAAGAAGATCCAGAGATGCTCACTACAGCCTTTATTATACCTGACTGGCTAAATCCACTCGAGAGCTGATCTAAAGTGTGTCTCAGATGCCGAACGAGGCTTGTTTATCTAACCACTTGTCGACCTTTTTTTTTTTTTTTTTTTTTTTTTTTTTTTTTTTTTTTAAAAAAATTAAAAATTAAAATTTTTTTTTTTTTAAAATATTAAAAAAAAAAAGACAGGAAGGGTTTTAAAGAAAGATGTTTTTTGTGGGAAAAAAGA
>CM074987.1:21917638-21930088 GCA_037576825.1 Pangasius krempfi
AATTTCATTATTTTTGAAGGCATCTTTGCTCTACAGCATTTCTTTGCATGTGCCTAAGACTTTTGCACAGCACTGTAAATCGTGACTTTAGCATTATTCAATCATTCTTCATCCAGATAGAAATTTATAATACTTAAGTCTCGAAATGTCAGGCACAAAAAGAGTCTCACCTTGGATGATCGACTTCATTTGGTGGAGGTGGAAAGATTTTTTTTCCCTTTAACCTCAACAAGTGTCTTAAAAAAAAACCAAACCTAAACCTATCCTTTCTTCTGCCAGGCTCGGACAAGGGTTTTTATTAGAAAACCTACGAGGCAGACAAATCCAAAGGGCAAAACAGAACCAGGATTGAGAGAGAACGTTGGCAAACATTCATCTAACTCGATCATCTAACTCACTAAAGTAGACATCAGGAAACTAAACGCACAGGAACAAACCAGGTTACAGAGGAAAAGGCTTAGGGGGAATATAGGAGCAAGACTTCGCAATGAACTGAAGCTGGTGGCGTGTATTTAAAGCTTGAGTTAATAATCTGAGGACCAAGAGTAAGTGTTCTGGTCATGTGATGAGTCAGGTGACTGGTCTTCACTGACATTTCGCTATAAACAGTCGTTCCTTTACCATCCTCTCTTTTTTTTCTCTCTGTTGAAGGGAATAGGGAAAAAAAACATTGTTATGCTACAAAGAAACTGCAAAAAAAAAACGTAAACTCCTCTGTTCTGAATATGTCTGAAAATGTAAAGCTACAGCTTCGCCTCTGACTGTTACAAAGCGCTGACACTGGAGACTCCTTCCATACGTGTAATAACATTATTACAGTAAACTACACCATATCAACAATTTCACTTTGTTTCCTGTGACAGGTTTAATCCATTTATGCGTAGCATCTGTGTGTGTGTGTGTGTGTGTGTGTGTGTGTGTGTGTGTGTGTGTGTGTGTGTGTGTTGTTACTATAACACGATAATCAGCACCTTTTGACCAATCAGAATCCAGAATTCAGCAGTGCTGTGCTGTAATACATTTTAATAGCTATCTGAAACACGTCCACACGAAACTCAGACTGACTCTCATTCCCGGCCCTCTCATCCTTCAACGCTTACTACTGACAATAAACCTCATGTACTGAATGATTATTACTGTCGTTTGTAGAATCGGAGATGACATCTCGTCTTCCTCTCTCCGTCTCTTTCTCTCTTTTAGTGAAACCACAAGCCAGAGACTTGAATCATGGCAAAGATTAAATGTTGTGGAATTGTAGAATACACCCCAGTTAGGACTCAGGGGTAGATTTAGATGAAAAATGTTCCAGCCATTTAAGGGAAAGAATTGCATTTATCTTTGTTAGTACATAAAAATAAAAAAAAAAATCAAAATATCATAGAATGTGAACCTGAGTCAATTTGGATCAATTCTACGATCATGAGTGATGTCAACTAAACAGATCTGAACATTTGTAATAACATGCATCATTTTACGGTACATGATGTTATTATCTTGTGCCTTGGTGGTATTTTCAAGATAAATGCTCTTACATGAAATTAGATGGAAAGGAGTCAGAAAATGCAGTGCTGTATATCGTTACACACAGCGTTATTGAAAGCACTTGTGCCTCAGGAAAACCAATTTGGTCCATTTACTGTGGAAGTCTGAGCAAAGAAGATATCTCTTCCCCCTGTTTCAGTTTCAGATGGCTTAGAGAGAGAGAGAGAGAGAGAGAGAGAGCGAGCTACTGGGTTGAAAACTACAAGATTGAGAGGATAGCTGAGGCATGCATTTGCATTTACAAAGAGCGAGGCCATAGGGCAAGTTGCTCTTGATTGTTTCCCAAGCTAACACGTGCACTCAATTTGTTCGCCCCGGGACATTTTACCTTGCTATCTCAAATAATTAGGAGATATGTGGCTCTACAAACTCGTAACCAATGAAATTTTAATTGCAGATGCGTCGTGCAGGCGGGTTACATTTCGATAAGAAAGGCACTGCAGAGCAGAGTGATGTCAGAAGTAGGTCATATCTCAGAGGCTGAAAAAAGTATGAATATTGTGAAAGAGAAATAATTGTAGGTAACCATTTAATGCACGGCTCCCCTTTTTAAACAGAAATTCATACGTATGTACATAGTACGTAGGTATTAAACAGGTAAGTTCAATTCGGTTTTATTTAAAAATCCAAATCCGTAATGATAATGGCGAGGAAACTACCTGAAACCACGTGAGGAAGGAACCTTGAGAGGATCCCGAATCAAAAAGGAACCCGTCCCCTCCCAAAGTTGATTATTTTCCTGCAACAGGATGTCCCAAAGTGTTTTATTCCTCTTATACCACAGCAATTTGAAGTTAATAAGGCAGTATGTTATGTTACAGAGAAACCTCAAAGCAGAAACCCCTCTGTCTGCTCAGAAATAACCCACCCTTTCTTTAGAGTTTGTATCTGCTGAAAAGCTAAAACCCGTCATCCCACCCGCTGCCAGGAGAAAACATATCCAGGGGTATCCAACTAAAAATTCCAGGTCCAGTTTCCTAAAATTCCTTCCTAACAAAGCGAATAACATGTCCGAATGGTGACAACCCTTACCTTGGCAAGTGAAAATATCTTGAATATAGTCAAATTTATCTAGTAATTCTTCTTATAAGATTACAATAAACCATATATAAGATTATTTAACTTTATTATCTAACTAAACTTCTATTTCTAGACATTTTTACAGATTTCAAGCTTAAAATTTTTTTATTCTATTGGCAGATCATTTTGTTTCTGAGTAGAAATAAATGCTTAAAATTAGCAAAATGATCTGCCAATAGAACAAGACTGTAAAAATGTCCTGAAACAGGTTTAATAATCTTATATTTAGCTATACTGTAATTTTATAAAAGGAAATATTAGATACATTTGTCTATGTTCAAGCTATTTCCACTTGCTAATATGTCATTTTTTGCAGTGTTTAATGCGTAACCAGCAATGTTCATAGCTATAAATATGAATTAAAATATATATAATATATATATATAAAAAATATATATAAATTTTTTCTTTACACAACTCTTTTTTGTGCAAGCCATGTCATCACTTCGCTAATCAGGCAGGAGAGGTTAAACGAAGTGAAAAATCTGTGGAAATCTGTGAAAACTCTTTGCTTTCAGAGCTAATGTCTCTAGCCCAGTAGCTAGTGTCTGGTCCAATGAGCTGCCTTCAGCTAAATAATTAAAATAAACGTACGTGATTAGATACAAGATTGGACGCAAACTTGATACAGTGTTCCTGCAAAAGCTAGCTCCAACCCTAACTGTAACCTGAATCATTCAAACGTTTCATCCAATATGCAAATTAGTATAAATTTGCTAGTCTGAAAAGTTAAAACATTTTTGTGGCTCAAATAATTACCCAGTATTTGGACGTTTCTGCCACAGTTAATACTTGGAAGCTAGAAGGGAGCTGAGAAAGAAAAGATTAGCAGCTCAGCTACTTTATTTTGTCCTTATTTTAGCTGAACAAATCAAGTAGGCATTCATACACAACAAAGGTACTTTTTTCTACAGGAACTCAGTAAGTAGGCCATGGATTTGAAAGCGTGAGTCAGGGATAGCTGAAAGAACCAGGAGAGAAAGCAGTGACTGAGAAAGCCAGGGAAATAAAAGGAGAGGTGAAAACTCAGATGTCAGAGCTGCTGAATAGAGCGGATGGATGAATATGTGGCGTGTTCTGCTCTTATAGAGTCCTTCCTTCTTGAAATGCATGAAATTCTCTGTTAAAATGCTTCTGACGCACAAGTGAAGTCTTTCACGGTGCTCTCGTGTTTTGACACATTGCTCCTGAGTGCCTCCATCTCAATTCAACTCAGCTAATAAAACTCAACTTCGCACTCGCGCCAAACTAAAGATCTGTCCTTCATTTCCAGACACAGCCCTTTGAGTCGCAGCCTGGTGTTTGGCATCGAAGGCTTCTCGGTTAATTCGCTTCCTGCCAGCATCGGCTGTAATTTCAGCACCGGGCCAAGCTCCTCAGCAGTGTGCTGTTTGCAATATTGATGTTCACCAGAGAGAGAGAGAGAGAGAGAGAGAGAGAGAGAGAAAAGAGAGAGAGAGATGTGGACAGAGGAAGTGAGGCAGTGATTGAGCGATCACGCCATCTCTCCATTTATTGGCCGAAGCCAAAGTGTCGCCCAGAGGAGCGATTAGGAAACTCAATTACTTCCCCCACTCCTCTTCCGCTGTGGCCACTAGCGCCTCCGGCCTGTTGCTATTTTTTTTATTACTAGAATGCTTTATTCATCTTCGTTTGACACCTCCAACTCAACCCTGAATGCCTGTGGAACAATAGCGCTCCGTCAACGAGGAACTCCGCTCTCTCGGACAGCGTTACTCTCTAATAGAGCGCAACACAAACGCCACATCGCTACATGACAAATCTGCTTTTACCTGCTCCACTTTTTAGCTCTTTCTCTCTTTCTGTTCCTCTCTCCAGGCCTGGGAAAAGTATCGAGGAATTGCACTTAAGCAAAAGTGAAAATCTTACACTATATGGCCAAAAGTATGTGGACACCTGACCATCACACTGATGTGGTTCTTCCACAAACTGTTGCCACAAAGATGAAAGCACACAATTGTATAGAATGTCTCTGTACGCTGTAGCGTTACAATTTCCCTTCACTGGAACTAAGAGGCTCAACCCTCTTCCAGCATGACGATGCACCTGTGCACAAAGCGAGCCCCATGAATACATGGTGTGTGAAGGTTGGAGTGGAGGAACTCGAGTGTCCTGCACAGAGCCCTGACCTCAACCCCACTGAACACCTTTGGGATGAACTGGAACACCGACTGCACCCCAGACCTCCTCACATCCCAACATCAGCGCCTGATCTCACTAATGCTCTTGTAGCTGAATGAACACAAATCCCCACAGCCACGTTCCAACATCTAGTGGAAAGCCTTCCCAGAAGAGTGGAGCTTATTATAACAGCAAAGGGAGAATAAATCTGTAATGGGCTTTTCAACAAGCACATAAGGGTGCGATGGTCAGGGTGCAAAAACAGAAGTGCTGAACATCTATAAAAACATTAGCAAATGAAAATAGCTTGTTTCCTATGATACGATTACAAATAAACCAAATAAACGAGTATTAAACCTGTTTCAAGACATTCAATCATTTCAAGCTTTTAAAGCTTGAAAATGAGAACAAAAATTCAGAAATAAAGAAAAACATTTAAAAAAAATAGATAAATTTGACTATTTGAGATGTCATTCTTTGCATTGCTGTAGAGTGAAAGTCAAAAAGTATCTACAGTTAAACATACTCAAGTATTCAAGAGTAAAAGTGAATATTGTATCTGATCAGAAATGCATAATCTAGACATGATTTTTTTTTAATCTTATTAAATATTTATTAACTTTTCTGCAAACTCAGAGAAACCTAGAATTTGGTGAGCTAATTTTTAATAACCCTGTTTGCATTAATAAGGTGGCATGAGAACATGGGAAGTGAAGGAGAGCAAAAAAGAGCAAAATCCAGCAAAGGAGAACGCTAGCTCAAAGCCCAATTAGCACAGTTGTGCACAGTTTCATTAGATATTGATGTGAATTTGATGAAATTAACCATATTCAAATGCGCACGGATAGCTATAGCGCTAACTACATTGTGGAGCATGAGAAATCACGGCACATGGCCAATTGTCATGATATTGATCGTTTCTTTTTCTACAGAAAGGAACTTGATTGGATTCTTGAAACTGAAATACGTATGACTGATGTTTAGAGTCCAGTCATTAGTGAGATGAGAGAAGGAGAGATTTGTAACAAGTACTTTTATTAAGGTCTAATAAACATGTAAGAAGGGAAAAGTAATGTTTATCCTTGGAAAATGTAAGTTTTCGATTTCAGTAATGCTTATGTAAAGTATAAATATGCCAAAATAATACAGAAACAGAGTACAATTACGCGAATATTTTCCACTCCTGGTGAGATCTGAATACAGTAAACGCCCCATCATCATGGAATGACTGAAAGAAACATTTAAAGTTTTGAAAAGAAATCAAAAACAGTTCATTGAAGATTTTTTTTTTTTTTTTTGGGGGGGAAGTTAATTTATAGCCAGTGGTCTGGCGTAGTATGAAATGTCTGGGTGCAAACCGCAGCATGCAGCGCCGCCCGAAAGCAAACATTTTTAGCCACCGAGAGCAAATATAGATCGCTTGCAAGACGAAAGGCAGAAGATGACAGATTCCAGCTCCATGCACGTACTGCTTTCGGATTTGGCTACGTCAGGGAAAGCTATTTTACGCTCGACTAGAGCCACGGGAGGAGAACCATGCAGAGTTAAGCGGTCATGTGTAACACGTTAATCATTTCACCTAATCAATCCTGCCACCTCTGCAGCACTGAGGCCAGATATCCAGACGTTCACATTACAAGCTGTATTTCTCACTTCTGATCTTTTCTGCCTTGACGGTTCGCATTTGTGTTTGGCCTGTCGTGTGTGTCATTACTGTGGACGTGCATCTGTCTTGAAATGACCAGCGCACACATTATTTTAACGAAGTCTTGACGGGTTGTTGCGAAACAGTTTGTCGTTGCTGTAGCAAAACACAAGAACTAGCAGCACAAGCGTCCATCTAAAGAAAAGGTGTGAGAAAAGGTCAGATGAAGAGCTTGTGCAGTTTTTGCATCCGGCACTTCTACTTTTTTTTTTTCCCTCGGTTAGCTGACTAGCTGAAATAATCATTGTAAAAAAAAAATAGTTACATCTTAAATGATTCAATTACGTCAATTTCTCAATTGGAGTCACATGACCATGTATAGGATAAGAATACCAAGCTGAAGCGCAGCTAGGATCACCTATTAACGCATTCCAATCTCATCTCAAGTATTTTGTGTGTGTGTGTGTGTGTGTGTGTTTACAGAGCTATGAAAAAGAATACACACTTAGCTCTAATAACTTCAGTTCTCTGAGTGCATATGTGTGCTATAATCTAAAAAGAAATACTCTATGCTAATATTTTAAACATTTTCATACTTGGCCCCGGACTCTCGAATCGGAGCAGCTGAGCAATTATATACAGTATGTCACTTCTACGTTACACTAAGTATTTGCAAAATGGTGCACAGTATGTATTTTATTATCCTTTATTTGATTTAAATAGTGTTTCTCAGCTCCACACTGGTTGCGGTGAAACCTTTCAGTCCTGGATGGTCACTTATATTCAAAAATAATTTTGAATTTGAGTTGCGTTCGCTAGCAATTGAACGCCTTCTTAATACTTAGAATTTTTTTTTAGAATTTTCTTCGCTACTACAGCCTACAAAATGACTTTTATTTTGCATTTATGGAAGGAGTCTCCAGTGCTAGAGGCAAAGCTGTAACTGTATGTTTTCTGATATCTTTGAGACAGAGGATTTTAGGCTTTCTGGTTTTTTGGATGTTCCACAATGATAACGTGTCGTTCTTTAATAAATAAATAAAAATTTGAATCATTGGCAAATCATTGATTCATGTTTTGTAACAGCACAGTACAGAGTGTTTTATTCCTTTTATATGCCATGTACAGTGTAAGTGAAGAAATTCGGTTATGAAGCATTTTCTTAAAAGTGGAGTTGTTTGTCAGTCTCTGTGCTGCACTCTTTTCTTTTCTTTTCTTTCTGCTTGGTCTTGTCTTGTTTTGAAGGCAACAGAAATGAAATAAACTGCCTCACGCTTCCACTGGAGCTACAGCCTGAGCTGATGTGCAGAAGGCAGACTTATTCTACCCTCCTTTCATGGGAGGTATTGACAGAGGAGAGGAGGACAGGATGCTGTGCAGCCATTTGTCTCTTTGTCTCTCCGCCTGTCTATTCTTTATAAACCTCTGAGTTCAATCAGTCGCTCTGAAGCCTCTTTTTCATGCCCAAGCCTCAGGAGTGCTGTTGTGACAGAAAGCTGGTGCCTTGAAGTGCAGATAAACTGAGAGAGATAAACTGAAAGGGGGGAAAAATATTTCAGGTGTCACGAGATTGTGAAATTTGAATTAGCCCTGGGAATTGGAGAAGTGTGTGAAGCTCTGACAGAGCACAAGCACATGCAGAACGTCTGATCATGTTTTATTCTTCCATTTTGTTTTGTTTTTTCTGTTTTGTTTTTAGGTGGAAAAGGAGGGAAGAAGAAAAAGACCAAAGTAGGAGCCAAATCCACAAAGACCAACGGCTCCAACTGGGCAAACGTCCCATTACCACCTCCTCCTATCCATCCTCTACCAGGCACAGAGCTGGAGCACTACAGCACCGAGCACCATGAAGGAGGAGGGTAGGACTGACCGAGAAACCTCCTCTTTTATCTTTATTAACATACAGATACAGCCGTCTCCAGAATTATTGGCACCCTAGGCCAAAATGTGTTAAAAAGGGTTACAAAAATATGTTGTTAATTCACTTCATCTTACATGAACTGCAGTTGGAGTAAATTTATTCTAGGAAAAAAAAAAAAAAAACCTCATCAACAAACTCATGTCTCACAATTATTGGCACCCCTGCAAGGGTGCCAATAATAAGTCATAGTTTATAACAGCCATGCACTTTGGGTATTGTAGTCTTTTCTTCCTCACTTGTATGTCATCATCAGGATTTTTTTAACCTATTTTTACATTTTCCTTTGCTGAGATTTGTTTTAAAATTGTGTAACTTTTGAATGGAAACTCATCTTATGTCTTGATTCCGTCCTGTTGCGTTAAGAGAAGTGGGTGTCTGAGTAGCACTCAGAAACATCAGGGTGGTTTTAGCACTTGAGTCTCTTGCTCGAGAGGTGTGCTTGCCTTTCAACCCCATTAATTTCCATCTCAGAGAGTCATCTAGCTTAATAGGCTATCTGGCAAATGAGGACTCTTCTGCACTGTAAATCTCAGTCGTGTCTTTAACGGCTTCAGATTAAAACTGTTATGTCCTCTGGGCTGTGCACTGACAAATTCTTTTAATGAGCATTGGCTTTATGGTGTGTATTAGTGTAGGAGCTGAGTGTTAGGAAAGGCAGGACGAACTTCCTTCTGCCACGACAGAAAAAATAACTCTGAATGGCATGGACTCTCTTGTAATATGAAAATATCAGCCTTTGTAGTGCGACATGAGGAGCCAATTTTTTTTTTTTTTTTTTACTGTCGAACGTGAAAAAAAAACAACAAAGCTTGTGCAGCAGGTTGCCAGGTTTCAACAACATTCCCACCCCAAATGCAAGTCAAAAAGATAGGAAGAGAGGAAGGGAGGGAGGAATGAAGGAAGGAAGGAAGGAAGGAAGGAAGAGAGGAAGAGAGGGAGGGAGGAAGGAAGGAAGGAAGTTGATTGATTTCGTAGTAAATTGCAGCGTTAAAGTAGTCGTAAACAACAATCATTCACAGACAAAATTATATACAATAAATTAGCACAGTGCAAAAAAAGGAGAGATGGAAGGCTAATAAGGGTAGTGCTACTACTACTACTACTACTGCTACTAATGATAATAATAATAATAATAATAATAATAATAATAATAATAATAATAAAAATAGGAAAAGGTAGACATTTTTCCCTTGTTTTTCTCAGTCTTTTCGTGGAGATATATATAGTATATATACAGTACATACAGATAGATAGATATAGACATAGATCCAAATAGGGCTGAAATTAAACCATTCTTCATGGCTTCATGGATCTTCATGGCTGTTAGGACTGTTTATTTTTTTCCTTTTAACATCACTCTTTCACTCAGTCTCCATCCCTCTGTGTCGTTTTCTGTGCCGTAGCTATGACAGTGATGGTTGGGGACACCCTCTGCCCGTGCAGACGTACCTGCACCAGGGAGTGGAGGATGAGCTGGAGGAAGAGGAGGAGCGTGTGCCAACTCCACCCGTCCGTGGAGTGGCATCGTCTCCGGCAGCCATGTCCTTCGGGAAGCAGTCCACGGCCACGTTGACTCCGTCCCCTCGAGACGAGACGCAGCCCATGCTGCACGCACATCTGGATGAGCTCGCACGGCAGTACCAGCTGGACATGGCCAAGCAGACATGGTGAGGAGTAAGGATTATCACGGGATGTGTCAGGGTTTTTTCCCTTCTTACGTTTGAAAACTGCTGATTTTACAGAAAATTATTAATTTATGGGAATTTTATATGGTATCATTTCAGTCTGAAGTATTTACAGAAAAAGTGTATAAAACAGCCCTCTTCATCTTTATATTCATCCTTTCCTTTCTTTCCATTTTTTTCTATCATTTTTTTCCTCCTTTTGTTTCCTCCTTTTGTTTTTCTCTCTTTCTTTCTTTCTTTCTTTCTTTCTTTCCTGTATAGTTTTTAACCTTTAGTTTTTTCTTTCCATCGTTCTTCCCTACTTTTTTCCCTTCTTTCCTTTCTTTCCTTATTTCATCTCTTTCCTTCTTTTGTTTCTGTTCTTCTTTCTGTACTACATTCATTTCCTTTTCCTTTTTGTTTTTCATCTTTGATTTTCACTCCTTCTTTCCTTTCCTTGTTTACTTATTTCCTCCCTTCTTTTCTTTCCTTCACTTGCTTCTTTTGATTCTTCTTCTTTTTTCATCTTTCATTTCTTTCCCTATTTCATTTCTCTCCCTTTTTTCCGTCTTTTGTTTCTTTCTTATTTCATTCTTTTTATTAATGTAGTGCCTTCTCTTTCCTTCTTTCTTTCCTTCTTTCATTTCTTTCATTTCTCTTTTCCTCCATGTTCAGTATTGGCATAGTGCATTGAAATGAAATATGAACTCAGTACAAATGTCCAGACTGTAATTTATACTAAGAAAAGTTCTTTAGATGTATAAATATAGACCGCTCTCAGCCGCATGACCACAACATTTAACTTCCTGGCAAAACCAATTAATCCCAATCCTCTGGCTAATTTTCCAAACTTTCTCTTTAGACCTGGAGAAAAAAAAAAAAATCAAAGGGCTGGAATTAATGCTAAAGCTCTATTTAAAGTTGTTCGCTGGTGAATGTCAGCGTGAGCATATAAACTATTCCTTTTTTTATGGCTTTCATGCAAAGCAAATGAGCCACATGCTTCATCCTGTCCCTCAGTCATGAAAACTGGCACGTGTTCATTTCTGCACTCCCTCACGGGGAATAAGCTCCACTTGTCAAGACGGAAATGTCATGTTACTTGAGTAATGACTATGTTGCTTCAAGTAAATCTTTGACAACAGGGAAGAGCCCATTATTATATCCAAATCCAGGCATAGCCACATCAAAGATGCTCACATTGACACTCACGTACACACTAACACGCACGCACTGGGCCTGTCAGCGGACCTGGCTGTTTAGGAGGTGACAGCCACGGTGCTAACATGCCTGTGGAGCTCGGTATTGTGTCCTCCTCAGCTGCAATTAGCGGGGTCATTGTGTTAGCATGCAAAACGCAGCAGTGTTGAATTAGCCGAATTGTCCCAATTCATCTGAAGCTTGACGTGGAGTGTTCCAGGAATTGCAAATTTGCCGTGACAGATACCTCCTCCTCTACATGTTTCCCATTCATTTCGCTGCGTCTCTTGACACCTTTTGTCTCTGGCTGACATCCTGTCTGAGCCCCACTCAAATATGGAAATGTCTGGGCTTGGCTTCATGTGTATGTGTGTGTGTGTGTGTGTGTGTGTGTTTGCTGATGTGTTAAATTTTCCGCAGGCACATGCAGGGAGGCCCGTATCCTCCTCAAGCCCCTGCTCCTCCTGTGGGCTACATGTCCAGCACCCTCATGTCCGACATTGAGACCGACCTCCCTGACGAAGACGAAGATGATGATGAGGAGGAGGAGGAAGATGAAGGTTATGAGATGTCACCACCGCCGCTCCGGGGCATCGAACACACACCAGGATCCAGCATGGACAACTTGGACAGCTCGGTCACAGGTGAGGTTCTCCGCCTGCTCCATGATGCCATGATGCAGAAATATTTTCAAGATTTTCAATATTTTCAATCTGTAATATTTAAGGAAGTAAACCCGTAATGTTTGTGCAGCAGTATATAACAACCATTTTTTAGCATGTCCGCATGAATATTATTTTGCAGACCTAAACCATAGAGTGCCATAAAAATCACAGTATACTACAGTATAACCACTGTATAGTATAGTATGATATGAATTGGTATGCTATGGTACAGTACAGTACAGTATAGTATAGTGTATTTTGGTGTGATGTGGTATACTATAGTGTAGTACAGTATCGTATGATATGAAATGGTATGGTATTCTATGGAACAGTACAGAACAGTACAGTATAGTATAGTATGATGTGAAATGGTATTCTATCGTATAGTATAGTGTGGTGTGGTGTGATGTGGTATAGTATAGTGTAGTATAATATAGTATGATGTGAAATGGTATTCTGGGGTACAGTACAGTATAGTGTAGTGTGGTGTGGTGTGGTGTGATGTGGTATAGTATAGTGTAGTATAATATAGTATGATGTGAAATGGTATAGTATAGTATGGTATGGTACAGTACAGTGTAGTGTAGTATA
>CM074987.1:21930188-21948287 GCA_037576825.1 Pangasius krempfi
ATGATGTGAAATGGTATAGTATAGTATGGTACAGTACAGTATAGTGTAGTATAATATAGTATGATGTGAAATGGTATGGTATAGTATGGTATGGTACAGTAAAGTACAGTATAGTGTAGTGTGGTGTGATGTGGTGTAGTGTAGTGTAATATAATATAGTATGATGTGAAATGTTATGGTACAGTATAGTACAGTACAGTGTAGTGTGGTGTGATGTGGTGTAGTATATTATAGTACTGTTTGGTATTATATGATACAAGTATATGTATATGGTATACATATTTACGAATATGTATGTAAATAAGCATGGAACACTATGGTTTTACTACGGTATACTGTGATTTTTAACTGTATGCCATGTTTATACTATATTATAATATGAAACACATTATAACACTATATTATAATATGAAACAATGTGTAATGTTAATGTTAATGAAACACCATACATATAGTGGTTATACTATAATACTATACTATACTATAAGGAACGTCACTGTTTTTTTTAATTATAGTGTATAGTTTACTACAGAATATTAATTACACCATGATTATACTATACTATAATATGCAACTCTATGGTTTACGACAGAACACTATGGTTATACTATAGTATTATGTATTTTTATAGTACTCCATGGTTTACGGTTGAACACTGTGGTAGAACTCTGGTGCAGTATGATCACACTTTAGTATACTGTGATTTTTATTATGGAACATCATGGTTATACTATGCTATATATTATGCGACTCTATAGTTATACTACACTACACTATACTTTGTTTTTTCTAGTACCACTCTGGTTTACAATGGAAGATTACAATGGTACAGTAGTACTCTGGTACAATATGAGCATACTTTTGTATACTGTGATTTTAATAGGGCACATCAGGGTTATTCTATACTATACCATGGAACTTTACAGTTATGCTATACTACAGTGGAACCCTGCTCATACTGTAGTACACTATGTTTTTATTACATTTTATGGTTTACTACAGAATATTCTGCTTTTACTATGGAACACTGTAGTCATACTTTAGTATACTGTGATTTTAATTTGATACACCATGATTATGCTAAACTATACTATGCAACTCTGTGGATAACTATCGGACACTATGGTTACGCTATACTCTATAAGATGGAACTCTATGGTTATACTACACTATAATACGTTTTTTATAGTACCACTCTGGTTTACAATGGAACACCATGGTAGTACTTTGGTACAGTATGAACATACTGTAGTATACTGTGATTTTACATTAGTGCATCATGGTTATACTATGCCATATCATGGAACTCTATGGTTATACTATACAATGGACAGCCACGGGTAGGCTATAATAAAATATCTTTATGGTACCCGTTTGTAAAATCATATTCAAGCGTACATACTCATCTTGTTGTAAAAGTAGAAGATGATAAGAACAGCTCACAGTCTTACTCCACTAGAGGCATAACTGTTTAATTTGTTTTTTATCGCAGCAATCTTTTCCCCATTTCAAGTAGTTTAATTCAGTGCAATCCCTAGCTGGACTCCAGCATGAATTGGGACAAAGAGAAAAATCCAACTGACCTTCATAATCAGGCAGAAAAATAAAGTCCATTATGCATCAGCTCCTTCTGTGAGGGAGATCACAGCGCCCTTATCCAACCGCAGATCAAATTACAGCTGAAACCCACATGCAGGTCAGAGATAAAACAATGGGAATAACAGCTTGCCAATGATCCCTAATCTAAAAGCAACAAATTTCATCTTATCACTTTATGGTTGCATTAGCAATATTTACCAGAACAGTATTTACAAATGTTTATGCTTATTTACTTACATGTAGCATGTAGAGATATAATTTGACATACAAATGGGTTTTTTTCACTTGCAGATCTGTAACAATTCACGTCGTTTGAAAACGAAGGTTGAGATTAGGGTTAGGGGCTGGATTAGAGTGTGTACCCTTGCTTATTTTTATATGATATTGAATAAAATCCAACAACATCGCTCGTGCGTGAATCCATAAATATTTCTCATGGGATCGCTTGACAAATCAATACTTTACCATATTTGGGTGTGTTTGGAGGAAAGGAAAGCCATCAAACCCTGCCAAAATACACCTCATTCCTTTTTGAAAATGAGCATATTCCATTTAAATTGAGTTTTGTTCAGAAAGTTGTTCAGGGCCAAACATTACTGAATTAAAATTAATTGAGAATAGATAAGAAAACTCCATGAATTTTAAAAAAGGCCATGAAATTGGGAAGAGAGAAAAAACAGGAAAGTAATGAAAATGTGTGTGTGTGTGTGTGAGAGAGAGAGAAAGAGAGAGAGAGAGAGAGAGAGATTAACAGAAAGAAAGAAAGAGTAAGAGGAACTGGAACTGCACCACATTTACGTGGCCACCCAGAAAAATTTGGAATAAGTCTCACGTTCAGCTATTTTCCCCGTTCCATCCAGAAAGGGTCATTTCCATTTTTACAACGCATTGAACAGCTTTTATGAGCCGTCTGTCATAGCGGACACGTGAAGGGTATGACATCGGGGGGACTGGAAACAGAGAGTCTCCTCTTCTCTGATCACAGAAAAGTGGAAGCTAAAAAAACACGGTGGCTTGGGATATATAGTAGTGTATGTTTTCTCAAAATGGCTGACACATTTCATGCTCTTTTTTGCGGCCTTTGGTGTATGTAATTTTCCGGACTGTTACCCTTATGGGTGAGGTATTTGATTTCAGGGAACACCTCACAGGACCAGAGTGCGGATATCAGATTTGTGAAAAATGAAAAGCAGAATGAAGCAGTGGGTAAGGTGAAGAGAGAGAAGGTTAGGAACTATAAAAGAAAGAGTGAGCACTATATGAATGGAGAGGGAAAAAAAAAGACAGAGAAATTGGGAACTTGAGCTGGAGATAGGCTTGCCAGAGCTATGAGATGCACTTTTCTCTGTGGCGTGATGGAGAGGTAGTTTTGCTGGCCTTGACACCTCTCTGTGCTGATATATTTAGGGGAATAGAAGGTGAAGGCCTCGACCTAATCTACTGCATCTCCCTGCCACTGTGTTACTCTGCAAACATCACGATTTCCCTTTATCTCTACACCAGGCTGCCTCACTCCCAGCTCTCCTGACAGACGGAGAAAGAGAGAAAGGGATCACTACTTTTATTTTCTAACAGAGGTATTGGAAACATCCTTCTGCTGGGGAAAAAAAGGGCATAAATGTGTGTATGGATAAACTAAACGCTTAGAAAAAACAGGTTCAAATTGTTCCTCTGAGGGAAGCCAGGGTAGAGCTGTTCCCTACAGTTTACTATGGCTTTGTGCTACCATGTTATTTACTACAGAATACTATGTTCTTGCCATGGTACAGTATGAGTAACCAGGGCTTTATGGCTTTATGGTAGTCTAATGTTTACTACAGAACACTATAGTTTTACCATGGTACACTGTGATCATAATATAGTACATTGTGATTTTACTATGGTATAATATGATTTACTCTGACATACTATGGCTATACTAAAGTTTTCTGTTACTTTATTGTTAATTACAGAATGCTGTAGTTTTACCATTGTACTTGATGTTTGTATTATGTTAGGCTTTGGAATGCTATAGTTGTGGTACAACAGTAGTTCTACTAAATTACATTATACTATGGTTTTACTGTGGTACAGTATGGTTCTACTATATTGCACTACACTATGGTTTTAATGTGGTACAACAGTGGTTCTGCTATATTGTACTATACTCTGGTTTTACTGTGGTACACTATGGTTCTACTGTATTACTATTTACTATATTGTACTACACTGTGGCTTTAGGATGGGACAGTATGGCTCTATATTGTACTATACTATAGTTTTATTATGACATGTAATACTTCTATTATACAACTCTATATAATGGTTTTACTATAGTACACAATAATAAGTCTACTATATTACACTATACTCTGGTCTTACTGTGGTACAGTATGGTTCTACTATATTGCACTATACTATGGCTTTAGTATGGCACTGTATGGTTCTACTATATTGTACTATACCATAGTTTTATTATGGTGTGCAATGCTTCTATTATACTGCACTATATAATGGTTTTACTATAGTACACAATAATAATTCTTCTGTATTACATTATACTATGGCTTTAGTATGGCACTGTATGGTTCTACTATATTGTACTATACCATAGTTTTATTATGGTGTGCAATGCATTCTATTATACTGCACTATATATACTAGATTGAACTGTACTATACTATGGTTTAAATATGGTTCTATTGTATTGCTCTATACTGTTGCTTTGCTATGGAACATTATAGTTCTACTCTATTGTACTATACAATGGTTTTACTCTGGTGCATTATAATTCTACTATATTGTGCTATGCTTTAGTTTTACTATAGTTCTCCTATACTGCACTGCACTATGGATTCACCATGGTACATTACTGTGATTCTATATATTAAAGGGATCTTTGTTTTGAACTCATAAAGGTTCTCTGTAAAGCTAACATTACAAGAACATGTAACTTATCATTTAGTGGTTAAAGTCAGGTACTACTTTACCTCTAAAGGTAAAGAGTACATTTGCACAAGCGGCCATGAATGTGGTCGGCTTCCTTTAAGTATTTTATCAGCAACTGTGCTTTATGAGCTTTGTAACGTTTGCAGTGAGCTCACTCCCAAACCGGCGTGGTTGACCATGCTCTCATAAACGCGGTCACGTGACCCAAAGGCAACCAGATACATTGGCTCGTCAAGGGGAATAATTACGATGCTTAACGATATGCATATGAGGGGCAAGAGCTGGTATAAATCAGCTTTAGTGGCAGCGGGGTGCTGGATGGCTTTTATGACCCAGATAACACAGCTTAGCCGAGCCCAGAATATTAACCATGCATCGTTGGGATGTAAAAGCACTGCCTCTGAATAGTTCAAACAATTGGCAAAATGTTTTCCACATGGCATTGTTCCTTTGAAAGACAAGTCTATACTTATTTTAAATAATGATATACTGTATATACTGTATGGTTACCTCATCATGAATTTGCTTTTTCACAACATCGCTAATTTTCTTTTTTTTTTTTTTTTTTTTTACGTTTAAATCAGAGGCTTGGTTCGTGATGTCACAAAAAAAAAAGAAACACTCAACGATCAAGTCCAATATGCAGATTAATAGCGAATGCCAAACTCATTTCTATAGTGATAGCTCATTCGCAGTAACATGCTGTTATTGAGCAAATTTAAACATATCAAATCACTGATCTGGTGAAGTTTTCTGTAAAGTTTACTATATAGTTTACTATATCTGTTTATTTAACATTTGTGGAAGGAGTCTCCAGTGTCAGCGCTGTAACAGTGATTTGGGTGATAAAAGTCTTCCGGATGGCGGAATTTAAGCTTTACGGTTTCTGGGTAATGTAGCAAGCTGCAGGGTTTTTTTGTCTTGTTAAAAGGTGAGGGAATGACTGTTTGTAGCTGCTATAACATAAGTGACAGCAGGAGTTAACTTGTTCCACAGCTGGTAAATGTAACTATAAAAGGATCAAATGTAATCTAAGAGGAATAAAATACTGTACTATTATAGGAAAATAATCAACTTCAGGATGGTAACAGCAACTCTGTCTTGCTATTTCCGAGGAAATATCTTAGAAATAATGTTCCAAATGTTCCATTAGCAGATGAGTCGTTGTTTTTGTTGTTGCTGTTGTTTTCAGTTGCTAACCTCATTTCCACCATAACAGGAAGGAGTGCAGCACAATATTTTAGAAATGCATTTAGCTGAATCTCTATTAGTGATGACATCCCCTCGCAGGGTGTGTTAGTGGAGTGTGGGCTTTCATCGAGCTGCACTGTGTGTGTGTGTGTGTGTGTGTGTGTGTGTGTGTGTGTGTGTGTGTGTGTGTTTTCTGTGGAGTCTGTCCTTCTGATGTGGAGTAGCGCAGGGCCTCGGCGCACACTTTGGCACCACACTTTATTCATTAAATTCAGTGTTGCTTTGTTGAAAGATGGGCTCAGGGGAAGCAGCGATTTTTTGGTAGCGAAACAAAGCTATGTGCCGTTTGTGAGCAGAGACAGGAGGTGATTTAGCTTTCAGAGAAGAGATCTTTTCTTTCCCTAGTACTGCTACAATTTCCGAACAATATCCTGCTTTATGCTAGTTCCTAAATTACTTCACTAAAGTATTTCATACTTGTTAAAATATTTAATTGTAGATAAACAGCTATCTATATTAAATCTGCAGATGTAATCCTACCATTAAGAGTGCCTCAAATCCCCTTTTTTCCCTCCAAGATTTATTTCTCGCTTTTTTGTGCAAAACAGAAGTCTAAGCAGCTAGTATGCTCCAAAAATATCATCTCACCTTGGATGCCTTACAGGTGTGTGTTCATTTCAGATGCTGGCTGATAAATGCAGCAAAACATCTCTTAGATGCTAGAAAATAGGCTAGTGTGCAGTTGTTTGTCCGCTTGCCAATTTTCTTTCCTGAGCAGCAAGACAGTAAGACGAGTCAGTGTTTGGGTGTAAATATAAGACTGTTGCACCGCCCTCACTGGAAAATTTTCAATAAGACACACTCAGGTGTGTAAACCCGATACACCACGAGAAGGCGTAAAGTCAAATTCATTTCTATGGTACCAGCTTTAAACACTAGCTAAGGTGTATCTGGGTCTGGTGAACGTATATTGCACAAACAAAATAAACAACTACTAATAGTGATCATTCCAAATGGGATCATTCGATTCCTCGGTCGTACATGGGAACTGGATTCGTTTAGCCAGATTGAGTTGCCTGAGATGTCGTTCGTTTGAGAACTGGACGCATATATAGAGAGAGAGAGACTCGAAACCATAATAAGGAAGTCAACAATGGTGTAAGGCAAAGGGATGAGGTTTTTAAAAGGTTACGGGTTTTTTGCATCCAATATAGTAAGACGTACGATTATATCTTGCAGCAGAGAGACGGACGGACGAGACATCAGCGAAGAAATGCACAGAATAGAATAGAACCTCTGTCCAATTGTCCATCAACTTTTTTTAAACAAGCCATGTCATCAGTTCACTAATTAGACCAGAGAGGGTGAATTTATTATATATATATATATTTTTTTTTAATCTGTGAAAACTCTCCCCTTTCTGAGCTATTGTCACTAGCCCTGTAGCTAGTTTCTGGTACAGTCAGTTGCCTTCAGCTAAATAATTTACATAAATGCATGTGATTGAACAAAAAAACAACAAAAGTTCTGTTAAAGAATGGCTCATGGTTAGACAACTAGAGTTGCTGAAATACAGCCAGTTTGGATTGCTTCTGCTACTGTATTTCCTCAAATACTTGGGTTGGACCACTGAAATATTTTGCTGGGTCCACATCCAGGCCACAGTCCACCAGTTGATGACCCTTGGACTAGGAACTATTTATCAGCCTGTTAGTGCAACCATCCCTTCTACCAAATATTAATCAAATTCTTGATATTATTTCCAACTCAGAATGGACCAGTGGTTTGTTGATAATAGGTGCTGCACCAGACAGTCATATATTTTAAACATATGCCTCTTCAGAACATAGAGTATAAATTCAGCCGTGAGCTGTAGTCCTGTAAATGCACACACTCAGACTTTCTCCACTGCTAGAGTAAAGTGAGTAAGTATGGTAAACTCATTCATTGCGGCTGCTGCTTGTAGGTTCCATGGTGAATGGGTGGGGCTCGGCATCGGAGGAGGACGACCGGCCCTTTTCCAGCCACAGGTCCAGTGCGGGGAGCTCCTCCGACGGCTCCCTGTTCACCCACTGCAGCTTTGCCCGTGCGTTGGCAGCGGCCGCCGATAAGGCAGGCTACCGCATGGATGGCACCAGCCTCACCAAGAGAGGTTTGTCTGTCTGTCTGTGGTGGCGGGACATGGCAGATTTTAACCATTTCATAAAGACAGCGCTGTATTCTTTCCTCACTGGCTGTTGCTTTGATTCATCGCTCTGCTATGGGTTTTGAATTTCTCAAATTCTTGGCTAGTGAGTATGTTGGTGATGGTACTAACACACTGATTGATACTGCAATCATATTTGAAGTGTGTTTAAAGCTGACCTCTGGGAGATGAGCATGGCACAAGTGGGTGACATTAACATGGAATTAAAGTGGATTGTTTTGCTATTCTTTTTATAGCCGCTTGACTTGGCTCTTATTGACTCTTGACAATGGCCGGCCTGATGGTAATCACTTCTTCCATGATGTCCATTTCACCTTCTCAAAAGTGCTCGATCCCATGTTTTGTTTTTCCGCTACGAACTATCAAGGATGGTGATTGATCCGGATAGTTCTCATTTTCCTGATTCTTGCTGAAGAAACATGGCTCTCCATCACCTTACACCAGTGGTACATCTCAGTCATAACCACGGTTCTGTTCTCCTCTTGCAGATCAATGCCTGGCCCTGAGACCTCGCCCTGCCAGTCCGTTCTCTACAGACGGCAGCACTGTGGGAACGCATAGCCTCGGCCACCAACGGGCAGCACGGCCCACTCGCAAAAACAGAGGACCAGGTATGGCTGTGCACCGCAGGGATGCTAGTGCTGATGGTAAGACCCGACACTGGACCGCTTTTGAGGGGTTTGACCCAGTGGTGTAGGCACTATACATTTGGGGGGATTGATTTAAGAAACATGCGAAATAGAAAAATAAAATCACTATGTAAAAGAGGTGGTGGTATTCAGAATTTGCCATTTAATTATTATTAGAGTATAAATGTGCCAAGGCTACTGGTTTAGTTTCTGCTGTAAACTTTAGTTTCACTCATGGGGAAGTATATATCCAAGTAAAGGTGTCCTGTAAATGTGTCTGTAGATCTGAAAGTCCTTTTTAGAAAAAAAAACAGGATCATCTAGTTTCTTTGTTGGAAACTACTGTGTGTATGTATTTATTTATTTAATAATATGAAAAATAAATTTAATAAAATACAATAAAATATTTCTAGACATTAAATAAAGTATCATCAAACTTTATATATATAAATAATAATAATAATAATAATAAATTATATTATATATATATATATATATATATATATATATATATATATATATACACACATATATATATACATATATAATGCAGCATATTGTGTATCATAGCAACATCTTTGAGAATTGTGATCTGACATTTTTGTCATATTTCCCACTTCTAACCCTAACTATGCCTCTGATTTGGCTAGATGCCAAAAATTTAATCATCTAGATCTGGATAAGCATTGGCAATGTGTTAACGTGTTAAAGTGGAATGAGGGATCTAAAGAGCTAGATAATGTATTTACTGATTAGCTCATTTGAAGTGAAGCTACTTTGCAGCACAAAGTCTGTATTCAGATTCAAACATCAAAGGTATTGCGTCTTTTTAACTGTTTATGTGACCATGCCCATGATTCCTCAGGTGAGTTACAGTGCTATTGACCTCATGTCACCTTTTTATAAAGCTGGGAGGGATTAGAGGTTATTAGAAGTCTGTTCATTCACACAAAATGAAGAGTGACAAAATGGCCGCCCACATAGGCTCAAAATGCTGGCGCTGCTTTTGGTTAAGTTTGGTTGAAAGATATGATCCTGCTAACACCCTGCTAATGCTGTTGTCAGACCTGCCTCCACCTCCCGAGCCCCCGCCGTGCCAGGGCATGCGTGTCCAGGTGCCAAGGAGCGTAGGAAACGTCGGCAGCCCTGGCGAACGGAAGGCCTCGTCTCTGGAGAGGCAGCATATGGGTGTCCGAGACGAGGTGAAGAGCTCTCTGGAGAGGCAGACTCGTACATCTCTGGAGCGCACCAGACAAGGCCAAGAAAGACTCGGTTCCATGGAGAGAGCAGACGAGGCCAGGAGAGCACAGAGGAACGGCCCTGCTTCAGGTATGAAAAGAAATAGGATGGTTAATCGTACTTTCTGTCCATTTATAGTTACATTTAATGTTGTGGAACATCTGTAACAAGTTCCTATGATCACTTACATTATAGCAGCTATAAACGGCCATTCCCTTTCTTTCTCTTGAAGCTAATAAGACATGAAAAATGCAGAAATATGCAGTAGCTCTGTCTGTTACAAAGCGCTGACACTGGAGACTCCTATCTATATATATTGGGGGGCAGTCGTGGCCTAATGGTTAGAGAGTCGGACTTGTAACCTGAAGGTGAACCTGAAGGTCGTGGATTCGAGTCTCAGGCCGGGAGGGATTGTAGGTGGGGGGAGTGAATGACCAGCGCTCTCTTCCACCCTCAATACCACGACTGAGACCCTTGAGCAAGGCACCGATCCCCCAACTGCTCCCCGGGCGCCGCAGCAAAAAAGGCTGCCCATTGCTCCGGGTGTGTGTTCACGGTGTGTGTGTGTTCACTACTGTGATAAATGCAGAGCACAAATTCCGAGTATGGGTCACCATACTTGGCTACACGTCACGTCACTTCACTTCACTTCTATAAATAAGGAGCCAAATAAAGACCCATAGAAGTCTGAAACAATCAGAAATCAACATTTAAAAACATATGGCTCTCTTTCAATCACAACCACAGTCATCGAGCTACATTTGTAGAGGCATGCATGTGTGCTTCAAAATAAAAACTTGCACACAACTGTGAGACAAACATGCAAATAGTAATTTATTACATTGATTAGTAAGCTTTATTTTGGATGTAGCGATTGCCAAAAGCCTTGGACATCATATTTATCTACAAAATATCTCTTGGAAACATATTTTGATTTTGGAGGTTGTCCATTTTTATCTCATTTTGGATAGAAAACAGTTTATTATCCTTTAAATGAATCATGATGATATTTTATTGCAACAGTTCAGATTGTGCCGAAATTGTACTATAAAACATGATGGCAATTATATATTTACATAAGCAAACAAACAGACAAACAAATAAATTAATAACAATTTGGTTCTGTGCAAACTCAGCCTTAGACCCCAAAAGTTTTCTTGAATCACATCTTTTACAGTTCCCAAAAATAATTTTTTTTAATTCATCATGCTTTATGAATTTCCCCATCTCCATAAAGGAAAAAATGAACTGAATAATTGCCATTGTCACTGAATCAAATCCTTAAATCCTCACCATTGTTCAGTGGAGACTCGGATCTATTCAGAAATCACAATGGCACAATTAACACTCTCATTTCACTTGACGTTTTCTACCAAAGCGCCGTCAGTTTTCTCGCTGCTGTATATGGTTCAAAGTCTGGAGCTAATCAAGCGAGTTATGAGCAAGTCGTCAAAGTTCAGAGCTAAGAAAGCTAAACTTTCCACCTCAGTGTGATCACTGGGAGACCGGCAACTCCAGATGTGACCCTGGTGTTCAATTAGGAAGCCTGCTGTGAGGAGAAAGGACCTGTAGACTGACTTCTGGTCTCCAGCTACAGGCAAAATGGAGGCACAGAGCAGATGTGCTGTAATCATTTCACACACACATACACACACACTGCAAATCAGCCTCCGCGGTCGTCTGTGAGATCATTAAGACCAAGCGCTTTAAAGGTCAGAGGAAGTAGGTAGTCATGGCTGGCTTCTTGAGCTTCTAGTAACAAGTCTAACAAGGTCTCCAACTGGTGTTGCATGAAGAGCCGGATGGAACCTGGTTATTTAACTCCTTTCTCATGATGTTTCCTTCTTTTCAGAACACTTATGTGGTTTTTTTTTTGTTTTGTTTTCTGTATGTTGTTGTCCAGAAGAGGCCATGCCACCCTATAGCAAACCATCATTCCCATCCCCCGGTGGTCACAGTTCATCTGGAACCACGTCCTCGAAAGGATCGACAGGTCCTCGTAAAGCAGAGGGGTCACGAGGTCAGCACCAGCGTTCCAACGCCGAACACGGAGACTCCGGCTACATCGGGGCCAACGGCCAGGGACAGTACTCCGGAGAGTTATGTAAGTCACTCTTATTCTCTCTGGACATTAATTTAAATAATAATAATAATCATTATAATATTTTTTTTGTATCACAGCGCTGTCGAGTTCTCATATCTGATTCTCAGATCTGATCACAGGTTTATATTAATGCGCTTGCTCTAATGTGTTATTGTTTCTATAGTAACAGCTCAATTAAGGGGTCTTAGACAGTGGACTCTTCACATAAACAGATTACCGGAAAAACGCGTGTAATCATATAAAAGTCTTAAATAAGGAGATGTTTATTTACCATATATGGAAGGAGTCTCCAGTGTCAGTGCTTTGTAACAGTCAGAGGTAATGCTGTAACTTTTCTGACATGTTCATGACAGGGGAGTTTTGCGATTTCTCAGTAACACTGCATGTTTCTGTCTTATTAAATTCAAGAGAGAGAGAGAAAAGAGAGGCTGGTGAGGGAACGATTGTGTATAGCTGCTATAACATAAGTGAGAACAGAAAGTAACTTGTTTAGATGTTAGACTTCTGATCGGAAGGTTGAGAGTTCAAATCCCAGCACCACCAAGCTGCCACTTCCGGGCCCTTGAGCCTCAACTGCTCAGTTGCATAAATGAGATAACTGTAAGTCACTCTGGATAACGACGTCTGCCAAATGCCATAAATGTAAATGTAAATATGGAAACTGCGACAGAAAAATCACGTGAATGGAACAGTAGGATAGGACCAGAGCTAAGAAACACGAGTCACCAATGGATCAAAAGTCAAAAATTGGAGCTCCATAATCAGAAAGATCATCAGAAACCTGATTCAGGTCAAAAATGATGCAGTAATCTATATGAAAAAGGCAATTCAGGATCAAACCACAGTATATTTTTCCTTTAAGCCACATTCACAATTTATGAATTGATGCTCAGTTGTTGTTTTGTGACTTAATCATGTGTTCGTTTTGTGTTTCTGACAGAGTGAGAAGCTGTGGATCAAAGCTGGAATTAAAAAAAAAAAAAAAAGAAAACGCTTTTTCCTGCCCTGGAGATGCCTCGGAGATCCGCTCGGTGCAACGGACTCACACACCGCGTCAGAAGGAAGAACCGATCCCGTAGAAGGTGAAGACGGAAACGAGATATTGTAAATGTGATGTAAAGACAGACAGTCCCGCGATGTTGATTTGATGTTTTCTGTCCTTTTTCAAGAACAAATGAAATACTTTCAAACACTTCAATATTGACAGCCATTCATCCAGAGAAGAAGAAGAAGAAGAAAAAAAAATGTTTAAATAAAAGCAAAAAGAAGAATCTCACTTTGAGTCCTTTAGTGAACTGGGAAAAAAAGGGGAACACATTTCCTGTAAATATGAAATTTCTCATTGAAATTGGTTATTGCATCGCTATGCAAGCCGGATTCCGTTCGCTCACTTCCCACTGTTCTTCATTTGTAAAATATGTGAATTGAAATTTGAAATTTGGCAGGCTGTGGTGCCATAAAGATTTCATGGATTTCTTCATCCGTCCATTGTTTTTGTTTAATTGTTGTTATTATTAGAATGATTTTCTTTTGCACTGCAATTTTGGTGAAAAGCACAAAAAAAAAAAACATCGCTCCTGCTGACATGAAGCACCGGGGGAGAGGAGATTTTATGATGAGGAGTTGCTGTACTGTAACTAGAGAAAAAGAAAAAATTATATAGCCATGTACAGAGATATATTAAACTACGCCTGTGTGTTCAGTGCAGGATTTGTGGAGCTAAGAGGCAGAGTTGCACGCTTCGGCGTGTTATTTGCAGCGAAGGGGTTCTCCTGAGGCTATGACAGAGGGACAGGAAATATGTTTGAATAAACCTTCTTGAATAAACTTTCCAAAAAGCGCAACTGTTCACAGTTTAAATACACCACTGAGCCAAAACATTATGAACACCTGCTTTAATGTACCGATGGTCCTCCATGTGCCACCAAAACTGCTCTGAGCCGCCGAGGCATGAACTCTACAAGACCTCTGAAGGTGTGCTGTGGTTTCTGGCACCAAGACGTTAGCAGCAGATCCTTTAAGTCCTGAAAGTTGCGAGGTGGAGCCGTTGCGGCTCGGACTTGTTTTTCCAGCACGTCCCACAGATGATAGATCGGCTCGAGATAAGGGGAATTTGGAGGCCAATCAACACCCTGAACTCTGCGACAGGTTCCTCAAACCATTCTTGAACAATGCGTGCAGTGTGGCAGGGCGCATTATCCTGCCGAAAGAGGCCACTGCCATTAGTCAATACCGTTGACAGGAAGGAATGTACCTGGTCTGCAACATTGCTTAGGTAGGTGGCACGTGTCAAACTGACGTCCACATGAATGCCAGGGCCAGAACATTGCCCAGAACATCACACTTCCTCCACCGGCTTGTCTTCTTCCTGCAATGCATCATGGTGCCAACTCTTCCCCAGGTAAACGGTGCACATGTACCTGGCTGTCCACTTGGTGTAAAAGAAAACGGACCACTCGAAAATCTTCCGTTGCTCCACCGTCCAGGTTTGATGCTTGTGTGCACATTGTAGGTGCCTGTGATCGTGGACAGCATGGGCTCTCTGACCGTTAAGACACATTCTTCCTGTAACCATCATTAAAACTACTTGTGCCACAGTAGCCCTTCTGTTGGTTCTGACCAGATGGGAGAGCTTTCATTGCTCTCGCCCGTCGATGAGCCTTTCGCCAATTTGTGGTTTGTTGATCCGCTGTCAGTAAATACTCACCACTGCTGAACGGGAGCATCCCACAAGCCTTGGTGTTTCGGAGATGCTCCAACCCGGTCGTCTGGGCCTTGTCAAAGTCGCTCAGGTCTTTACACCTGCCCATTTCCCCCCGGATCCAACACATCGACTAGGAGAACCGACTGCTCGCTTACTATCTAATTCATCCCAGACCTTGACATGCACCGTTTTTACGAGATAATCAACATTATTCACTTGAGTGGTCATGATGTTTTGGCTCATCGGTGTTATCATATCAGAATGAACGTCATCGAGTCGCGTCACACTCGGCTCGCCGCTGTTCTTTGCTGTTTGCTCGTTTGTGTATGACGGTCTCTCTCTCTCTCTCTCTCGCTCTCTGTCTCTCTCTCTCTCTCCTCGAGCGTTGATCACGATCAATAACTTCAGCAAACATCAAGTGGACACTGCTGAGGGATGACGATTGTGTCATAAGCTTTCATGCTATTTATGATCATTTAAAAATGTTTTGTTTGTTTGTTTTCGATTTCCCCTCTGAAAGACGGATCACTAAGCACTTAAAACACGAGCAATTTAAAAGCCATATGAACAAGAATAAAGTGTACGGTTTTTCTCTAAAATCATACACATCTCCTGTTTTAGTGCTTTTGCTAAACGATGGCATGCTGAGCATCACGGAAAGTGTGTCTCTTCAACAACACAGCTGGAGAGCCACTTAGTACTTTTTTTTATTTTTGTGTACATGTCGAAACACTAATTTATTAGGCGTTAGTCTTACACACTTTGTGGTGCAAATGAATTGTAATGACTAACAACTAATGACTAACGCTGAACGAATTGTTTTATAATCAAATAATATTTATTCCTTAATTTTATTTTTAAAGCACTTATTATTTTTTTTTTTTTTAGTTTACGTCCAACATGATAATGATGATGATGATTCTGCAGACCAAATTCCAGATCCGTCGTCTTTGATACGTCTTTATCTATGCAGAGAATCGTCACTCGAACGTGTATGCATGCGGATTAGCGGCGTAGGTCTACAAAAGACGTAACGACACATTGGCATGCTTTAGCGTTTGCTAACAACGTATAGATCCTACGATATCACGATCACGATGCACCCTTGAGTCACGATGATGTATAATCTCTCACTGCCGACCAATCACACGGCGTTTTTGAACGGTTCTTTTAGTTTTTAAGCATTTTGTCATTTCCTTTGTTGTGTTCTCGGGTTTACTTTATGTAAAATTGTACAAAATGTTGCTTAAACAAAGCTGGATTTTTTTTTTTTTTACTGTCGAGCCTTCAGGAGAGTAATCTGGTACAATGACTGTTTAGTTTCTCTCGTTTTTTGATACGAACGATGTTGCTCAGATTTTAACGCTTTTTCTGACTGACTGTTGTCCCGTCACGTTTATGTTGCTCTCAGAACGCCATATTTTCCGTTTTTTAGTGCGCGGTTATTTGGAAAAATGAGGTGCGGAGAGTAGCTCAGGTTATTTTACATATATTTTGGTGGTGTCCTGTGAGTGTGTGTGTGTGTGTGTGTGTGTGTGTGTGTATATATGTGTATATATTCATATGTATCCTCACACAGACGGCCATTTAAAGTTTGCTAATGAAATTTCTTCTGCGTGTGTCCAATGGGCTTCTGTATTTTTATTTTCATTTTAATTTTTTTAATTCTTTTAATTTAATTTTTCCCCCTGTTCACGGTGGAATGCCATTGCCTTGTTGTCTCATTGGAAAATGTGCCGGTTCACTTTATGTCCATAAAAACAAAGATGTCAGTTACAGAAACATACCAAAATTAATATTGATATTTCTAACGTCTAATGCATTTAGTGTCTTTTTTAATGCTAATGGGTTTTTTTTGTTTTCTTTAAAAAAAAATAATAAAAGGAACAGTGTTGTTGTTTTTTGTATTTATTAAAATAATAAAGGTATATTGTGAAAAATGCATAAAAATTGTGGAATATGAAACGTTTCTCCGTCACCTTTTGCCTTTTTTCATTATTATTTTTTTTTTTCTATTCTGTCAGCCATGGCAATGTGAGACGCCGCATTATTTTGTGACTTGTGTGCACACCGCACCATGCTGCGTCCTCATCTCCATCAGCCGTATAAAGAAAAAATACCCAAACTCGATGGAAACGTTAACATTTACTCTTTTATTTTGCCTATTTGTTTGGAAGGATCAGCCATGCTCTGCTATCTCTTTCTCTTCCTCGTCTCAATATTGACAAATCTTTGTAGCTTATTATTAATGTGTGTTGCCTTTTTACTAAAAAAAAAAAAAAAGGAAGAATTAAAAAAAAAAGAGGAAAATGTGAAAAATGTCGGGTGACGTCTCTCTATACACAAGCTCCGCCCCTTTTTACATCCTTCCTGTAAAGCATCCGTCTACACTTGCATGTCCTTGTTCGAGAACAAAAAGGATAGAAATGAAGAGAGAACACACTTTTCCTATTCTCACTTCCATGTCCTGTAAAATAAATCCTGGATTTTTCTTTGCTTTTTCCTTGTACCTGGATCACAAATAAAATATTTTTGAAAAATGAAAAATGCTCCTTTGGACGTTTTGAGAATTGAATGTACTGACGATGTGATGTACTGACGTGTGTGTGTGTGTGTGTGTGTGTGTGTGTTGGTCAGTCAGTCAGCTCAGCTGATCAGTATTCTGCTGCACTCAGTAAGCTAGCATCAAACAGAAAGCTAAATGTGTGGAATTATTCAGACAGACTGCTGGGTCTTTGAAGAACTCGCAGGAGAAATTTGAAACATGATGCACTCAGATCTACGGTTTGACCTCAAACTTTAATCCATGATCTGCCCTGCATTTTAATTTATCAATAATCTCAAATCAGTCATGAAAATGAAGAGACAGAGCTACAATAAAAGGTGCTTTAGCTTGAATATTTAAATAAATCTCACCAACAGCTGCTTTACACTGTCCATTAACAGCCTTTTTTTTTAATAAGCTTTTTAAATTTTACTGTATGTCACACTGAACACAATGATTACAAATATACAAATGAAAATGAGGCAAATATTTAAATAAGCAGCTAATGTTAGCCATATAGCATATGGTGAATAGCTTATGCTATATGGCAAAAAGTTTTTTACACCACATATTACGCCACAGAGAGGTTGACTTATGGATTCTTATTGGGCAGAAGGTGTTGTTTAATTTTCTATAGCAGTGAAGCAAAATAACCATTATATAAACATTATTGCACGTTATCCTTTCTTTCCTTCTTTCTTTCTTTTTTATTTGTATAGCGCGTTTAACAATGGATATTGTCACAAAGCAGCTTTACAGAAATAAATGGATTTAAAAAAATATATATTGTAAATATATGAATTTATCCCTAATGAGCGAGCCAGAGGCGATGTTGGCAAGGAAAAACTCCCTGAGACTTCATGAGGAAGAAACCTTAAGAGGAACCAGGCTCAAAAGGGAACCCATCCTCATCTGGGTGCAACGGATAGTGCGATTATAAATAAATCCCTTCTA